>SRSE01000371.1:600000-992061 GCA_005024645.1 Planiliza haematocheilus | reverse complement strand
TCGCCTCTTTCCAGACGGGTCTCCTGATTCTTGCCACTTCTTCAGAGCTTCACATAAGGCCTGAGAGGAGACGGGTGGAGTTAAAGAGGGAGGCGTAGGCAGAGGAAGCAGACGTGGACAGAGCGTGTGCTGCCGTACCTTGCGTGTGATTGCATAGTGTCCCTTCAGGGCGTTCAGAGCCCATTTGATGTCCTGACAGCTGAGCATCCTGAAGTCGGCCATGAGCAGGTCGGCCGCCTGCATCACCACCTCAGAGCCCACCGTGCTCAGCCTGGAGTAATCGAACAAGTCCTCGGTCACCTGAGACAGACACGTCACAGGTCAAGACCAGAGACAAGCCCAACGTCACCGTCTCCATGGAGATAGGACAAAAGATGAATAAAGCCATCTACTGGAAATATAACAGAAGAAGAAGGAGGACTAGGAGGAGGAGAAAAATGAGACAGAAGGAGGAGGAAGAAGAGGAGGAGGAGGAAGAAAAAGAGGAGGAGACAAAGGGAGGAGAAGAGAAGGAGACAGGAGAGGAGACAGAGGAGAAGAAGGAGACAAAAGGAGGACTAGGAGGAGAAAAATGAGACAGAAGGAGGACTAGGAGGAGGAGGAAGAAAAGGAGACAGAAGAATGAGACAGCAGGAGGAGGAGAAGGAGAAGCCGGAAAGGAGGAGGAAGAGGGAGAGAAAGAGACGACGGAAGAAGGGGGTGGAGAAAAGAGGACGAGGAGAAAAAGGAGACAGAAAGAGGACGAGGATGATAAGGAGACAAGGAGGAGGAGGAACAAGAGGAGGGCGAGGAAGAGAAAGACGACAGTGGAAGGAGGAGTAGACAAAGGGAGTAGAGAAGAGGGGGACAGAAGGAGGAGGAACAAGGAGGAGGAGAAGAAGGAGACAGGAGGAAGAGACAAAAAGAGGACACAGGAGGAGGAGGAAGTGAAAAAGAAGGAGACAGAGACAGGAGGAGGAGGAGGAAGTGGAGAAAAATCAGACAGAAGGAGGACTAGGAGGAGGAGGAGACAAGAGGAGGGTGAGGAAGAGAAAGAGACGACAGAAGAAGGAGATAGGAGGAGGAGATGGAAGGAAGACACAGGAGGAGAAGGAAGATGAGGAAGAGAAGAGCAGTTGCCTCCTCCAACTTTGTCCTCCAGCCCTGAATGTCTACAGTAGAAGAAGATGAACCAAGATGTCTCCACGTCTCCAGTGTCTCTGTCCTCCATCTTGGTTCATCTTGTCGTTCTAGTCCAGGAGGAGCAGACGTCCTCGGTCTGAGTTCACCTCACCTCTGTCTGAGGTTCTCCAGACTCCAGTAGGATGCTGGTGGGAGCTGCTGTCGCCGCTGCCGTCTCCCTCCTCGGATACTCAGGGTTCTCCAGCAGCAGGTCACAGATACTGGAAACAGGAAAACAACCAACGCATGAACTCAGTCAAAGGACACGACAAACAGAAGAAGAAGAAGAAGAAGAAGAGAGCGTTCTTACACATTCAAGTCTTTCACATTATTCTTTTGGATCAGTTCTGCTACATAGGCTTCTTGGACGTCTGGGAGAAGGTCGAGCTGCAGACGAGAAGAAACGACGGTGAACAAGCTGCAGCGACAAACTAAACGGACGGAGACGCGTGTGTGCGACACTCACGACACCAGAGATCAGCGCTCTGACGTGATGCTGATGCTCCGCTCTCTGATGCGGCGCAGACGGCCCGGGTCGTGCGTCCTCTATTTGGGGAATGTCGTCCGGAGCGGGGGGGTCGGCGAACAGAGCCTGAGCTGGATGAACCCTCTCTGGGTTTGGGGCCACGACGAGGCGAGCCTCTCCTCCTCCTCCTCCTCCTCCTCCTCCTCCTCCTCCTCCTCCGTTGTTGTTGTTGTTGTTGTGGGGAACGGTCACCCTAATGGAAACGTGGGGCGCCGGTGGTGGGTTGGGAACAGCGTCCTCAGGCGCCTGGCTCCCCAGGATGATGCGGTGACCTGCCTCTGGAGGCCCGAGCCTCACCGGCGCTGCAGCGATCAGAACAGTAGAGGGCGCCAGTGTAACCTGAGGGGCTTTGGCTGCAGACTGAGCGGGGGCCTGCGCCAGCGGCTGCGGCTCGATCTGGATGAGGTTCCCCTGCGTCCGGTGATTGAACTGCAGAACGCTCTGAGCGGCAGGCTGCACGACGCCCGCCTGGACGAGCTGCGCCGACGTACCCGGCCGAGGCTGCGTCCGTGCGAGACACTGAGGATGTGCGGACGAAGTGCCGGCCTGAGGATTGTCTTGTGGGAAAGCGCAGGCGCCGTTTTCTCGAGTCTTTACGCAAGTGTAGCGATCGGCGCCGGCGGCTGACGAACCCGCCTGATGCTTGGCGGGTCCGGATGTGCTGGGCTGCGGCTGGAGGACTTTCGTGGGCATCCCGTCAGCGGCGTTGGCGTGCGTGGAGGTAGAGGGGGCGTGGGCAGAAGAGGCATTCGCTGATGTACCTTCCTGCGGCTGCGAGTCCGTGTTGAGCGTGTGCGATGAAGGGCCGGGGGACGTGTCCGCCGTCTGTGTTTGTATGGCTTTGGTGGCCTTGGCGTCTCTGGAGGTAGAGGGGGCTGAGCCGGGGTCAGCGGTGGGTGGTCCAGAATTTGCGTGCGATGCCCCGCCCCACTTCGACGCCGGACGAATCACGTGTCTGCGTGCAGGAGGTAGCGGCTGCAGGAAGAAATAAACTATTAACAACAGCGATAAACACAAAACGGATTTAAAAAACGCAGCTCGTCTGTCACCTCCAGGATGCTGACGTCGTCGTCTTCGCCATCAAACGACACTAACACGGGCTTCCCCGGCACCAGAGTCACAGGCTCCTCATCGGAGTCGTCGGAAATAGTTATGAGTTCCCTCCGCTGGGAACGGGAGTCTGCACAGACACAGGAAGTTAGTATTTAAAGCAGAGATTTATTTTAACCCTCTTGATGAATCTGAGTCTAGATCCGACCTTTTTATGAGTAGAGGTGGCGTAGTCGCATCATCTGAGCGCCGTGGAGTTGAATTTGTTTGCAATAAACGTGTGCACAAGCTTTATTTTCCTCTTTAGTGGTTAAAAATACCACAAAATAAAACCTAAATGACTCATGATCTGATAGAAAATGCTTCCGGTGACGTCCGGCTATATAAATCTATAAATAGGAACTAATCTTTACCAGATTACGTGTTCATCTCCGGAGAACTATTTTCAAGTTTGAAGCAAACTGATGGACAATAAAAGGACCAGGTGTCGGGCTATAAAGTTGCTATAAAGCTCCTCACCTTGGCTGCGGTGGACGTTGAAGCTCGCCAGGTGAATAACGTCGTCGTCGCTGCCTCCATCTTCCATCGTGAAGTGACACTCACTGGCTCCCTGGATCACTCAGTCACGAAACATCTGCACACACGTAGCCAGCTGTTTCTACCTTTTAAAGAGCCACACACACACACACACCCACACACGCGCCCAAACTATTAACAGGCTGGTAATCCCCTGGAACAGTTTCACTTTAAAATACATCACATTTACTGAAAACTCCACCGCGTGACTGTAAATAACTCACGTGTAGTAAATATGCAGGTGTGAAAGGGACAAACTCAACAAGCAAGTTAGCAAAAAGAGACATCTTGACAAAAAAGGATGGTAAATCAGAGCAGCAGAGCTGAAGTAATGTCGATGAGCAAACTAGCAACAACATTAGCCAGCTAAGAGAGAGCACAGCTGACGTCTAAGCTAATAATCTAATAATATATAACATTACAAACATCTGGTAACGGCTCTTCTTTTAGTTGAAGGAGCTAGCGCGGCTCTGTTTTTATTAGAGATCTGATCAAATGTGGCATAAATCAATGCAGGCACTTCATGCTAACGATGCTAAATGCTGCTAACCCAGCCACCACGAAGCTAGGCTGCATTTATGAGCTTGACATTAAGTTGAAAGTTGAAAGACGGTAAAAGTCAAAAGAAAACATGCCAGGAGGAGATTCGATCATTTCCGCTCTCTCTCCCTCACACACACATACACACACACACACACACACACACACACACACACACACACACACACACAAGGGGCAGCCCTCAGCTAAGCTAATGATATTTAGCTAGGCTAGGTTAGCTAGCGAGCTATCGAGTAGGATAACTAGTTAGCTGACAGGATTTCAATCTGTAACACTGCTTCAAATCACCCACGCGCGCTTTTAAGGTTTAAATAATAAAAACATGCGCATGTAGAAATGCGATAATACCATAGCTTCGTGTTGGGAACCCGTCCGTTGCGCTGTCTAGGTGGACACTGACAATCCGTGAAGATCGAAACAAACTGCCAAAACAAGAACACACACAAGACACCGTTCGATACGTAGACGCAGAGGCTTCTGGGTAACGTAGTCCGGAAGGAAGCGGACGTCACCGCCGACGTCGTACCGTACCGGCCAACAAACGTGAACCCCGGGCATTTAAATTAAATATGACAAAGAAGAAAACGAAAGGGTAAAATAAATAGATCTCTGAATATTTAAATATAGTTTCAACGCGAAACATAATCAATATTGTATAAAAATAATATAAAAATCAAAAACTTTAACTAATTAAGACTTTTTGTTAAAAATAAAAATTGCACGTTATTTTAATTAATTCATTAATTTGTAATGAATTAAAAGAAAACTAAAGAAAAGGAAATAAAGATAAACACATAGTAAACATTATATAGTACAAAAAAATATTTTCTTAAAGGAAGGAGTAAGAAAACAATTAATTTTAATACTTTTAACTATTTTTTAAAATATTAAATATTGCATTATATACATAAAATCAAAGGTGTTGAGTAATATTGAAGATTTTAAAATTAAAATATTTATTTATTTAATAAAAATAAAATGATTAAATGATAGTGTAGCTTTATCACATAGAAACCATCCAAAATATGAAAGATGTTTAAGTTATGTGGTCACAACATATTAAAAATGTATTAAGGGAGGAAAAAGAAGCGAGCAACACATGGGTAAATGTATTTTCAATTTAATTTCTTTTAATATAATCTTATTTACATGTATTTTTTCATAAATGTTTAGTACATAGTAAGTTACAATACTCTTGCATCCATTACACAGTAAACTCAGACCCTAGAAAAAAAACAAAAACAAAACGCAGATTGAAATGTTGCTGCAGTTGAACAGTCTTCAATCCACCGACCGACAGACCCCGACTGTAAGTTTCTGTTTCCGCTAGATTCTCGTTTGTGGTTCTTGTTGAGAATTAGGATTTTTTTTTTATTTTTATTTTTTTTTCCAGACATTCGGGCTGCGGAGAATAAAAAAAAAAAAAAAGGACACAAGCAGGGCTGTGAATAATAATAATATTTAAAAAAAAGAAAAAGGTGAAATGGATGACGAAACGTGTGTGAAAGGCTTACGAGGCTTTATTGTTCACGTCACGTACAAACTGAAGAAATCCCAACTTCCTTTGTTCCATCGTCGTGGCTCATTTTAAAATAAAAATAATAATAATCCAGGTCCATGACGTCAGTAGGTGTCAGGAAAAAAAAGTCACTTCCTGTTCACTTCAATAAAAGAAATTAAAAAAAAAGTTTTCTCCGCAGTAATTATGTTAAAAAATATATATATGTAACAAAAAAATTCAACAAAACCCACTTTGTGGATCGTTTGAATCACGTGTGAATTGACCCTTGAATGAAGAAGAGATTAGTGTGGGCTCTTAGTAGAGCGTACATAGCAGCTTGGTCAGTAATCACTTAGTAATAAATAATAATAAAATCAGATCAGAGTGGTCGCAGGTACAAACGGAAGAGGAGCAGGCTCATTTGATCGGTTCGTTTCTTCTTTTTTCTTTTTTGTGCCATGCCTCATACACTCACACACACACACACACACACTCAAATCCTCTCTCATGCACACACACGAAAAACACACACATGCATCCCGACACAGTGGTTAAACACGAAGCGTGGATACGAGTCGATCAGTCGGTCCGAGCCGTCCGCCCTCGTCTCCACGTGTTCCTCAGGCTCGCTGCTTGATCGGCTGATTCTGTCAAAATGTTTTTTTTTATTTTATTTTTTTTTAAAGTTTATTTTTCTGAAGATGTAGCTTCGTTAAAACGGAGGGATAATAAAAAAATGCTTCTTGAAAACATCTGGAAAAAGTTTTAAAATACTTCTGCTGCTGTGCTTCCTCCTCCTCCAGGGACAGACGGGCGGTGACGTGGTGTGTTCCTGTGGCCGTGTACGCCATCGTCTCTGTGTGTGTGTGTGTGTGTGAAAAGTCAAATAGTCGTGTGCAAGTGCAGGCGCAGATGTTGTTTTTGTTTTTTGTTTTGGGGGGGGGGGGGGTCGTCACTCCACAGCGAAGCCGCACGTCTCCTCCACGGCCGTCAGCAGCTTCTCGTAAAGTTTCTCGTAGGATTCGTAAGGAGGGATGTCTATCCTGTTAAAACTGGAGCAGACAGCAGAGTTAGCCCCTGATACATAAACATAAACAAACATAGAGGTCGTCTCTTTGAAGGCGTCCTCACCATGTGTGAGCCTTGGGCAGGTTGTCTGTGTTGGCGTCTATCAGGTGGATGGTGAAGAGCCTTGGTCCTGCAGAACCTGTAGAACCTTACACACATACATTCTAGTTATCACTGTTCTACTGCGGTAAACTGGCTCAGTTATTAATTAATATATAAAACACAGATGTTAAGATGCATGAGCGTTTTATGGATAGAAGATACACAGCCTGGCCAAAATAAAAAGCCTCCTACTGGATAATTACAGCTGTCAACAAGTTATTAAAGCCCAACTGATGCAGTAGCTTCTCGTTTCTTCAACAATCATGACTAAAGACACATCCTGTCGTCGTTTGAGAGATAAACATCTAAGGAGATTGAAGAAACTACTAAAACTGGGTTAAGAACTGTCCAACACATTATTAAAAACTGGAAGGAGAGTGGAGAAGCATCGGGGCTATGTTTAATAGTGAAAGTAAGAACATTTCCACACGTACAATGTGAAGGGAACTCAAGGGATTGGGACTGAACAGCTGTGTAGCCTTAAGAAAACCACTAATCAGTGAGGCTAACTGGAAATAAAGGCTTCAGTTTGCTAGGGAGCATAAAGATTGGACTCTGGAGCAATGGAAGAAGGTCATGTGGTCTGATGAGTCCAGATTTCCCCTGTTCCAGAGTGATGGGGGCATCAGGGTAAGAAGAGAGGCAGATGAAGTGATGCAGCCATCATGCCTAGTGTCTACTGTACAAGCCTGTGCTATGGGGCAGTGCTATGATCTGGGTCTAGGTTCATTAGCTGACTACCTGAATATACTGAATGAGCAGCTTATTCCATCAATGGATCATATTCCAAGATGACAATGTCAGGATTCATGGGGCTCAGATTGTCAAAGAGTGGTTCAGGGAGCATGAGATGGATTGTTCCACCACAGAGTCCAGACCTTAACGCCATTGAGAATCTTTGGGATGAGCTGGAGAAGCTTTGAGCAGTGGTCAGACTCTCCATCATCATCATCTCCATCAAACTAAAGGAGGTCCAACAAAATATTAGAGTGTGTGACCTTTATTAATTTGACCAGGCCGTGTGTATAATCTCTATTCACACTAGATCAGACGTCATGTGATTTATAATTGTGGCTCGTTTCTGTGTTTTACTCACATTTACTGACTTCAGCTCTGTTTGTTTTACCTGGTGATCTCTGGTAATTTGTAACAAGTGGGAAGTATCACAGACATAACCATGGACAGTAAATTAGAGTAAAACACTTGTTGTGAGGAGCTCGTGTGTTTTTCGTTAAGACGGGATGTGAAGCCGGTGACGTGGCCTCTGCGACGGTGCCTGACCCACCCTGCAACGCTTTGAACCCCTGCAGAGGAACCCTGGTGGAGCCGGTGACGAACTGCAGGAGGCGTCCTCTCCGCTCCTCGCTGAAGGCCTCCACCGCCTGCCAGAACCACCGCACCACGTTGCTTTCACTCGTGCAGTGTTTCAGGCGAGTGTTGGTCTTCCAGTCGGCGAGGTCTATCTTCCCCAGGCCACCGATGATCAGCTGGAGACGTTTAAAGGAGAAGCAGAGTCAATGAGAATCAAACTGAAACTTAATATTAGAGTTAATGTGATTTAGAAACTAAAAGTATTTTCCTTCAGTTTACCATCAGTTTAATTTACGACCCTCGCATTTAGGACAAAAATGTTTATGTTAAAGAAAACTCCCATAAAAACTAAACTAATTAATATTTTTTCTGTTTTTTTCTTTATAAATCTCTTAAACTAATTCAACTCTTTACAAAACTACCACAAACTCAATCATAGTGAGGATTTTAACTGTTTAAATGCCAGTTTGAAAGTCAATGTCGTTTTTTTTACAAAAAACAAAAAATTTGTTAAAAATTAAAAAAATTAGTTTTTTTTTTACAAAAAATACCCAAAAAATTATTAAAAATTTAAAAATTAAAGTCACTGTCATTTTTTTTTTACAAAAAAAAAAAATAGTTAAACATTTTTTTGGGTCACTTTTTTCAAATTTCATCATTTTGTTTTTGTTTAGATATGAACAAAATTATCTAAAATATTGACTTGATTGCATTATTAGTTTCTGTGTAGCATCAGATTTAAAATTTACTGTCCTTCTGTGACCTTTGTGGACAAAAATGTCCCATTGACTCCCACTATAATCCAATTTTTAATCCCTCAGCTGTGACACAACATAAACATTCATTCTGTAATATTAGGGTTTTATTTATGAGAAAAATGGTCAAATTTGTCCGTTTTAGTGTTAAATAAGACATTTATGCAGAAATAATATTAATCAATTTAGTTTTTATAGTATTTTGTTTTTGGACGTGGACATTTTATTCTTAACGACTCAAGACTGTAGTAAATGTTTTCATCAGGTGCTGAGGGGAGAGATTGTTTAAGGCCTGGAAGGTGAGAAGTAGGATTTTGTATTACTTTTTTTGAATTTCAAACTTTGTGTAGAGAGACTTTGTTAGAAAAAAAAATGTGCCACATGTACGAAAAATGAATGAGTGAAATGTCCGCCAACTTGTTCATGCCTCACGCCAACGTCATGTCTGGCGTACGCTGGCGTCTAAAGATGTTGATCCTTTAGTGACACTGGGAAACTCTCATAAATGTAAAAACTATTAGTCCGACCAATCAGGACTGTACGACTCGTACGAATCAAATAACGACTCTTTTCTCCTTAAATTCTATTTCTGTTTCATTTTGATCATAAATTAAGGGACAACAAGTAAATTTAATCATTCTGCAATTTGGTTTTTAAGATAATAGTTAAATTATTTCCCTTTTTTGTTACTAATGCGATTTACCGATCTGGGTCACGTACCTCGAGCTCTTTATGGTCGAAGGGTTTGAGGAGATGCTGTGGGATGAGTTCACTGAAGCCTTTCTGTAGCGCCAGAAACTGGGCTTCAATCCCACGCATGAACCTCCAGTTCACATAGAGTCTGAAATAAAAACACAAAGTGAAATAAAAACCCAAGGAACCGCGTTGGTTCTCTGCTCCAGCGTCCTGGTCCAGGTGGAACATCATCCCCTCTTACCTGACGTATTCCTTCTTGTTCTCCTCGGTGACGGGGATGTTGCGGCCGTTCGGTTTGAGCTCGTGCTGCAGAAACTTCCCGAAGGCGTTGTGCTCCACGCAGAAGGTGTGGTCGAGGACTGACGTGATGTCGTTCTCTCTGCACACAGACGGTTTAGAGTAAGTCACAACGAACTGAAGCAGCTTTTAATTCTGTGATCGGTGAGGAGGTTTTCTTTGCTCACAGTATCCAGACGAGGCTCTTGTGCAGCTCGGGGTCGGTGGTCTCCAGGTCGTTGAGCTGGATGGGTTTACCGAGAAGCTGTTTGTAGAAAGGCAGCGTGAAGCTCCCGTTGATGTAGTGACTGTGGAAAACGGCCAGGCCCATGACGCGACCCACGAAGTGGAAATACGACAAGTGGTCCTGAAAGAAAGACGACAGAGAGTCAGCTCAGAGGTGACGAGTTCAGTAAAGAGATGAAAGAGTTTAGTCAAGAGATTATTTATTAAAGAGTTTATTAGTTTGTTAATGAGATTTGTAAATAATTAGATTATTAAAGATTTTTTTTGAAGAGTTGATTGGTTTATTAGCGTTTATTTGCTTTTTAAAGTTTCATAATTTATTAGTAAAAGTTGTTTATTATAATTTATTAGTTTATTCAATTTTTTTTAAAGAGTTTGTTTATTAAAGAGTTTATTAGTTCATTTAAAAGTTTATTAAAGGGTTTTAGTTTATTTAAAGGTTTATTAGAATTTATTAAAGGTTTAATCAGAGTTTATTAAAGAGTTTTAGTTTTAAAGTTTAGTTCATTAAAGAGTTTTAGTTTTAAAGTTTAGTTCATTAAAGAGTTTTAGTTTAAAAGTTTAGTTCATTAAAGAGTTTTGGTTTAAAAGTTTAGTTCATTAAAGAGTTTTAGTTTAAAAGTTTAGTTCATTAAAGAGTTTTAGTTTAAAAGTTTAGTTCATTAAAGAGTTTTAGTTTAAAAGTTTAGTTCATTAAAGAGTTTTAGTTTAAAAGTTTAGTTCATTAAAGAGTTTTGGTTTAAAAGTTTAGTTCATTAAAGAGTTTTGGTTTAAAAGTTTAGTTCATTAAAGAGTTTTAGTTTAAAAGTTTAGTTCATTAAAGAGTTTTAGAGTTTATTAAATAGTTTTAGTTTAAAAGTTTAGTTCATTAAAGAGTTTTGGTTTAAAAGTTTAGTTCATTAAAGAGTTTTAGTTTAAAAGTTTAGTTCATTAAAGAGTTTTAGTTTAAAAGTTTAGTTCATTAAAGAGTTTTAGTTTATTTAAAGGTGTATTAGTTTATTATAGAGTTTTAGTTTATTTAAAGGTTTATTAGAGTTTATTAAAGAGTTCATTAGTTTATTACAGTCTATTAAAGGGTTTATTGTTTATTGTACTCACGGGGTTTATGGAGGAGTCCGGGTTTATCTGTAGTGTGTAGATGTTATCTGTGGAGTACTGGAAAAGGCCGTAGTAGGGGTTCAACATTTCATGGCACAGCAGGTAAAGCCACTCTCTGCAGACACAATAAAACACAGAGATGTTAAACTATCAACAACTTTAAATGAATTTAATGACACAAGATCATGAGATGAAGCCTTCATTGAAGAACTAGCAACTGTAAAATGTTCCTTGAACGCACCACAAAGACGAGAGCCGGCAACAAGACGGTACAAAGTCTTAGTTCTTGTTCTCGCAGCCCAAGGAGTGAGAACAAATTTCTTTCTTCTTGCAGAGTAGGTAACAAGCTTTATATTTATGTTTTACATGAGGTTATGTATAAAATTAGACACCTAGATGGAGGTATGGGATGTGAAATGAAGCCACCTGCAACACCTGGACTCCTACAGAGATGTAAAGGTGAACTTACCTGGCCACGCCTCCATAATCCAGCCCCTCCTCTCCCCTGAACTTCACCATCAGCCTCTTCTTCAGGTCTTTGGGCCTCATCTTCATTATCTGCCGATACGACTCCTGCACACAGTTCAGACACGTTTAGACGCTCCGTTTATAAAAGCAGTAACATCTGAAGCGCTGAATAGTTTCGTACACCCACCTCAAAGATCTCCTCCCGGGACACCTCGATGCGACAGTGTCCCGCTTGAGGCTGCTGCAGGGACAGTTCGTGGCGGAGCAGCTTCAGCTTATGCACCAAGTCTCTCTCATAGCGCGCCGCGACATCTCCTTCACTTCCTCCTCCTCCTCCTCCACCACCGCCGACACCACCGCTCACTCCTCCACCTCCGCCTTCTTCACCCCCCACCTCCATCTGGGGGGCCTGGGAGGACTCCTTTACTTGGGATTGCTGGCTGGAGGGAGGAAGAGCGACACGCTGTCACCCACATCACTCTATCACTAGACCAATAACAGTTGAGTCTGTTGGTGTTTACCTGATAATGGTGTGTAGGCGTGGGTCTGTGAACTGGGTGGTTCGGTTGTTGTGGTCCACAAAGTAGATCCGACCAGACACAGTGCTCCGGACCTCCCAGCCCACCGGCAACGGGCCGAGCTCCTCACAGCTGACGCTAGCCAGGTCCCTGCAGCAGAAACAAAACAATGAACCGTTTGTCTGAAACTGCTCAAACTACACATTACTGTACACGTCCATAAGTCCTCGACCTGAACCAATTAACCTGTGATTTTCTCTTAATCTGTCAGAAGAAGTAGTGGGAAAAACAATTATCACTACTGCTATTAGCTAGGAGGCTAGGAAGAGCTACTGTTAGCTAGGAGGCTAGGCAAAGCTACTATTAGCTAGAAAGGGCTAGGATTAGCTACTATTAGCTAGAAAGGGCTAGGGTGAGCTACTATATGCTTGGAGGCTAGGAAGAGCTACTATAAGCTAGAAGGTTAGGAAGAGCTACTATTAGCTAGGAGGCTAGGAAGAGCTACTATTAGCTAGGAGGCTAGGAAGAGCTACGATTAGCTAGGAGGCTAGGAAGAGCTACTATTAGCTAGAAGGTTAGGAAGAGCTACTATTAGCTAGGAGGCTAGGAAGAGCTACAATTAGCTAGGAGGCTAGGAAGAGCTACTATTAGCTAGAAAGGGCTAGGGTGAGCTACTATATGCTTGGAGGCTAGGAAGAGCTACTATAAGCTAGGAGGCTAGGAAGAGCTACTATTAGCTAGAAGGTTAGGAAGAGCTACTATTAGCTAGGAGGCTAGGAAGAGCTACAATTAGCTAGGAGGCTAGGAAGAGCTACTATTAGCTAGAAAGGGCTAGGGTGAGCTACTATATGCTTGGAGGCTAGGAAGAGCTACTATAAGCTAGAAGGTTAGGAAGAGCTACTATTAGCTAGGAGGCTAGGAAGAGCTACGATTAGATAGGAGGCTAGGAAGAGCTACTATTAGCTAGAAGGTTAGGAAGAGCTACTATTAGCTAGGAGGCTAGGAAGAGCTACAATTAGCTAGGAGGCTAGGAAGAGCTACTATTAGCTAGAAAGGGCTAGGGTGAGCTACTATATGCTTGGAGGCTAGGAAGAGCTACTATAAGCTAGAAGGTTAGGAAGAGCTACTATTAGCTAGTTTATCCCAGTTTGGAGTGGACAGAGATTAAATCCACTGTTCTTTACTTGTTGTTCAGGTGCGTAACATGTCAGTGTCATCGTACCGTGGTATCCGGGGGTCGTGCCAGGTGCTGACGCCGGTCTGTGTGTGGAGGAAGTAAACCTGGCCCTGCACCGTCGTTCTCTGCTCTGTGTTTGTAAAAATAAAACAAGGACTAAACGTGAGGTTTGTGTTTGTTTCAGTCGGTGAAGACGTGATGACCAGCGTCGGACTGACCGTAGCCCTCAGGCAGGTCGGGGGGCTGGTGTCCGTGAGGTCTGTTCTGAGGGGTGTGGCCGTGACCTCTGGAGTCCTGGCTTCTGATTCGCTGCGTCTGAAGGTGGCCCTCCTGGCCCGGGGAGTCGAGCCGACAGTTCCCGCCTCCAGCGGCGCCGGTGGGGTCGGAGTAGGGCAGCGGCTCTTCACTGAAGCATCCTTCAAACACGGGTCTGAGGAGACAAAGACAAGGTCTGGAGGTCTGGTCTCATGTTTTAGAGACGTCACACGTGGACGAGACGAGTCACTCACCCGTCATTCTCCAGCAAACCTCGACAGTCGACTACAGGACCTCCACTACCGATCCTGTCCCGTGTTTGAAGACTGACTGTGAACAAAGAGAGGAGGAAGAGACGACATCATCATCATATTATTATTATATTATCACCACCATCATATCAACATCATCTTTTCTTCTTCTTCGCCTTTCTTCTTCTTTGTCTACTTCTTCGCCTTTCTTCTCCTCCTTTCTTCT
The DNA here is from genome assembly GCA_005024645.1 of Planiliza haematocheilus. NCBI lineage: Eukaryota > Metazoa > Chordata > Actinopteri > Mugiliformes > Mugilidae > Planiliza > Planiliza haematocheilus. The sequence continues at coordinate 978,239 of SRSE01000371.1, read as the reverse complement.
TCTTCTTCATCATCTCCACCGTTTCATCTTTTTCTTTTCTTTCTTTTCATCGTCCTCATATCTTTTCAACATCCTCCTCGTCTTTTTTCTTCTCATTAAAACAGATCAAGCTACGTTGACGTTGGTTTGTGGCACCTGAAACAATCTTGGCTGAAGTCCGACCTTTTTTGTCCATTTTATGGACCCCGATCGACCCCGACACCGATCTCCTTGACACTGATGAGGACGACCTTAATGATTTATAATCTATAAATGAGTTCATCCTTACCTACAATCTGCCCCCGCACCGCATCACTGTCAGACGCGTTTAGCTTACACAGATCTAGGCGCTGGTCTGAAAGAAGAAGAAGAAGAAGAGTTAAACACACTGCGCTAAGTAAACGACGTGGAAATATGCGCGTTTAAACAATAAAACAAAATAAAAACAGACATACATCCTGTGTCTTTTAGCCGGCTAATAGCGTTGGAGAGAAGTCGTATGCAGCCCAGGAAACCAGCCCCCTGTCGTTTATGGATCTTCTTGTGGTTCCATATACTGATGGTGATGGAGTCTGTCTTTCCAATGTAGCTAGAAAAAAAAAAGAGATGTTTTATATCCGACTCTTTACTTCAACACAATCTACCGTCAGAATCCAGCGTTTCCTAAACTATGGCAGCACGCCACGGTTTAATTTACCCCTTTAATGGCCTCACAACGAATCGGAAATATCACTGCACATTTCAAACGATGTTGTGATTGCGTTGTTTTTCCTATTGCTCCCTAAAGCATCCCTCCCTGCATCCCTTTCCCTCCCCAAAGCCGACCCTCCACACACATCGGTCGCTCACCTGCTCTGTTCTGAATTTAACCCGACAGAGAAAACAAGCTATTTGTGTTATTCACTAATAAAAATTTACATTAAAATTACTTTTTATAACCTGATGCTCTTGACTTTTAGACCAGGGATGGGTCACACACGGCCCACGACCTCACACGAAGTGGCCCTGAGATTAAATCTGATAATTATAAAAGTATGTCCTCTGCGGCTCAGTTGTAATAACACAGTTGTCCACTAGATGGCGCCTCTAACGCAGACACCGCCTCTTTTCCAGCAGTGAAGAAGAGACGTTGAGCCGTGGCTAAGAGCGGAGGAGAGAGAAAACTTGATTGAGAAAATCGTGTGTGTGTTTCAGGTGAAAATGGAAGAAGATTAGTTATTCAGAATTTATTGATTTAGATTGATTTCGAATATGCAAACTAAGATAAAATAAAAGTAAGGCAAACATTTAAACACAGAAATACATATTCGAAAAGCCAACTCCCACCCCTTCTCTTATACCAGCTTCTTCTTTCCTTTTTTTTAAAATCTATTATTTCCTCTCATGCTGTCGCTCTCACATTCTGCTTTCACTCCACGTTGTTCTTTGTTGTTGTTGGCTTATCTGGGCCGTGATAGGTCGAGAGGCTAAAGCCCTTCCTCTGCCTACATCCCCCAGAATGACTTGCAGTTGTGTCTCTGGGTTTTCTTCCTGTTTTTCTCTAACGGAGTTCAAGTGAAATTATCAAACTTTATATCTAACGTATTTTCGATATATTGATTCTGTATCGCGATATATATCGTTATCGTTTTATGGCCCAGCCCTAATATAGTAGAACCCCAAGAAACAACAAACCCAGACCCTGAGGAGCATTCATTCATTCGTTCATTCATTCATTCATTCATTCATTCATTCGTGGGACTCACAGGTCGTAGTGCTGATTCCATTTGGGGTCCAGTGTGCTCTTGACTGTGTCTGTGGAGTGGCATTGACCCGATCCGTCCACCACCACCTTGGCAAACGGGTCTGGCAGACCTGCACACAGGAAACACATTCAACATGCTGTTAACAGCACTGTGGAATCCACACGCACACCTGCCAAAACATTAGGTACACTGATAAATCAATTCTAAAATAGCAATCCTGCCTTTAAATCACATTAGAGTCTAGTTAAAGGTGGAAACTTTTAGCATTTTTTGAATTAGTAACCGCAAATACGCTTACTTGCCAAAACATTAGGTACACCAGTGAATACAAATTCATTCTAATATAACAATCCTGCACTAAACTGTGTCTTCATAACTGCTCTAATGTTTGGGAGGATGAGGTCCCAAATCACCAGAACCTTCACGTAGAGAAGGTTTAGCTCAGCGGTTCTCTCGTGTTAGAACGTATCCACTAAGCGTACCTAATAAACTGACCGCCGAGCGTATAGTTTAATCTCGGGCGAGGTGGCACGGCAGGAAATAAAGCCTCTAATCCTGGCAAATGAAAATTGGTCACGTTCGGAGAAGCTCTGCAGCCTCGAACAAACCCCCCGATTGTGGGGCAACAATCGGGGGTATTATGGCGCGACGGTGCCGCCACAGGTCAATAGTTATCCCTTCAAATGAGCGACATCAATGGCGTTCTGTTCGCGCCCTCTTATATCGCTGTAACGCGGAGAGGAATAAAATCTGAATAGACTACTTACGGAAGAAGTCTTTCTTTGCGAGGTTCTTGGCACATAATACTGTGAAAGGAGAGAAGAAAAACATCATTAGCCAAATGTCAACACACTCACAATTATGGAGCTAATCTCACGGCGCGGAGGCAGCGACAATAGGCGCTGGTGTGCAGGAGGAAACCAAGGAACGGGGTTAGGATAATGTATGAATGCCGGAGGATGGTAATGAGCGGTGAAACTGATGCAGACACAGAGAACAGTAAAGTATAGAGTCATTACAAAAACACAAAAACATGCAGGACGCCCACAGTCGCAGCAGCTTCGGCGGCGGCATGCCTTCGCTGCCACATCATCGCTGCAGACACTGACCACGACTCTGAAGTGTCCAGTTATTTGTTTGTCAGGGAGAAGGATTACATTTACAGCGTGGCCTGTGGTTCACTCAAATAGATATTACAGCATCTGATGAGGCGTAATTAACGTGGATAATATTTACACTCCAGGACCTGACGTCTGTTTTCCTCACGTTTACGTCCGTTGTTGCTTTTTTCAAACTTGTAGGCGCAAAAAATATTTAGAAGTAGAAGGAGGAGACTGAGGAGAAGTTGATGAAGAAGAAGGAAAGAGGAGGAAGGAGAAAGAGGAGGAGGAGTAGAAGGTGGAGAATAATAAGAAGATGATTGAGGAAGAGGAACAACAACAAGGAGAGCAAGAAGGAGGAGGAGGAGGAGGACAAGAAGAAGAAGAACAACACCAACAAGGAAACGGGGGAGATGGAGAAGAAGAACAGAAGGAGGTGGAGGAGGGGAAGACTGACAACAAGGAGAGTAAGAAGTAGAAGGAGGAGGAGATCGAGAAGAAGTTGATGAAGAAGAATGAAGAGAGAAAGAAGGAGAAAGAGGAGGAGGAGACTGAGGAGAGGAAGAAGGAGAAGGAAACGAAGGAGGAGGAGAGGAAGATGTAGAAGGAAGAGGAGAAAGAGCAACAAGGAGAGGAAGTAGAAGAAGAAGGAGGAGAAGAAGACCAAGGAGAAGGAGGAGTAGAAGGAGAATAAAAAGACAAAGGACGAGAAGAAGAAGAACAAGTAATAGAAGGAGGAGGATGAAGAGAGGAAGAAGCGTAACGAGGAGGAGGAGAAGAGGAAGCTGATAGAGGAGAAGAAGAAGTAGTTATAGAAGGAGGAGAAGAGGAAGCTGATAGAGGAGAAGAAGAAGAACAAGTAATAGAAGGAGGAGGAGGAGGAGGAGAGGAAGTTGATGGAGAAGAAGTAGAAGAAGAAGGAGGATGAAGAGAGGAAGAAGCGTAACGAGGAGGAGGAGAAGAGGAAGCTGATAGAGGAGAAGAAGAAGTAGTTATAGAAGGAGGAGAAGAGGAACAAGAAGAAGCAGAAGAAGAATTTGAATCTTCTCTTTTTTTTCAGGCTGCTGATCAAATAAAAGCAGACGTGCCTCTGGCTCTGGAGAATTATAATTAACAGCTTTCTGACTAAACTCAGACTCATAATTAAAGCAGCAGATTAATTAATAGAGAAAATAAAGTGGGATCCAGCTCTAATTGATCGGCGGTGAGGAGGCTCCGCCCACGCCGCCCTCTGAGGCCCAATTAAAACGCGGCCCGGCCGGTTTGGGCCACAGAGGAAGCTCGTCAGGCCGTCTGTGGTTTCTTTGGATGCGTTGATGTGTCTGGTGTAGCCGGGTCTATTTCCTGTGATTAACCCGTGGAGAATGGCTGCAGGATATCCTTCTCCTTCCAGTCCTCCTCCTCCTCCTCCTGACTCACACATTCCTCACCCAGGCCTCACCTCGTCCACAGACGAAATAAAAGGAGGACAGGGAGTGGAGTCGAGTTTCTCCTCCTCCTTTCTGCCCCACTCATCCTCCAGCCTCTTCCTGTCTCTCTGAATGTGTGACAGGATCCTTTCTCAGCGTCTCAGGAAATTCCTGGTTCTGCCAAGGTCGCGGCTGGTAAAGAACACACACAGCGACGGCTCGGCGGGTTCTCGGTACCCGACCCCCCCACGCCCCCATTTTCTTTTTCATTTATGCTTCGAAGGAGAAAGACTCGATTCATACGATCTTGTGAGAACGAACAGAAAATCATCTCCTGCTCAATGGAACTGCAAAACTTCTTAAATCGCCAGTTTATTAGGTACACTAGTTTATGAAGCGTCTGGTATTCAGCTGTACTTTAAAATAATAAGAGAGGCATTGAATCAACCTTTCAGACCTGTACTGTGTCTGCTTTTTGTGTAATTTACAGCCGTTTGTCAGATATTTACATCCGCGTATATCTATATAGTGGGAGTCAATGGGGCACCGAAACGTAGCCTCTAAATAAATAACACATTATCTGCCACGAAACAAGTTCATTTCACCAATATTTTGTCATCGTACGCTAGTGCTATTCCCCGTTGAGCCTAGACTTACCGGTTATCATCAACTGCTATGGTTTGTGTACAATCTCAGAATCGGAAAAATATTCAGCCAAGTTGCAAAAGACACGATGATTGTTGGAGACATATGTCACCTACTGTTTTTTACAACCAAATATAACTTTTGTGCAATTTGTAGTTGTCTGAGATATTTAGATCCACGTATATCCATTTAGTGGGAGTCAATGGGGCACCGAACGTAACTCCTATTTTTTCAACCATTACTGCTATGGTTCGTCCACAACCTCAAAATCTGAAAAATATTCAGCCATTTTGCAAAAAACTAGGAGCAGCAAATTACAGGTAAACAAGCCAAACGTCTAGAGTGGGTGTGGCGCTCAGAGATGACATCATCCAGGTCAGAAGACATCATCAGAGGTTAGTAGGTCAATCGACAAACCCTGGATGATGATAACAGGTAACTCCAGACTCAACGGGGATTAGCACTAGAATAGGATAACAAAATATTTTTGAAATTAACAAGTTTCGCGGCAGATAATGCGTTATTTAGAAGCTGCGTTTCGGTGCCCCATTCACTCCCACTATATGGATACGAACGACAACAACTTACACAAAAGTCACATTGGAGAGTAAACGATCGTGTTTTACACCAGAAATAAGGCAACGCAGCAGTTCCCCTTTAACTTCCTGCAACTTCTCGTCTGAAATCTTGCAAGACCGTGCAACGACATGAGTCAACACGCGATGTGGATCTCAGAAGCTGCAACTGGCAGAGCAACGTCGCTAACTGAAAGCTGAAAATACATCATGTCTGGGAAAAGCTGGACTTGAGCAAAGACACGTAAGACGGTCAATTATTGAGGAAATACTAAAAAAATCTCGTTTTACGTAAAATCGTTTCACAAAGATAAACCAGCTGTTTCAAAATAAACTGAACATCAGATAAGTGTTAATGCACAAGTGTCCCTAATGTTTTGGCGTGTATTTGCAGCCCTGATGAACGGTGGCATCTCTAACTCGACTCTAAAACGTTTCACAGCGTCTGAAAGTCGAACGGCCCGAGCGAGACCACGACCTCACCACTTCCTGTTTGACTGAGGCAGCAAATATTTCACCTACTTAACAACCGACCACGCACCAACACACAAACACACACTGGATTAATGACCTCAAAATACATACGACTAAAAATGGTGATTAATGTTTGTGCCAGTCTGTTGATCTGTTAACACATTTATTCTGAACTTTCTGCACAGTGAGACAGACGATGAGACGTCCTTAACTTTCTGTCTTTTAAACGTTATTCCGTCCTCGTCTGCTCCTCTACACCTATTTCCAGACCTTCCCTTCCCTCCCCTGCGTCTCTCGTGCGCTTGCCAGGTCACTTGTTGTCCTCAGGTTGTCCTGTATCGGGGCTTAGTCCGACGTCCTGGCACCAGAACCTGAGCGGCACGTGTCGTCTCAAATAAGCGTGATCCTGCTGAGTCCGTTATTTCTGTAGGTGGCCTTTGTAACACAATGACTCCTTTCATTTGAGACCAGGAGACGCTTTAACGTCCATTTATTCACACTAATAACAATATAAACACTCTCTCCACATGAGGAGTCACCAGGAGGGAACGAAACAACCAGACGTGTTGGAAACATGAACCGAGCTGGAATCCATGTGGACATGAACGCTAGAGACGTAAAGACGTCTTGGTCGTCTTCTTCTTCTACTTAGCAGTTCAGGACAATGGCTTCACCTCCTTGTACGTCTTCAACTTCTCCTTCTCTTCCTGCTCCTCATACTCCTTCTTTGTATTCTCTTCCTCCTCTCCTTCTCCTCCTCTCCCTACTCATTCTTCTTCTTCTCTACCTCCACCTCCTCCTTCATGTCCCTTCTTCTCCTCCTCCTCCTCCTTCATCTCCTACTCATCCTTATTCTTCTTCTCCTCCTCCTCCCTCTTGTCCTCCTCCATCCTCATGCCTCCTTTTTCTTATTCTTCACCCCCCCATCCTTCTTCTCCTCCTCCTCAACCTCCTCAACCCCCTCATCCTTCTTCTTCTTCTCCTCCTCCTTATTCTCCCACCCTCATCCTTAGTGTCCAACTCATCCTTCTTCTCCTCCTCCTCCTTCTTCTTCTCTCTCCTCTCCTTCTCCTTCTCCTCCTCCTCCTCCTCCTCCTCCTCCTCCTCCTCCTCTCCTCCTTGTCCCTCTTGATCATCTTCTTCTTCTACTCAATCAACTCAGGTCAACTCATCCATTCAGTCGTTACTCTTCTACTTCTCTATTTCCAGCAGACTCAACGCTCCGTTTCATGAGCCACCGCGCTTGTCAACACAGTTTTGCGGTGGCTGATGTTTTGATCGCTTTATTTGGCGTCCATGGCAACGGTTCACCTCTGATCCGAATGATTTTAGCTCGACGGCACTGTATTTTAATTGTTGTCATGCTGTTTATTTGATTTTAACGAGAGACTGTAGAGAACAATAAAGTCTGACATGAAACAAAACTTCTTGTTCCGTCGTATTTCTTTTTATTCAGCCTCCTTGCGAACAGTTAATTCACAGATTGATCGAGTAGAAGAAATGTTGTTCTTGTTGATGTAACCATGGTTGCAAATATTTTCTGATCTACTCTAAAAAGGTGTTAAAGGGTAAATAACACCGACATAAAGACACAGTAACCACTTCTCCTCTTCTTCTTCTCCTCCTTCTCTTGAACCACGTCTGCATAAACACCACACCACAGTGTCTGAGATCTGGCCCGGAGTCAGACTTCCACAAACACCACACAGTCTGTCCTGATGTAGGCCAAACAAGCGCTCCCTCTGACAGACTAAACAGAGCCGGAGACAGCGCCGCGCTCCCATTGGCTCGTCGCACATTCCTCGCCCAATTAGAATTCCACTCATACCTGTGGGGGCGGGGCACGGCCGGGGTCAATAACCTCCGCTTGCATCCGAGTTGAAGTAATGAACGGAGGGTTTAAACGCGGAGGGAGACACTTTCTCTGCTTCCTTTCATCTCCGCTCGTCCGAAACTCTGACTGATAATGGATTCGTTATTTTATCGGAATAAAAGATCAACATTCACTCTGCTATGATTTTAAATTATTATAAAAAGGAATCAGACCAGCTGTGACTAATGATTAATTAATTCACTTAATTGCTCAACGTCTTCAAATGTTTTGTCTGTTCAGACGGAAAGATTTTCATCTTATCTAGAGAACACAGCACTAAAATGGTCAGAATTTATTTATTTATAACAAATAATCTCAAAATGAAACGTTTAAGAAGTGGAATACGTTTCAAAAAAGGACAATAATCTGTGTTTTTAGTGTTTAGGAGCTTACTTTCACTTTTTATTTATCGTATCAAGATAAAACTGCAAACTTTAAAAACACGTTCAGGGTTAACCGTTTGTTTCGGCTCAGTCTCAAACTGTTTTTTTTTATGCGGCATAATTATCTCTCTTTACGAGGCATCTTTTGAATCTTATCTGCACACGTTTCTATCAGTTTCCAGCGCTTAAATAAACCGTGTTGTGTGTCTGCGCGACTATAAATCAGACATTGTGACGAAGGTCTGCTGAAATAACTGTATTTTTAGACGAGTTTTCAGCGTTTATAGGAGACCACTTTTACTTTCTCTGTTCAAAATAAACGAGAAAGGCACAGCAGCACACTTTAAAAGCACTTTAGCCCCAAGATTATAAGCATTTGCTCTATTTCTAACTTTCTATTCGCTAATGTGTCCTCTGAATATTGTTTCCACACATTTCTAGCAGATATTAATGCTTAAATAAACCTGTGCAGTGCTATATTGTGGGTCGGTAAACTTTAAATGAGACAATGTGATGACAGTCTGTGCAAATAATCTCAGTAAAAGAAAGTTAACCGTCTTTTTTGAGACACGTTTTGGGATTAATCTGACTGTAGCTGTTAAACACAAATTTACTTGCATTACTTTCAAGAAGGAAACTAAGAAAACTGCACAATTTATCCCCCAAACTACATATTTATAAAGAATTAATTGCCAGAATTTACAGTTTCTGTTTTCAGTGCTTAAATAAGCCAGTTTACTGCCGCGTTATGGGTCCGTATAACTATAAATGAGACGCTGTGATGACCGTCTGCACAAACAAACTGTATTTTAAGACAGTTTTTGAGCGCCTCAGCGCTCAGCAGATCATTTAAATAGTTAAAATCATAAGCACACACTAAACACTGGTCTCCACACACCACATAAAGAAGCATTCAAAGCAAACTTTGAAGCAGCAGAGGGACAAGGCGTCTGCCCAGCGGCACAGAGGAGTCATTTCCATGTGAATGGAGGCCCCTGGATGCCCCGATGGGGTCACATTAGCTACAGTTAGAAAAAAAATAAAGCCATTGTTCCAGCTGTGTCCGTGTTTTGCCTCCTGTAAGCCACTACAGACCCTCTGACCCACAAAGAAGATGAATAATTCAGCCTAAAAAAAAGCAAAACTTCTGCGAGGGAATAAGAGGGTTTAAGTTCAACCAGTCAGACGCTTTAATAATTTATTTATTTATTCATTTGTCTGGCTTACAGCTGACACAGCGGCGAAATGCCGATCGATAAGCAGTCGGTAATCGGGGCTAGCCATGTCACATCCACCGACGGATCAATTCTCACACAGGCTCGACATTTGCTCTCAGCCTCGGTTCAGACATCGCCGCATGAAGGCTCCTCTGGTGGTCAGCACCCCCCCTCCACCTCCACCTCCACCTAAAAAAAGCTAGCTAGCGAGCCTTAGCGGTCAACATTACCACAGAGCTACTAGTTGCTAGCCGGCTAACAAAGCTAGCATGTGCTAAAGTTTCCAAACGTGGCAGTGGAAATGTTTGTGTCCCCAGTGAACTAAAAACAGGAGACTAGTCGCCTGTCTTATCTGTAAAAGCCAAAGGATGTTGGGCTCAGCCGTTTTTTTGGCTGTCCTCTCGGTAATTACGTTAGCACCTCGGCTAACAGGCTAGCACTTGTGCTGCCACACAAAAACCGGATGTTTGGGCAAACAGCCGAGACCCGAGAGCCTCAAAGACAACCCGTTGCGACCGATATCGATCAGCAACAACGGTGGGTTCAACATTAAACATTTAAGCTCCGGTTAAGACATGCACCGTAAGCGCTTTTCTCTTTTTTTTTTTTACCTGTCAGTCGGATTTTGATGCTGGACCCGTTCCTCCGACTCCCAGGATTCGACATCACTCCGGGGGGGAAAAAACGGTCACACAAACTTCCCGCTGGAGTCGCCCCAAATATCACAGTTTCGCCAAACGCCCGGGACCGCGGAGAGCTTCAGTCGAAAAACATGCGGTTTGTTTTTTGTTTTCTTCACGGGCAAACATGTATTATTTCACCGCAAAGTCCTGCTGCGCTCCTTCGAAACCCTACAACACAGGAGAACATTTTCGGGCAGGCTCAAGCACGTACTGACGTCATGCTCTCATGTACGGCCGACGCGGCGTGCGCGCTCCGGGCTTGCGTGGGCGTGCCCGTGAAGATCAGCTCAGGCGTTTTGTTTTGTGAATTTTTCCAAGTACATTTATGAGTTTTTATACATAGAAAAGCATGAAATTATACCACAATACTTAAAATTAAATATCTTAATTTGATAATAAATGGATTTTTTCAGGTTACCACACATACCAGTTGATTAAAATTAGAATTTCGTCCAATTGTTTTAGCTCCTCCAACATTACTGCACTGAAATGATTCTGGATTCTGACAGGGTGGAGCTCAATAAATAAAGAAGAACTAAACATGGATGCAGCTTGTTCCAAAATATGTACCACCTATGTAACACACAATAAACAGCTGTTTGTGGTTCTGAAACAACAGTAGGTAAAGTTGTTGAAGCTTTCCTTTTATCACCCAAAAATTCACATCGAACACAAGTAGATGCATTGCCATATTATCTGATATGCTTTAAGAAGCTAGACTGAAACGCTGGTTCGAGGCCAAAGGTAATCTGGGCGAACGGTGGATTACGTCCGGTGGGATTTGGCTCTTTAGCTGCATGGCTGTAGCATTAGCCAAAGGAACAATGGCTCCTCTTACCAGCTAACTAAGTAAATCCACATAAGCAGTGAAATGGGCTCGCACACTTCCACGCGCCAGGCTGTTGTTGAGTTCCAACTTTTTTTTTATCCATTCGACAGCCTCTCTGCGACACACACAAGGCTTTGACTCCAACTGGCGTCTTGTTGTTTACATCTTTAACGTCTTGACGTCTTTCCCTCTGCCTCTCTGCTACATCTTTCCCAGTTGTATTTGCAAGTCTAAATATGTCGGCTCTGCCACAGGTGCACGCACACAAATTAGTCCAACCCTCCCAAAACGATCATGTCCAGCTGTTAGTACGATTATGTGATTACGTTTGTGCTCGTGTGGGGCTCCGATGAACCCCCCGCCCAGTCCCAACAGGCCCAACATACGTCCCATCACAGACTCTAACTCAGTAATATCGCCTACATAGACACACAGTTAATCAAAACAAAGTAATTATCTGTACAGAGCAGCTGAGAAATCCAATTAGGTGGCAAAATGTGTAATACAAATAAAAGAATAAGGTCTGGACAGTCGAGTAAATACACATAAGTCATACATTTTCTTGGATAGCTAAAGAAATATGAGCAAAATGTGAGGAAAATAAACCATTAACTCTTCTGAACCTGGTTTGTTATGTTTTTATTGGTGCGATTAGTGTCATCCTCTATAAATTAGTGGCCTCATCTTTGGGAAATAAGAGCAACAGCTGCTTTATATCCAAGGAACCTAGCTGAGACAGATCCGTTGAATGGTGTAGAAGAAGAAGTAGATTCTTTGGAGGTGCCACAAAACACCACTGAGGCCTACAAACATGATGTTTCTGCTCCAAACGAAGGACAATAAACGGCACAAAGATAAAAGCTGGTGATGGAAAATGTTTTTATTCATAATATCTGAACGTTCCTGAACTGATTTAGAAGCCAGACGAAGAGTTCTCCAAGCGCTTTCATTTTAAGACGACTTACCCTCGCCCTAACTGGCGAGGGAGTTTTCAGAAGACCAGAGGCGTGGAGGGGGTGGAGGCGAGGGAAGGATGGAGGAGATGGACAAAAACGACGGGGTGAGGAAAGCAGATGGGCTCATCCTGACTGATGGCCTACCAGGGAAACCCTAAATGGGCCGAGGCAGACCGAAGAATTCCCAAATCCCGCCGCTGCCGCCTCCAGACAGAGCAGCGTCCATCGAGGCGGTGGCTGATTTTAGAGCCGTGACCATATGAGGAAGGAGAAGGCCTGATATATAACTGCGCCGCCTCATCACATGCACCCATAGTCCTGCTTGAACCTGCCTCCTGCATCAGTGAGTATCCGAGTCCGACTCTGTACCTAGTCCTAGACGTAGAACCAACACTTTTAATGATTGTGCTTTCTCTTCGTCTTTCAGCATCTTCCTGCAGCAGACAGTGGGTGAACGAGTTGGTCTTTTGGTTGGTGGTCGTTGGCGACAGCAGCAGCAATCATGCCTGGTGCTTACAAAGGGGAGTGCGGGGACGATGTGGACCCAATGCCCTTCCTGGTTCCCACGGAGAAGGAGCGCTTGGACGCGATCAACAAACCATACGACATCAAGCGCTCCTGCTGGATCAAAGACGACAAGGAGGCTTTCATCGCTGGGGAGATCGAGTCCGAAAGCGGGGACCAAGTCGTCGTCAAGACCACCAAGAACACGGTAAGACTCTATTTCTGACGTGAGTGATGTCGAGAATAATTGCTGACCTCCATCCTCTCCGAGCAGAAGGTGACGGTGAAGAAGGATGACGTCCAGCAGATGAACCCTCCTAAGTTCTACCAAGCCAGCGACATGGCCAACCTTACCTTCCTCAACGAGGCCAGCGTCTTGGAAAACCTGCGCAGCCGCTACGTCAGCATGAGGATCTATGTAAGTAACACCTGACCGCTCAAAGACCGTGGAGAAACCTTTTCTGGCCCAGAACGCCATAACTTTATGACCTCTAGAACAAAAAGCTAAGGTTTTTTTACTTTTTTTGATCATCCTACAGTGAATCATAATCAAACAATTTGAACTCCAAGGTTAGGAGGTAATAATGAATGAATTTAGGATCAACTGTAATGCTAAAAACCCAACGTTAAACACATTCTGAGAAAGGTAGACCAACCGTTACCCAAGAAATAGTTTAAAATTAGACCACAATAGAGTAGGAAACAATAAATTACAATTAAACATATTTAGATTTTCGTCTAAAATCGATTCTGTTGGAATTTGATTGGATTTTCGGCTAAAAGACGATTAATTTTCAGTAAATTAACCATTCTGAGATGTTCTAATGAGCGATGTTGTCAGTTGCATTGTGGGAAATGTAGTTACCACTGACTAAAACCTATTTTTTACTACTCTGTAAAGTGAAACGCTAAACCTTTGAGGCAGAAAAGGACCTTGGTTATCAAAGGAGTACAAAACTAGACTGGTTTAAAAGTAGAAAACAGCAAATTACAATTAAACTCCAAGAAACTCCTGAACATTTTCATATTTGAGCACATAGTGTGTCTATTTCTAAACCTTTAAATCACATTGTGAGAAAGGGAGACGATCCATTACCCAAGAAGAATCAAAACTAGACTGATTCAAAGTGGATAATAGCAAAATTATAGAGACGATTTTCGGTTTTGAACTTTTTGCTTCTATTTCATTGAAAGCTTGTACCTCAGTATTACATTACATCCTTCCCTTTTTACTCACAGACCTACTCGGGCCTCTTCTGCGTGACGATCAACCCGTACAAGTGGCTTCCCATCTACGGCGCCAAAGTGGCCCAGATGTACAAGGGGAAGAAACGCAACGAAGTTCCTCCTCACCTCTTCTCCATCTCCGACAACGCGTACCATGACATGCTGATGGGTGAGCGGCGATATAAAAGAATACAGAGGCGTATTAAAGGTCCATTAAATCAGTTATGGGTCACTGATGGGTGAGGAGAAGGGGGAGGGAGCTTGTAGAGGAGTTGTTCGACGGTTGTCAGACAAGGGCAGTTGCTGGAGGTATGTAATCAGCATGCCGCGAGATGATTTGTTTGGGGAGTAGAAAAATACTTTGAAGCCATTATGTGGCGTCAGGGGAGAAGCTGGCAGCTGCTGGTGGTGTTCGCAGCGCTGACGGAGGGAAATCAGCAGCAATTATTATCTGATCTCACTCTGTGTCTCTCTCCTTCGGTCCTCAGAGCACGAGAACCAGTCTATGCTGATCACGTAAGGGCAAATCACGTATTCCACATTAAATGCATTTGTCGCAACGATTGACTTATTTGTTTCTGGTGCTTCTTCTTCTTCTTCTTCAGCGGAGAATCTGGTGCTGGCAAGACTGAAAACACTAAAAAGGTGATCCAGTACTTTGCCAATGTTGGAGCCTCTGGGAGCAAAGCCCCAGACTCCAAGGTGAGTTTGTGCCCTTATGCAAAGATTAACAGTGTTGTCCCGTTTAGACGATGTAAAGTCCAGGTGTGAACACTGATCTGAGGTGACCTTCCTTGGGTCCTGGGTCACATTAACTCATTCATTCAACCACTATTAGAAATTATAACCCTGACCCTGAATAAGTGACGTCTGTTCATTGGAGCTGAGAACTAATGAACCATGTTAATTTAAAGGGGAACTACTGTTTTTTTTTTACAACCTGGACTTTATTTCTGGCATAAAATGCGATCGTTTACTCACTCATATATTTATGATTGCGTATATCCATATAGTGGGAGTCAATGGGGCACCGAAAAGCAGCCTCTAAATCACCCAACTTGTTCATTTCACCAATATTTTGTAATGATACGCTAGTAAAATCCCCTGTTGAGTCCAGAGTTACCTGTTATCATCATCCGGGGTCTGTAGGTCAATCTACAGACCCCGGATGATGTCTTCTGACCTGGATGATGTCATCTCTGAGCACCGCTTACACCCGCAATTGTTTGGCTTGTTTGCCTGTAATTTGCTACCGCTAGTTTTTTGCAACATGGCTGAATATGTTTCTAATTCTGAGGTTGTGAACGAACCATAGCAGTATTGGTGAAATGAATGAGTTTCGTGGCAGATAATGTGTTATTTAGAGGCTGCGTTTCGGTGCCCCATTGACTCCCATTATATGGATATATGCAAATCTAAATATCTCCGGAACCACAACAAAAGACACAAAACTTATACGGGTGATTAAATTATTGTATTTTATGCCAGAAATAAGGTCCAGGTTGTAAAAAACAGTAAGCGACATATGTCTCCAATAATGACCGGTGTCTTTATTAATCTTATTACCGGTTATTACATTTTTCTCTGCTTCAAACAGCACAGACGTGACATTACTGGAAGTTTTCAGGGTTCAGTTTTAATCTGAACTTTGTGCAGGTTTCTAAAATAACTAACTTCAGGTCGGAGATCAATAAATAATTAAACATGGTGTGGTTTCGGTGAGAGAGACTTTACAGCTTGTTCCAAAATACGTATCGTCCCCCCAAGTCATGGCACACTACACTACAAACAGTAGCTGTTTGCAAATGTTTATTTCAGCCTGGGGTGGATATTAATGTGAGGTCTAAACGGGGCCTTGTCTTCAGTAGATAATGATTTATTTGTCTCTTCTTCTTCTTCCTCTTCTTTAAGGGTTCACTGGAGGACCAGATCATTCAGGCTAACCCAGTGCTGGAGGCATTTGGGAATGCAAAAACCATCAGGAACAACAACTCCTCACGCTTTGTAAGGGATCAAATACATTTTCTTTAATCAACACCTCCTGTAACATGAAAATTAAAACTGCCAAACAAAAAAAGGCATTTAAATTCCCTTGTCTTTCCCTCCTTAGGGAAAGTTTATCCGCATCCACTTTGGTCCGACAGCTAAGCTGGCTGGTGCCGACATCGAAACCTGTGAGTGGATTTATTCTTTTATTGCTTTAACAGTTTGGTAACACTTATGAGGTGAAAATAATTACGATAAATGGACCTCTATAAAATGTCTCGGTGTGTCTGTAATTTTAGATCTGCTGGAGAAATCAAGAGTGATTTCCCAGCAGGCCACTGAGAGAGGATATCACATCTTCTACCAGCTCCTGTCTGGACGGAAGCCAGAACTCATGGGTGAGACAGATGAAGACGTTATCGACTGGAATTAAATTCAATGAAGTGACAAACTATAGGTCACTGTTAACATCATAAAGCATGTTGTGTCAGCAAAACAAGAAAACGGTTTTAAATAAACTAAAATAAATGGACAAACAACTGAAACGTTTTTCTAAATGTAGTAAACGGTTGAAAATGTGTTAATAGAAGTAATAAAAATTTTAAATAGGTGAGAGAATGAATCTGAAATGTTAACTAAAAACTAATAAAACTGTTAAAAATTGAGAAGTAATAGCTCAAACTTCATTTAACTAACTTAAAGGACCCTGTTACTCCAGGCCACGCCACGCCCCCCCCCCAAAAAAGCCAAGCCTGCTCTGATTGGTCAACTCTAGTGGCCTGATTAGACTCCACCCACCCACATTCAAGCCACAGGGGGATGTTAATTTCGTACACGCCCACTAGTGCAGGATGACTCATCAACATTTTTAAACTATTTTTCAGGACGTAATAAACTCTTAAATAGCCTGCTGTATTACTTTGTTGGACCAGATATAAGCGTGTAGTTTATATATAGTATAATTTAAAAACAGTTGATTTGAAGTGGACTTTAATATTTATATAAATCATATTAATACTGTGTTTCCCAGAGGCACTGCTGCTAAGTCCAGACCCCAAACAATATGTGTGGGTTTGTCAGGGAGTCACGAGCGTGGAAAACATGGACGACGGGGAGGAGCTGCAGCTCACTGATGTGAGTCAAAGCTTTAAATTTCAAACGGATCTACTGTAGCTGTTTGTTGTGTCAAAAATAAAACTTAAAGCCACCTCGTTTTCTGCACAGGAAGCCTTTGACGTCCTGGGCTTCACTCCTGAGGAGAAGATGAGCGTGTACAAACTTACCGGAGGCATAATGCACTTCGGAAACATGAAGTTCAAGCAGAAACCCAGAGAGGAGCAGGCTGATGTGGACACCACTGAGGGTAGAGAGAGTCCTGTTTTTTTAATTGCAACTTCTATATATTGGTTTTTACTTTCATTAATCACAGTGTCAGGTGTTAGAATAACTCCCTTGTCCTTTAAAGTTGCTGACAAAGTCGCACACCTCATGGCCATCAACTCCGGGGAGCTGCAGAAGGGCATAACGCGCCCTCGCGTCAAGGTTGGCAACGAGTTTGTGACCAAAGGTAACGCAAAGACATTCTCATAAATCATATTATAAAGAACAGGCACTTAATTTAGGGGCGTATTTAAGATTGACCTCGACGTTTCAGGTCAGAACCAGGACCAGTGCGTGTACTCCATCGGCGCTCTGGCGAAAGCCATCTACGACCGCATGTTCAAGTGGATGGTGACCCGCATCAACAAGACTCTGGACACCAAGATGCAGCGGCAGTACTTCATAGGAGTGCTGGACATTGCAGGGTTCGAGATCTTTGAGGTGAGGTTGTTCACTTTGGCGACACCTGTGGCAATAAATGGGTACTGCAGGCGAGTTTTTGAATCACGGTGTCCACAATTTCATCAACTGTCCTGCAACTGCAATTCTTCAAATGGCCACTTGAGCATTATCAGTTCCCAATGGAGAGACTCCAGACAAACTCTAGCTGAGGAAGTTGGTCCAGCTTCCAGGTTACCAATATTCATGATTCCCCTCATGTTATAGAAGCTAAGCTAAGCTTTAAACCACTGAGGTACTACCATGACGATTACCTTGACAGATAAGATGTAGTCCAAGGAAAAACTAAATGTACGATCCATGGGTTTGCATCAAACTGAAGCACAATTCCACATAAAGCTCAGATTCCACAGATCTTCCAGACTACCTCGTCTTTTTCCCCTCATTTAATCTGTCGTTTTCCTTTTTTTGCCTCCAGTTCAACAGCTTCGAACAGCTGTGCATCAACTTCACCAATGAGAAGCTGCAGCAGTTCTTCAACCACCACATGTTCGTGCTGGAGCAGGAGGAGTACAAGAAGGAGGGAATCGATTGGGTTTTCATCGACTTCGGCCTCGACCTCCAGGCCTGCATCGACCTCCTGGAGAGGGTAACGCATGCACTCTCAAAAACACTGCGCACTTTCACCGCAGTTTCTTTCCACCACCTTGACGTCTCGTTCCTCTTTCCAGCCTATGGGGATTTTCTCCATCCTGGAGGAGCAGTGCGTTTTTCCAAAGGCGACGGACGTGACCTTCAAATCTGCTCTGTACGACAACCACCTGGGCAAGACCTCCAACTTTCTCAAGCCGAAAGGGGGGAAGAAAGGACCCGAGGCTCACTTTGAACTGGTGCACTATGCCGGCACTGTGAGTACTTCTACACTAATGTGTAGTACATGAGCAAACAAAGTATTCTGGTGGTATCATGGAGTCGCAGATGACGAAAGAAGATAGGGACGGGAGACTGGAGAAGGTGGTGGAGATGGAAAAGCCTTGAAAGCAAAACACTAGGCATTGATTTCCTTTTAAAAGAGGAGGGCAAATAGATCTTTGATCAACAGAGGTGATGTAAATGTTGGGAATGAAGTGTTCAAGACAAGAAACCAAACGCGAGAAGACAGAGCTTACCCTGAACTTCCACCAAAGCTTCATTAGGAGGTTTTCATGCAGACTTTCGGTTGAGCTGTTCTCCACCTCTCACAGGTGGGCTACAACATCGCCGGCTGGCTGGAGAAGAACAAGGACCCCCTGAATGAGACGGTGGTGGGACTCTTCCAGAAGTCCTCCATGCCTCTGCTGTCCTTGCTCTTCAAAGAGGAGGAGGCTGCTGCAGGAACCAAGAAACAGAAGAAAGGCTCGTCCTTCCAAACTGTCTCCAACTTCTACAGGGTATACAGGGCTTCATCCTACGACACATGGAAATAAATGACGTGAAAAGTATTGTAATAAAAGTAGTCTCTTAACCTCACAGTTGATCTTCTTTGTTTTGTTCAGGAGCAACTCAACAAGCTGATGAGCACCCTGCGAAGCACTGCTCCTCACTTTGTCCGCTGCATTGTCCCCAATGAGTTCAAGAAATCAGGTCAGTTGGTTGTTGAGGAAGGTTTTTCCTCCAATTACAAGTAGAACATCTGGCCATTAAAAGACCCTAGACACGTATAGACTCCTCACCGGTGTTCTACAACTGAAGGAACATTTTAAAGAAACTCCACAAGTCCACAAGTTCTTGTTTTTGGTACGTTTTTTTAAATAGCACAATCCCAGACAGTGAATATAAGTACACAACTTATGTCTGAAGGTTCTTTGTCGTCTCGGTGAGGGTATACCCAAAAAAACAATCTGGGACAAGGGCAACTAGACGTGAAGGGTTTCTTGAAGACGATTAATTTAAGACTTCAGTTCTGTAAGACTGGAGGAGAGTCAAGGGTTTTATCAGGAACATCTTTGGGTGTTGTCCCACTCAGACCTCACTTAGAAGATGTGTTTCAGATTAACTTTGTTCTGAAAGACTCAATGTGTGTGTGAATGAAGACCACATTGTGTTTTAAGTGGACGATAAGCGGCGTTTTAGTCCACTCCCCCTGTTCAAAGAAGAGGGGTTTCAGTTTTACCTAGATGTCTTCCTTTATTCCTCTTTCAAATCTTCAGTGGATAAAATGTGGATATTGTTGTCCTCTCTTGTCTCCAAAAAGACATTTCATTCAAGTCTTACATTCTGAAAGACTGGTCTTTCTTTGGGTGTTTTTCACGACCAGATTCTCACCTGTAATTGGAGTTTTTTTGTGTTTTGGCCCTAACCGGGGACATATTGAATTCTTAGTATCATTAACTACATTCTGTCTCTTTTCCTAAAAGGTGTGACGGACAACCATCTCATTCTGCACCAGTTAGCCTGTAACGGTGTCCTGGAGGGGATTCGTATCTGCAGGAAAGGATTCCCCAACAGACTCCAGTACCCAGAATTCAAACAGAGGTTCGTGTCATGACTTCATGTAAGCTAAGGAAGCATAGCCCAGCTCAGTACTTCAATAAAAATTTTCCCATCTCATCTTCTGTCCATATCTCAGGTACTACATCCTCAACCCCAACGTCATCCCCAAGGGATTCGTTGACAACAAGAAGGCCTCTGAGCTCCTCCTCAGTTCTGTCGGCCTGGATAATATGGAGTACCGCATTGGTCACACCAAGGTGAACGACTCGTAAATAAAAAAACAGAGAAATTAAAAATAAAATATGAGCTCCTATTGAACAAAAAAGACAAAGGCAACTTGACTTGTTGGGTTTCTTGAAGATGTTTCATCCAAGTGATCTTCAAGAAACCCAACAAGTTCAGCTGTCTTTGTTTCAGAAATGTACTATGAACTGTTTGTACGATCAAACCAGAACGTTCTTCTTCTTCTTCTTCTTCTATCGTTCACCCGTCTTCTTCTCCTCCTCGCCAGGTGTTTTTCCGTGCAGGCGTCCTGGCGAAGCTGGAGGACATGCGCGACGAGCGACTTGCAAAGATCATAACCATGCTGCAGGCTCAGCTCAGAGGAACCCTAATGAGGATCGAGTTCAAGAAAATGGTCGACCGACGGTCAGTGTCTGCGTTTGATCTGGTCTAAAGGCCTTTTCATCTGTGTGTGGGGCTAAAACTATTCTTGCATTGTGTGTTTGTGCAGAATTGCGCTAATGGCCATCCAGCGCAACGTGAGGAAGTTCCTTCAGTTACGTTTCTGGGGCTGGTGGAAACTCTACACAAAGGTAAAATTTCCAGTTTCCCCCTTTTTTCTTTTGGATTAATCATCCCCCGCCATCATTGCCACGTTCATCGTCTCATGTTTTGTTCGCCTCCAGGTGAAGCCGCTGCTGATGGTGGCGCGTCAGGAGGAGACGTACAAGGCTAAGGAGGAGGAGCTGAGGGAGGCGGTGGAGAAGGTCAAGGAGCTGGAGGGGAAGATCAAAGATCTGGAGGGGAAGATGGTCACTCTGTCTCAGGAGAAGAACGACCTCGCCCTGGCGCTTTCTGCAGTGAGAAGCCCGAACATCTGCACACAACAAGTCCTGCTGATGCTCCTGCTTTTATTTTTCAGGCTAAGATGTTGGTTTGTGGTTTAACTGATCCTTTCACAATGTTTCCAGTCTTCTTAAGGATCCTTCTGAGGATTAAAATTGTAAAAATTTCTTATTTTTGTCATTTCCAGCTACTAAGACAGGAATATAACTCAACTCACACAGCTTAAAAGCCAGTGCAGATGCCTTCAGAAGCTGTGTTTGTATTAGCTTTTCATTTGGATCCTAAACCAGAGCCAGTGGTTCAACTTTCTTATCTTAAATTTTTCATCTTTGTCCGCCCACAGGAGCAGGACACGCTGGGTGATGCCGAAGAGCGCTGCACCCAGCTGATGCACCAAAAGGTCCAGCTGGACGAATCAGTGCAGGTAACGATAATGTCGACGCACACACAGAGGCACAAATGATCTCTTTTAAAATGTAAGTAAGAGAAGTTATCCTCTGCTGACGGCAACTAGGACCTTCGTGAGCGCCTGGAGGAAGAGGAAGGCAACACGTCGGCTCTCCACGGCCAGAGGAGGCAGCTGGAGGGGGAGCTGACCGAGCTGAGGAGAGACCTGGAGTCTCTGGAGACCACGCTGGCCAAGACGGAGAAGGAGAAACAGGTCGAGTAGAAGAGGATTCGGCTCCAGGATTTAATGGATTGGCTTGTTGAAAGGTTTAAACGCTACAGCTGGACTCTTGTTTGCTTTTTTTAGGGTCTGGACTTCAAAGTGCGAACTCTAACAAGCGACTTGAGCCAGAGAGACGACAGCATTGGCAAGCTGCAGAAGGAAAAGAGAGCTCTGGAGGAACTGCAACAGGTGGATGAACTCAAAACACGGCATTTAAAAGCGTCTGTTTTGAGTTTATGGGTTTAACTGAGATATATGTGTTCATGGTTTAAAAAGAAAACTCTGGAGGATCTGCAAACAGAAGAGGACAAGGTGAACCATCTCACCAAGACCAACAGCAAGCTCAACGCCCAAGTGAATGAGGTGCGTGCAGGAGAGCCGGTTCGTCTACTCTTAGCAGTGATCATGGTTTTAAGTTGCTGTGTTGTTGCGTGAAGCTCGAGGACAACTGGGAGCAGGAGAAGAGGATCAGGGCGGAGGTGGAGAAAGCGAGGAGGAAGGCGGAGGGAGACCTGAAGATGACCATCGAGAACCTGAACGAGATGGAGAACGCCAAGGTGGATCTGGAGGAAGTCATCAAGAAGTAAGAGAAGAAACTAACACAATTAAAGCAGAGTTCGGTTCGGTAGATGCTGATTTGTTGCTCGTGTCTTCGTCCAGGAGAGACTTCGAGATCAACAACATGAACTCAAAGCTGGAGGACGAACAAGCCCTCAGCTCCATGCTCAGCCGCAAGCTCAAAGAGCACC
Source organism: Planiliza haematocheilus (assembly GCA_005024645.1). Lineage (NCBI taxonomy): Eukaryota > Metazoa > Chordata > Actinopteri > Mugiliformes > Mugilidae > Planiliza > Planiliza haematocheilus. The sequence continues at coordinate 955,916 of SRSE01000371.1, read as the reverse complement.
AGGTCTGTGGCCCAGGACCTCTTTTATTCACCACAGCATCTCATTTCACGTCAATCAATCAACGTCTATCAATGAACTCAGCCGGTTAGGAGGTGACAGAGTAGCACAGGGCAAGATGGCGGCGTTGGCTGAACTGACAAATCTTGAATTTCAGAGGATTTCCGAGGATAATTATACAATAAATAGTAACGTGAACATTGTAAATGTTCCTGAGTGGTTCCCCCTCCATGTAGAGCTTAACTAATGCTTTCAGATGTTCCTGAATCTTTGCAGTTTCTTTGCAAGAACGTCTTGATCGCTAACTTGTTGCCCCAGAGCTCAAAAGAAACTAAACAAGTTACATAAGACAAAAGCAAAAGTTATTGAAAACCCCCCTTAACCCACTGAGAATGCACTGCAGCATCAACAGCATCTGAGTCTATGAGAACGATTTACAACCAAACTGAAAGTGGTGGACCATCAGTCTTCCACAGTTTGGTACTGATTGTAGTCCACAACAATCATTGTCAGGTAAAATAGCTCAACAACTACTTTCAGAAAGTCAGCTGTTAATATCATTGGTAATGAGGTTTTGTCTTTTTCCTTCAGGGCCGCATCGAGGAGCTGGAGGAGGAGCTGGAAGCTGAGCGATCCATGAGAGCCAAGGTACATGAACACTTTGAATCGCTAACAACCGATTATGTAAGATTTTGGGTATTCATCTTCAGTTTTTGGCAGCTTTGATTAAATCAGAAGACTAAGAATAAAACAGAGACCTACAAAAGATCAGGCTTGGTCTGATTCGATCCGATGATTTTAAAAATGCCTGGATTTATAATAATATCAGAGAGTAAAGATGGTTTTCTGTTCAGGTGGAGAAGCAGAGAGCCGAGCTGTCCCGAGACCTCGACGATCTCAGTGACAGGCTGGAAGAAGCGGGAGGAGCCACCGTCGCTCAGGTGAATACAACGGACACCTGCCACTCAAAGATCGTCAGGTACAGCTCCGGTCTCCCAACGCGACGTCGTAATAATCTCACCTGTGGTTGACCCCTCCAGATTGAGCAGAACAGGAAGCGGGAATCCGACCTCCTGAAGCTGAGGCGGGAGCTGGAGGAGGCGGCGCTCCAATCCGAGGCCACGGCGGCGGCTCTGAGGAAGAAGCACTCGGACGCGATGGCCGAGCTGGGAGAGCAGCTGGAGAACCTGACCAGGCTGAGAGTCAAACTGGAGAAGGACAAACAAAGCATGAAGGCTGAGATCGAAGACCTCAACCTCACCATTGAGGCCACTCAGAAAGCTAAGGTACAACTTGAAGGTCCCGTCTGTGAAGGTTCTCACACATATCCAACAGGTCTTATAGCGTTTCTTGAAGACATCCAAGTAACTTCTCTCCAGATAAGACAGATGGTTTAAAAGTAGAGTGAAGAAAGACCTCCATGTAGATCTGGAAACCACTGAACGGTGAGTCTCTGGACATTAATGCATTGTTCTCCAATTACAGGTAAGTATCTGGCCATTAACAGACACTAGTCATGAGTTTCTGAAGAGCAACACCTACAGATGTTCCTAATAAAACCCCAACTCCACACCAGAAGCTCTTCGGATGAAACGTCTTCAAGAAACCCTACGAGTCCAGTCGCCTTCCGAGTTGTTTTTAGCATTTTTTGTTTTCCACATTTACAGATGAACTCTGAGGCCCACGGCCACAAGCTGGAGGACAACTTGGCAGAAGCTAATGCTCGCCTGGCTGAGATGGAGCGCACCCAGAATGAGCTCAACACCACCAAGATCCATCTGACTGGTGAGATCACGCAACCAGAAACGTCAACTTCATGGGTTAGGGTCGCAGGGATGTCAGAGGTTGGGTTGGAATCTATTTCATCTGGTCAAAACTTTGGTCTGACCATGATTGCACTCTTTAGCCATGCTAGTTTAACCACGTAGCTAGCTAGCTTGTAGCATAGGCTTGATTGAAAGTAGTTGTTGGGCGGAGAATACAGTTCTTAGCCATGGACTACTCCGGCTACCAACAACGAGGGCTGATTCCTTCGGGATAATTTGACCTACATGCACCCTGACTGTGGTTTGGTTTTGTCTCTTCTTCGTGTGCACAGCGGAGAACAACGAGCTGAGCAGGGAGCTGGAGGACATTCAGAGCAAGTACACTCAGGTGACCAGGCTGAAGGCTACGCTCACCTTGCAGATCGACGAGCTCAAGAGGCAGGTGGACGAAGAAAACAAGGTGCTTACCTCTTTCTTTACGTGTGCATTCTTAATTAAAATGATCAAACCTCTGATAAGCTAAGTCGTCTCCGTTCATCTCCGTAGGGTCGAAACACAGCAGTGGTGGCTCTGGCCAACGCCCGGCATGACCTCTCCCTCCTAAAGGAGCAGCTGGAGGAGGAGTCGGAGGCTCGCGGGGAGCTCCAGCGCCTCGTGTCCAAGCTCAACGCCGACGTCACCTCCTGGAGGACCAAGTACGAGACGGACGCCATCCACCGCACCGAGGAGCTGGAGGAGACCAAGTAAATCAGATAGGACATTCTCAAAACTGAATTTTTAAACGTGGCGGTGAGAATAAAAAATGAGAATACTCTCGTCTCTTCTCCAGACGCAAACTAACCGTGCGTCTCCAGGAGGCAGAGGAGGCGGCAGAGTCGGCCCAAGCCAGAGCTGCCAGTCTGGAGAAGGTCAAGCAGAGGCTGCAGGGAGAGGTGGAGGACCTCACCATAGACTTAGAGAAGGTCGGTAACACACACACACATACACATGCAGACGAATTAATGCTTCATGGTTAAACCGAGTCTTTCCTGCTTCGTCTGTCTAGTCCAACGCGGCGGCGGCGGCGCTGGATAAGAAGCAACGGGTGTTCGACAAGCTCGCGGCCGAGTGGAGTCAGAAGAACGAGGAGCTGCAGCTGGAACTGGACAACAGCCAGAAGGAGAGTCGCTCCTACATGACGGAGCTCTACAAGCTGAAGACGGCCTACGAAGAGAGCCAGGATCATATCGAGACCGTCCGCAAGGAGAACAAAACCCTCTCAGGTGCCTTCAAGCTGCTCCAGATGATGTGGTAGACTAGATCGTAATGCAGATGTTAAAAGGAGTTTTCTCTGCTCTCAGAGGAGATCAAGGAGTTGGTTGACCAGCTCGGAGAAGGAGGACGCAGCGTCCACGAGCTGCAGAAGGCCAAGAAGAAGCTGGAGGTGGAGAGAGAGGAGCTGCAGATGGCCCTGGAGGAAGCTGAAACTTCACTGGAGGTACGCAAAAGATTATACAGACGTGGGTAAATGCAGAACACAAAGAAGGTCAAACAAGGGACCTCTGCTTCAGTCGTCAAATGCGTTTGCATCCAGGTGGAGGAAGGTAAGCTGGTGCGCGTCCAGCTGGAGCTCGCCCAAGTCAAGGCCGACATCGACCGAAGGATCCACGAGAAGGAAGAGGAGTTTGAAGTCACCAGGTAAGAAAACGACAATGAAGTTTTGTCTCATAGCCGAGTAGGTGTTAACGCCAAACTGTGTCTGCGGCGGCGGCGTCTAGGAAGAACCACGCCCGTGCAGTGGAGTCGCTGCAGGCCAGCCTGGAGGCGGAGGCCAAAGGTCGCGCCGAGGCTATGAGGATGAAGAAGAAGATGGAGGGCGACTTGAACGAGATGGAGGTTCAGCTGGAACACGCAAACAGGAACAACGGCGAGCTGGTGAAAACGCTCAAGAAGCTGCAGCAGCAGATCAAAGTAGGGTTGTCGGGAAAGTCTGTGACAAAATACTCGAGACGTCAACTATGATCAGTGTGTCTGACCTTCACAACCTCCTCCAGGATCTGCAGGTGCAGATGGACGAGGATGCCCGGCTGCACGATGAGCTGAGGGAGAAGTACAGCCTGCAGGAGCGCCGCCTTTGCCTCATGCAAGGTGAGATGGAAGAGCTGAGGGGAGGCCTGGAGGCGTCGGAAAGAGCTCGCAAACTAATCGAGCAGGAACTGGTGGAGACAGCAGAGAGGTTCAATGAGATCACGATGCATGTAGGTTTGCAGTCGCATACATAAGGTACGGATTAACATAGCATTTGTCTTGTTTAGTGAAATATTTCGTTCCTCCAGAACCAAAGTCTGACGATCATGAAGAGAAAAATGGAGGCGGACCTGACCCGACTGTCCAGTGAGAACGAAGAGCTCATCTCAGAGTTTCGTTCAGCTGATGAGAGAGCAAAGAAGGCTGTGACTGATGTGAGTAACCAAAAAAAAACGATTAATTGTCTTGTACAGGTCAGTTTTAGATGAGAAGGCTAATGCAGCTGCTGCCTCGGCTTCTCTTCACTTGATTGCTTCCTGCTTCCTCTATGAACGCCCTTAGTTTTCGAAGCTGAGCCACAGTGTTTGCGTTTCTACCCGCAGGCAACAAGACTGTGCGAGGAGCTTCGCCAGGAGCAGGAGCGAAGCTTGCACCTGGAGAAGATCAAGAAGAACCAGGAGCAGAACCTCAGAGACCTCAGTCTGAAGCTGGAGGAGGCCGAGCAGCAGGGGCTTAAAGCCGGGAAACGCGCCATCCAGAAACTGGAAACTAGGGTGAGGAGCCGGACTTGTTGAGGGATTAAAATCAGCAGCGTTACCTCAAACACCCGGCTTACATCCTGTCAATATCCCTACCTCAATGAACCAGATCAAGGAGCTGGAGAACGAGCTGGACCAGGAGCAGAAGCGCCACACGGAGACGGTGAAGAACCTTCGCAAGGGAGAGCGGCGACTCAAGGAGCTGATCTTCCAGACGGAGGAGGACCACAAGACCAACCAGCGAATGCAGGAGCTGGTGGAGAAACTCCAGAACAAGCTCAAGTCCTACAAACGACAGATAGAAGAAGCTGTGAGTATCAATATAAGCTGCAGCCGGTTAGCCTAGCTTGGCGTGGAGACATGCTAGCCTGTCTAAACTCAAGAAGACCATGCTAATGCAGCTGCAGCCTCGAGTTGTCCTTCCTCTCACTGAGTGGCGTCTCTTTGATTTCTAGGGACTTAAAAATGAAACCTTAAACAGTATTTTGAAGCTGATTGCCAGTGAAAACATTTAAAAATATTTGAGATAAGGTTGAAAGTTCTCTTTAAACGACGCCACTCTGTCAAATAGAGTACAGATAGCGAGGTGGCGGCGGGGAGCTAACGCAGCTGCAGCCTCGAATTGTCTCCTCTGTACTTTCGTATTGCTTCTAAGGTTGAAAATTGGCAAAGTATACAGGAAGTACTACAAATATTCACGTCCCTGCAGGAGGAGCAGGCCAACACTAGCCTGTCTAAGTACAGGAAGACCATCCACGAGCTGGACGACGCCGAGGAGCGAGCAGAGATGGCCGAGATGGCCCTGAATAAAATGAGGACCCGGAATCGAGCCTCGACCACGAAGGGCTTCACCTCGGTGGAGATAGTCCAGGTCACCAAGCCTTCCGGCGGCGGAAAGGAAGAATAGTAGAGCGGCAAATAAACCAGCGCACACCTTGCAGGTATTTAAACACAAACATTGTAGGACTTAACACTCCTCACATGGTTTTACTTTATTTTCGTCATTGTGTTCCCACAGCGACACACACCCATTCAGCCCTGCAGTGGACACCCAGACTGAGGAAACATGTCCAGAGGAAAGTCTTAAAAAGAAGCTTTAAAAAGTCTTAAATTATAAAAAAGTCTTTAACATCACAAATAGTCTTAATCAGTCTAGTCTTAGGAATGATCACGAGTCGATTCGAGCCTGCACGCTGACGAATGTTGACTTGAATGTTGTGTGTCTGTGGTCGTGTTGCGCTGTACAGTATTTTGTTTTATTGAGTGTATCTGTGTATTATCTCAGCGTTGGTGTCTTAGCGCTGGAGGGCGGAGTGGGTGAAGCTGTGTTCTCACGTCAACGACAGAGAGCCCACCTGTGTGTGTCGCTGCTCAACGTGTTAAAAAGTCTTAATAAACTGCAAAGAAGCAACTGTGCTCGTCTCTCAGCTCATTATTTCACTTTTATGACCCAATCTTGCAATTAAAGAGCAACTAGTCTGACTAAATACAGGTGTTCCAGCAACAGCGTATTTATTCCCTTCGTATCCCACAAAACAGAGGCCTTCAACTCGCCTACTAACCACTGTGACTTTCTTGGAAGACTGAGACTGTTTTTCCAAAAACAATTAAAAATGTCTCAAGACACTTTAAGGACTGACAAACATGAAGGCAACGGTGGCAAGAAAACACTAACATTTAAAAGTTTGAGAAGTTCATATGAGCTTGAGCAGCTTTACAGATTAGAAACATGCAACTCTGCAGATTAGAAACACATAAATCTACAGATTAGAAACAAGCAACTCCAACATGCAAATCCACAGATTAGGAATTTGCAGATCTGCAGATTAGAAACATGCAACTCCAACATGAAACTCCAGAGATTAAAAAACACGTAAATCCAACATGCAACTCCAGAGATTAGAAACACACAGATCTACAGATTAGAAACAAGCAACTACAACATGCAACTCCACAGATTAGAAACATGCAACTCCACAGATTAGGAATTTGCAGAGAAACAAGCAACTCCAACATGAAACTCCAAAGATTAGAAACAAGCAACTCTAACATGCAACTCCACAGATTAGAAACGTTCAGATCTACAGATTAGAAACAAGCAACTCAAACATGCAAATCCACAGATTAGGAATTTGCAGATCTACAGATTAGAAACATGCAACTCTGTAGATTAGAAACATGCAACTCCAACATGAAACTCCAGAGATTAGAAACACGCAGCTCTAAAAAGCGATTCCACAGATTAGACACATGTTGCTCTAGAGATCAGAAACAAGTGACGCCACAGATTAAAAACAAAAGCTTAACTTCAAACTACTTTCTTGACCAAGCTGCGTAACTCTTGTATTTTACGCCACAAACTTATCACTCCATCAATCCTCACGTCAACTTAATTTACTGATTTACTGCTGAACCGTCCGGTGGATTAAAAAGTGAATTTAAATATTTTTCGATCAGATAAAGATGTAACAGTGAACACTGGTCAGTAAAACCCAACATTAGGATCTTAAAATTAATAAATATATCCTTTATTTTAGCAGGTTACACGTGGGATTACACATAAGAGAACATTTCCACATTCACTTGTGATAAGATGCGACAAGAACAAGAGACGCCTATCTCATACATCAACATGGAATTTTTATTTTTTTTCATTTTAGTTTCAGACGAATGCTTCACATTTTTGTACAAAATCATTAGAAAATGCCTGACGCTCCATAAACCCCATGGCTAATCCTTCGCTTGGTGGCTTCAGGCACCAAAAGGATTTCAGAGTCGAGGTGGGGAGGGGGAAAAGGGTGGGGGGGCGAGGGGGGGGGGGGAAATCACCGTCCACCTGCAGCGTCCTGGTTGACGAAGTGTCTGTACAGAGAGACAACCACGTCTTGGATGTATGGACACAGTACCACGTCAACAACACCATGCATGTTCTCACGTTATTGGTTATAGATTAAAAAAATTAATATCGGATTTTAAAATCAACCAACGACCGCAGGCCTGAGGAGGAGGAGGAGGAGGAGGAAGAGGGCGGGAAAGGTCCACCGAGCCTCTGTCTGGGCGAGATAAAACTGAGTTAATTACCAGTTGTTTCGCTAATGTACATGCCCAGCACACACACACACACACACACACACACACGCACAAAATCCTCTTCGCCTCAAGCCAAAAAAAGCTTCCAGATCGTTTTAAAGATGCCGGCCAGAAAGAGACAGCACACACCCTCCATTAAGATCCGACAACTGAAAACAGGTTTTTATTGAGCCGAAGAAGTCGCCCTCTCGAACAGAAGAAGACACCATGAGGCACTTACACAATCACTTTCATTTTACACAGTGCTTCGCGTCTCTTGTGTGCGCGTCTCACAAAAGAGACACAGCTACATGTTTTAGTTTTTTTGTTTTTTTAAATCACACTCACAGATACTCGCGTCGGTCGGAGCATGTGTTTAGTTTGTTTTGGCGGTTGGCACATGTACATGCAAAGCTTCAGTTCGGCCGGCGCAGGCGAAACCGAGAGGGAGGGCGGGCAGGGAGGGGGGGAGGGAGGGGTGAGGGAGATAAAGAGAAATGTATTCGAACAGACAAACCGACAGAGAGAGAGGCTCTCAATCGCCTCCGGGGGCGACCGTCCAACGCCTTCGATCCCGTCCCCCCCGCCGCCCCCTCCCCTCCCCTCCCCTCCCTCCCCTCGTGTCACATGGTTGTAGCAGCACCAGAGGAGCTCTCTGATTGGTCGGTGCAGCCGCGCGTTCAGTCAGTCGGTCTCGAGGATGAGCGGCGGCTGCTCGTTCTCCTCCTCCAGGCGCAGGTCGCCGAGGTCGTCTTCCAGCCCCGCCCCTCCGACGGCGCCCTGCTCTTCGCAGTAACCTAGGAGACGAATCGGGCATTCGTAATTTATTCAGACGCTCTATGACACCATGATGACAGTGAAACTATTCATAAAGTCTTCACAGTGTTTATGTAAGTTCCCTGAAGTGGACTGGTAATAAATAAAAACATTAATGGTTTTTAAAACGTGTCCAGACATTTTAAGGATGTTGGGATCAGTCACCTGGGCCGCCCCAGGTATTTTTAGAATGAACTTTTGTAGTTACTTATTTCAGGTCTCTCATAAACCACTACTACTACTACTACTACTTTAATGGCAGGTGGTTAGCAACAAAGCTGCTAAAAATCCACGAAAAAAGAAAATGAAGAACGGAAAAGAAAAAGAATGAGGAAGAAGAAGAATGAATAGTTTAGAACCAAGATGAATCAATCAGAAGAAGAATGAAGAAAAGGAATGCAAGAGAAGAATCAAGAAGACTCAAGAAGAAGGATGAAGAAGAAGAATCGAGAAGACTCAAGCAGAAGAAGAATGAAGGAGAAGAAAGAAGAATCAAGAAGAAGAATCAAGAAGAAGAAGAATCAAGAAGAAGAATCAAGAAGAATCAAGAAGAAGAAGAATCAAGAAGAATCAAGAAGAAGAATATTGAAGGAGAAGAACCAAAACCAAATGACTAAACTATAAACAAACACTAAAATGTAGTGGAGGTGGTAGTTGATAATTTAATACAGCGTCATGGGGACATTTCTAGGTACCAGCTACCGTCTCCACATTAACTTTAACAGAAAGGTTTACTGGACTGAATCCAGTCACAGAAATAAAACCTTTAAGACATTTAAACGTTTTATTCTCCGATCAGATCGACTAACCTTTAGTGACAGCAGCACTGTAGGTTTGTGCCACCAGGGGGCGATCATGTGACCCCTGCTCCAGGATCTCATTGGACGGCTCAGCGCTGCCGTCTAACCTGTGAATCAGCCACAGAGAGACGTCTCAGTCTGACCCTGAGACAGCGTGTCCTGTGGTTTACCTGGTTCTTGTGTGTTCACCTGTGCTGCTTCATGAGCGTACACTCCCCTCCCTCCTGTGGATCCAGGTTGTACAGGTACAGGTAACCATCGGCCGCCGCAACCAGCAACCTGGGAATCTTCTGAATCCTGGTTTAAAATCAGAAACAGGAGGAGGAGTCAGTGTTTACACCTTTAAATTAAAGTGTCCCCACAGAGACCAGGTGTTTGTGTCCTGTGGACGTGGACGTGTCCCTGGTTTTACTCACACAGCTAAGGCGCAGATGTTCTTGTGTCCACAGAACGGCAGACGCACGGTGGCGAAGGCTCGACCCTGGGTGAACATCTCTGTGACCTGGGAGGGCAGGTAGGTGGTGGACGCCATCAGGACCTTCCCCAGGTATCCCCCCCATGTGGTGGGCTCCTCCGCCGGCCTGGACGCACACGGACACACACACACACACAACTATGAGCCAACACACGTGTTTGTCTGAAACGCTGAGTCAACGTAAACGCTTCATTAAAGATGAAAATCTGTAAGGACAGGGGAGGACGAAGAAGAGGAGGAAGACGAAGAAGAAAAAGAGGAGGAAGGAGAAGAAGAAGAAGAGTGGAAGAAGGAGGAAGAGGAAGGAGGAAGAAACAGACAATGAGGAGGAGGATGGAAACAAGAAGAAGAAGAAGAGCAGAAGGGGAGGAGGAAGAGGAAGAAGAAGAAAGAAGAGGGGAGCAAGAGTAGGAAGAAGAAGAATGGAAGAAGGGCTGAAGAAGGAGATGAGGAGAAGAGGAGGAGAAAGGAGGAAGAAGAAGGAGAATAAGAAGAAGACAGAGAAGAGGGGAGGCAAAGTAGGAAGAGGAAGAAGAATGGAAGAAGAGTGGAAGAATGAAAGGAGGAGAAATAAGAGGAAGAAGGAGAAGAGGGGAGCAAGAGGAGGAGGATGAAGAAGAAGAAGAAGAAGAACAGAAGAAGAGTTGAAGAGGGAGACGAGGACAAGAGGAGGAGAAAGGAGGAGGAGGAAGGAAATAAGAAGAAGAGAAAAAGAGGAGAAGACAAAGAATGGAAGAAGAGTTGAAGGAGAAGACGAGAAGAAAGAGAGGAGGAGGAAGGAGATTAAGAAGAGGGGAGCAAAAGTAGGAGGAGGAAGAAGGAGAAGAAGAAGCAGACAATTAGGAAGGAAACAAGAAGAAGAAGAAGAAGGGGAGCAAGAGGAACAGGAGGAGGAGAAGGAAGGAGGACATCATTCTCCGACTAAAGCCACTGAACAGTGTGTAAAGCGTACACAGAGTGAAGATGAAGAGTGATAATAAAATATCTGAAGGTCTCCTGTGGATGAAGACCAGAGGTACGTACACATACTTCTCCTTCTGCGTCTCTAACTTAAAGATGTGGACCGTCTCCGTGTTGCTGGACGCAGACAGGTAGAGTCCCTCCATGCTGAACGCCAGCGAGCAGATACTCACACACCTGAGGAATGAAGGTCAAACCATAAAAAGAAGAAGAAGAAGAAGAAGAAGGAGGCAGCACATCACAACCAAAGCAGCACGCCTCCTCTCACCTCTTGACTCCTCGCCGAAACTCAAACAGCTTCTGTCCCTCTGGGATGGAGAAGACACGGATGACGGTGCCCTGAGGGGACGGGACACAAAACACTGAGCTTCACGGCATTCAAGGAGGACGCTGGACACGAGAGGCAGAGACGAGGCGCTCCACGGTCGACCTACCTTCTCTGAGGCCGTGGCCAGTTTGGTTCCGCTAGCATCGAAGGCTAACGCCGCTAACGGGCTGTCGTGGGCTGGAATCATGTTTGCTGCTCGCTGAGAAACAACCAGAGACGACAAACTAGTCAGAGGACTGAAGATCTGAGCAGATTCATCACTGTGTACAAACTAAAACACTATGGACAGTTAGTGGACGGTCAGAGCTCTGGTTGCCTGGGCAACAAGCATGATGTACATAAAAATACTGCTAGTGTACGGAGAGAGTGAGATCTGCTTCTGTTTGCTCCTCAACTAGATGAAGATATGGAAGGTTGAGGAAGAAGAGCAGGAGAAGGAGGAAGAAAGGAGGAGGAGGAGAAGAGGGTAGCTAAAGGAGGAGGAAGAAGAGGAGGAAGAAGTAGAAGTAGAAGAAGAGAGGAAGAAAGAGGATGAGGCTGAAGAAGGAAAAGGAGAGTAAGAGGAGAAGAGGGGAGCAAAAGGAGGAGGAAGAAGAAGAGGAGTTGAAGAAGAAGAAGACGAAGAGAAGAAGAGGAGGAAGGTTGAGGGAGGAGGGAGAAGAAGAACAGAAGGAGGACAAAGAAAGAGGAGGAGAAGAAGAGGAGTTGGAAGTAGAAGAAAGAGAAGAAGAATAGAAGGAGGAAGAAGGAGAAGGAGAAGGAGAGGGGGAGGAAGAAGAAGAGGAGGAAGAAGGAGAGTAAGAGGAGAAGAGGGGAGCAAAAGGGGGAGGAAGAAGAGGAGTTGAAGAAGAAGACGAAGAGAAGAAGAGGAGGAAGAAGAACAAAAGGAGGAAGAAGAAGAATAAGTAGAAGAAGAGTGGAAGAAGTAGAGGATGAGGCTGAAGGAGAGGGGGAGGAGGAAGAAGAGGAGGAAGAAGGAGAGTAAGAGGACAAGGAAGGAGCAGGAGAAGAGGGGGACAAGAGATGTAAAAAGGAGAGGAGGAATAAAAAGAGGAAGAAGAAGAAGAAAAGTGGAAGAGGAGGAAGAAGGAGAAGTAGAAGAAGGAGGGGATGAGGAAGAAAAAGAATGAGTGGAGGAGTCATCATCCCTCTGGTTGCCTGGGTAACAAGCAGAACATAAAACTATTTCCAGTGTGTGGACGGAGTGAGATTCTTCTTCTGCTGTTTGAAGAGAAAATACCAAAAGCTTCATTTACACCTGAGGCTCCAGGTAGAGACGACAACATCAAGCTTGAGTTTTAGTTTTGTCTCCACGACACGATATCGACCTTTTATAAACTAAAGTTGGTCCTCAGTGGACTCCTAAAGTCTTTGTCTAACCCTCTCTGGGTAAAGAGGGTTACCTAGGCAACCAGAGCCTGTGACGTCCACTAGTGATTAACCGTCTGATCTGAAGGGACGGTGGACAGTGGACAGGAGAATAACATCACGTGTCTACCTACCAGGTTGACGGTGTCGAACACCTGGACCTCTCCTATCGTGGCGCTGCCCGGGTACGCCAGGTAACAGTTATCATTACTGATGGACAGAGCACACAGTCCTGGAGGAGACACCACATACAGACCAGTCAACACAGAGACAGAGACACAGAGACAGAGACACAGAGACACAGAGACAGACACAGAGACAGAGACAGAGACACAGAGAGCAGAAGTGAAACTGAAAAACTCTCGGATCATTTGTTTGAGACGCTTTTCAGCCTCGACGACACGAGAGACGTTGGAGTCAAGCAGCTGAGACTGAAATACCGGTTTCTATTTCTATTTATTTCTATTTATTTATTTATTTTATTGCGTTATGATGTCATCACCAGGGCGGACAAACGCAGTTTAAAATGTCAGGAAGTGATTAAAACCACAGAAAGCAAGCAGAGTCCGAAGTGCAGCCGGAAGCAACCTACAAGATGAATTACGCTTTAGGGAGCGGTCGCCACGGCAACAGGCTGTCAACATGATGTCACTTCCTGTTTCTAAGACGTCAAATAACAAAACGAAACTTATTGACACTTGAACATCCATCAGTGTTATATTAACGACCTAAAAGGACAGAAACAAAAAAAAAACAACCAAAAAACGTATTTGACGTGTATTTTAGTATTTTAGTTTGGCACAAGCCCCGCCCACTAGCATGGAGGGGGCGGGGCTTATGACCTATACTGCAGCCAGCCACCAGGGGGAGCTCTACTCGCTTTAGCTTCACTTTAGAGGTGTAGTTCCGTCATCCACCTTTATACTGTGTATGAATTTACATTGAAGGCTAAATAAAATATACAGTCACTATAAAACTTTATTGACAAGGCGGTGATGCTAAAGACGTAGCTTTAAATCGTCTGGAAACAGAAGAAGGATGACATAAAAGAAGAAGAAAGTGAAATCTGATCAACTTGGTTTGCTTCCAGCGTCAGAATGAAACTGATGAGATGAAAATGAAAGTGATCTATCACATGGTTTCATTATGAATCTCCTTCTTTGTCTCCAGCTTTCTCTCAGACTCACCTGAAGGGTTCGGTGGCGTCTCTCTGATCGTGTGCAGCACTTTCATGTCTCGTATGTTGTGAATGTAAAGCGACTCCTCCAGACAAACGATCAACCTCTGCGGCGCAAAAACAACAAACACAAGGAGTCAAGGCGGCGCCGGGCGACAGTTCAGCGGCGCACTTAGGGGAACTCGTACCTGTCTGTTGAGCTTCACAGCCAGGATGGTGTTGGAATAGGAGTAGTTGCAGATCTCGGTTCCCTTCTTGAAATGACAGACTTTGAGTTTCCTGGGGGCCTTCAGGCTCACGATGGCCACCAGGCTGCTGGAGAACAGACGCTCCACGATGCACACATCCTCCGTGTCGGCTGCAGAGAAACAAACATTTGCTAAAAGCAAATCTGAGCAATAAGGGAGCAATTAGAACAATAAAGAAATATGGGATTGATTTCTACAGTACAACAGCAACTAGAAGAGGAAGTAAAGATATGGAAACAATCATGAACTCCTGCTTATATGATGTTATATTTTGAGAGAGCACCGTTCCACGTTGGAGACATTGTGGAGCAGTAGCTCATTCGTTTATCTTTTAGCTGGGAGACGGATCATTTGGTTACTGTAAAAGCTACGGGATACGACAAAGCTCCGAGTCATGTCGGCTCTTATCAGGAGTCTGGTTACGCTCCATTTGGATTTCATTATATGGGACACGTCTCAGCTGATACAGAGGTGTCACCACAGGTTGCCCGCTTGGTTGAAGGCAATTAAGAACGTTCGTCCGTCAACGTTGATTTCACTTTCAGTATCTTTTACGACAGATGCGATAGCAGACTCCACACAGCTCGCTTCTCTAACGGCAGACATTTTGTCGTACGACTTCTGTTACCGTGTTTTACTTTTAGTTTTGTAATAACGTGGGTTGTCAACAGGATAAAGACATTTAATTAACAACTAATCGTGTGATTTCCATAATTAAATTTTGTAGATTTCTACGACTGCACTTCAGACTCTGCTTGCTTTCCACTGCCTTAACAGTGCCGTTTTAATCACTCTAATCATTTTAAACTACGTTTGTCAACCCCAGTAATAACACAATAAAACAAATCTAAATAGAAACCAGTGTTTTAATCTCTACTGCATGTCCTGGTACAGGTTAGGAGATTTAAAAACGTCCTCTAACCTTCACTGTTCACAATTTCATGTATTTTTAACAAATTAATGAATTAATTCATCTTCTGTACCCGAGTCTATCCCAGCTGTCATGGGGCGAGAGGCGGGGGTACACCTTGGACAAGTTGCCAGTCTATCGCAGGGCTAGTTTTATTTATATAGCGTCAATAACAATACAAATCGTCTCAAGCCGCTTTACAAAACCCGGCCTGAAACCGCCAGAGCAAACCTGAAGGCTAGGGTGGCAAGGAAAACCTCCCCACAGGTTTTATCTATGTAATAACCTGGGCTGTGAACAGATTCAAAGCAATAATAATCATTTACTGATGGATTTATCAGATCAAAACAAGCGACAGGCTGCAAATTGACTTTTAAAAAGGTGTGCACGCTGTAAGATCATAAAATAATCATTCCAGATCAAAGAATAAAGAGGAAGCAGGACATGTAGAGATGTGAGAAAAATGCTGACAAGCTCTGATGGTACAACGACTGCATCCTGTCTAGACAAAAAGGCATTAGGCTCAAAAGCTGATGCACACAGAAGTTAAGGGGGGGGCACTTACTACATTCATATATCTGCTCCAGTTTGTCCACAGAGGACAGGGAGAAAAACTTGTATCCCGATTTAGTGCCAACAGCTAGGGACCTAAAAAAAGAAAAAACAGAAATAAGCACAGCAAGGGAAGTGACGAAGGATTGCATCAGTGGGAAACAGGATCAGACAGTTTTTTTTTTGTTTTTTTTTGTCGTGATGTCTCCCTGTCATTGCTGATGTCCACAGCTGGGGACAGTGGCCACACGACTCCGGCAGGTTTTGCAATAACACGAGGCGACAGCATATAACGGCATATCCCTGCGTGTGTACAAGTGGCCTTCCTGAGTCATATAACACATAAACACAGTGACCCACTTTGACTATTTTACCGTAATATCCAACTGTAGCGCCAGTCCTCACACATATTTAACAATAAAGCATAAAAACAACCACTTTCTACTTGACATTTGTACACAATCCTCATAGCAATCTCCCCTTGAGTCCATATTAGAAGCTACATGACACCTAACCTACATGTATTGTGGCTAAAGTTAGCCTCTTGCAACATAGCATCATGCTAGCTACACATGTATGCTAGCTACGGCTACATTTATAACCCAGACGCTAACTGCTAATTAGCCTTTAAATGTTTTATGTAAAAGGTGACAAGTAAGAACAAAAATCGGGGCGTTTTTTACATCGAGCCCAGACAAGCTAGCTAACGTCGGCAGCGCAGTGACAGCGCAGGCCGTCAGATCCGATCCCGGCCCTGCCTTACGTGTTGTCCTGGTTAAAGTTGGCGAAGAGGAGCTGGCTTCCGCCGGCGTCCCCGCTTTGACTGGCCAAGTTCATGAGCTCGGCGCCGTCGACATATAAAGGTCCCGGGGAAATAGCAGCAGCAAGACCGGGGATTAGTGGACTGATAAGGGCCAGAAAGTGCTGGGCTTCACGGGGCCATCTCTCTGCTCACAGGCGCTGTAGTGATTGTTGTTGTTTTTGCATTGGGGGGTCCGTTGCTCAATCTCACCGCGCATGCTCAACTCACTGCGCATGCTCAGCTCACAACGGCGTGCAGCAGTTTTTAAAGGGCCAGGACGATTTTTTTTTACTTTTCTAACGGTCATTTCTAAAATGATAAAACATAAAATAATTACATATAAAACCATTTTTTAAATAAAATAATCTGTTTATGATGTATTTACTTACCGGGAGAGGAAAAAAATAGGAGCAAACCGCTCTCTCTAGAGAGACATCACAGAATAGTGTTCGGGATTTGATGCGGCAGCGCCTCCTAACGTCAATACAGTAAACAACATCTAAAAAAAACATTTAAGACACAATATTTATTGAATTTATTAAAATCTATTAGTGAAAAATATAACAATCCTGAAATAAATCTTATCTTGAGGAAGGTTTCCTCCACAACTAACCCCACTAGTGCACAAGTGTCACTTTAATTCTGCTGTATATTACTGCGTTTATTATTTTCTATATTTATATTACTTACTTGCTTATTTTTTATACTTAGTTAGCTAATTTTATTCTATTTTTATACTTACCTTTACTGCAATGACAATATGTCTCTTTATAATTGTCTGTATATTCATGATGTCCACAGACTTTATGTCTCATCATGTGTCATCTATTTCTATTTTATCTCATTTGATCTCAGCGTTACTTTAAAAATATCAGGGAGAGCTGTTGTTTCAGGCTGTAGTACACATGTTCCTATTATTCTGACATTGCAGTCAGTGCGCTTGGCTAAATAACAGTTTAACAGCACTTAATGAACTGGCAAAGGAGCCTCCGCTTAACTCGAGTGCAAGATATTTAAATGTCAACACACACCAAAGCTAATATTAACAGTTTACTTTTCACGGTCTCAACCTTCCGTCAAACTGTTCCTCATCTTCAGGAAACATAATCTCCAGTTACACATGTACACAAAGTACTCCAGTCTCAGAATACAAACGTGTACTGTGTACTTTATGATATTTGAGAGCTTAGCCAGCTCCAACCCTTGGATGACATTAAAGCCTTTCAGGACACGTCATGCTGCAGTTATTTGTCTTCTTCCACCAGAGGTCTCTGAATAACCACCAACCGCAAGGCAGTAATCCATTTTGTTTAACTATATTAATTTAGTTTCTCGTTTAAATCAAACTGAATATCACTAACATTTTAAAGTTTGATTTTTCTCCATAAACATAACTTTGTGGGGAGCAGTTTTGAAGCTCCCAGTGTTGGGACGCTGGTCGCCGCCATCTTGGGGTGAGGCCACCGGACCTCTAGCAAACAGGGAGGACACTTATCTGCCACTCAATGCAGCCAGTAATTAATCCTGAATAACTTTAAGCCTTTATATAACTGAAAAAAAGATAAATAAATAGATAAATTAACTGTGGAGACCAAAAACTGTTTTATCGTACCAGTCTGTAGACATGTTTTTTTTGTTTGTTTATTTTTTAACATTGAGATTTATGGAGATTAACTAATTGTTTAGTTGATCTGTGAAAATCTGAAATTCCCAATAGCTTTTATCTTCTCGTTATGCTTTTATTTAACCATTACAGTATTAAGCTTCCTGGTCGTTAGCTTGCTAACTCTATAGCCTCTAGTTGACATTTGAGGAACTGCAGTTTGCGGCTTTTTGTTGGCTTCACTTCAGCTAGTGCCTAGATATATCATTATGTATTTAATGTGTTTGCACTGACGTCGCAGGTGTGTTCAGTAAAGCTTAAGGTCAATGACAGGGTGCAGCTGCACAGTAACCTGCATGCAAGGTGACTCATCATGTAAAGGTCATTTAACACAGTGGAAAGACCATAATGACTGAAACCTTTTCCCTTTCCCCCTTTTTTTTTGTACCAACATAAAATATGTACAAACAGTCCTTTTTAAAAGCACAAACTCTGGCCTCTGGTGGACACATTTATTAAAATCTGAGCGCATTCCAGCTGTGATGAGTAATACAATGTTCTTGTGACAGTCGCGTGAACTCTCGTCGCCCGTGTCAAAGTCATGGGTTTAGAGGCGTATCCCTCCACACTCACTCATTGTCTCAATAAAGCGTCCTGGCACAGGAACTGGAAAATATTTGAAGTTGCAAAAGGGTTGCACAAGACCTTAAATGCAACTTTGGGTTCTTGTGATTATAACATGGAAAGTCGTGTACATACAATACTTGGAGATGTTGTGCTGACATCAGCCGTAAGTCATAGGAACGCCAGCTGAGCTCGTATTCCTAAAGATCCTGAAAATCCTCAGGCTAAACGTTCCTGGCAAGGCGTCTTAGCCGAGGAGTGATTCCAAAACATTGATTGGTTGATCTTCAAAGCTAGATAAAAATACATATTTAGTGATAACTGGCCTAGAATGAACCGTCAAATCAATAGACTAATCTTGTGAAGACTCTTTAATTATAAATAATATTTTACATAAAAATAAATAAATAGTAAGCTATACTTTAAAAATTATTATACAAAATGTGTGATTAAACTCAGGCCCACTACCACAGTATTCACAAGCTGATAGTTCTATTTATCTGCTTCCAGTTATTTACCATGCTGGTTGTTTTTCATCCATTTTGGCATCAACAAGGTAAAATGGCTCAGCTTTCATCAGTTTCTGTAATTGCTAACCGGCCGATAAGAAGCAGCGTTGGTTGACGTTCAAATCTTCCACAAACTGAACAGCAACGGAGAAGAAAAGAAGTCGGAAACTTCAAGTGGATAGAGGGAACAGTGTTTGCTTCTGGCTTCTGACATAGATTTGACCCGAGTCATCACTGCTGCATTGTTGCATCAATGTTGAGATCATTTCCGGTCAGTTTGCGATTGTGGCATGGGGTGGGAGACACAAGCGCAACGCTAATGACATCAACCCTGAACATGATTCCTGCACGATCCAATCTGTATCGTGTAATTAATTAACTGTCATTCAGTGTTTGGAGAAAATCTCTCCTGCCTCTTCTTTCAGCCTTTTTCTCCTACGCTTCAGAAACTCATAAGTCTCCTAAATGTCCTCCTTCCTGCTCTTAACAGATCTAAGATTCTTTAGTGATACTTTTTATCTTTACTTGATCTACTCTTAACTTTGACGGGAAATTCTTAGAAAACATCCTGATTCTAAAAATGTTCTTAAATTTTGACCACTAGGAGCAACTCTTTGCGCTAAGAATCTTAACGAATACGGCCTCTGTTGTCTACAAGCCACCGAAACAGCTAGCAAGCTAACACGACCATACTATATATTAAGTAATATATATATATATATATAGGTACAGTATAAAGCAAGTATTTATGTATATATTCAATATATAAGTAATATAAGTATATAAAGCAAGTATTTAAGTCTTCATGTTTGTTTTCCTTAACCCTAACTGAGGCTAACAGCTTACAAGCTAACGACTGGGTAACTCAATAGCATACTGGTTAAACAAAAGCACAATGAAAGGATGAAGGTGGGAATTTTAATATTTTTCACAGAAATTTAAAAAAATTATATTAAAAAAAACCCCACAATACTACCAAATTATAATGTGTTAATTGTAATGCAGTCATTTCCTATGTTTAACTTGTTAGCTTGCTAACTGTCCTGTTCTGGACGCCAACGGGAGAATTTTCAGAAAAACATTCCTGTTCACTTCAAGCATGGTAACATGCTAACGGAAAGACTTGCTCACGGCAAAGAGAAAACACCCAAGAACGATTGGAGCAGTGTAGATAACAGTTCAGTTCAGTGAGGAATTTACTTCTTATGCGTTCTCAAACACGTAGCTCAGCACAGGAGAACCAGCTCGTCAGGACTGCATTCCACTGCTCCACAAGCAAAATCTGAAAGACGATCAAGTCCACATTTTAGCCCAAGATGTGTTTAAAAGAGGAATAAAGGAAGTAATCTATGCTAAACTTCTCCCCGAACAGGGTGAAGAGCAGTCTCTGGACATCAAGAAGTAATTGGAGTACCATGGAAGGAAGACAGATTCCTTCAAGTGACTATAAACAGACTATAGTCATGTGACAACAGCTGTTTGTATTTGAAACACAACACTTCACCAGTCCTTTAACACTGAAGACATGATGATGGCACATACAAAACATGGGACCATCCACAAAACATGGTTGTAGGTAAAACTACTACCACCTGGTGAAGTGGTAAAAACAAACATCTCTGATTCTTCAGTGAAAATTTTCACACTTTTATTTTCTTGCACAAATAAAGGATGGGACCTCTTAACATCTTCACAAAGCTTTTTTGATATGATCACCCACTTATCTGACAAAACTTGAACCTGGAACTTCCACGCCGGAGATCAGCCTCTCTAGCCTCGGAAGTACTTTTAATCAATAATAATGTTGTAATTACAGTCTTACACAATGTGAGTGCTTAAACGTTACTAAAGCAGGAAATAACTCCCTGGGTATTTCCATTTTTACGCAACTTCTCACAGTACATCTCAGCATTATTTTTGGTTTGTTCATATAAAGCATTAGATCGTCAGTAAAACATGGCACACTGTTCCTATTTAAATCTCAACGATCCACCACTGTTTTAAAACTGAAGACTTGGATGAAACATATTCAAGAAACTCTACAAGTCAAGTGGTTTCAGCTTGGTTTTTGGATTTATAGTGGATGTTGCCACTCGTTGCCTGCCGCCCCAAAAAGTTGCAACCTGGATTTAACTGAGCAATCAGGTCTGAGCCTCCTCTTGCACCTGACGACAAGTTATTTAACCTCAACTTTTGCAATGAGTAGCTTCTTCATTGCAAAAACAACCATGTCAACACACCCTGTGGTCGTGGTAAAGGTTGTTGAAGGTTGTTAGTCTGTTTCAGAAGGGTCAAATTACTGGCATGCATCCAGCAGAGAAAACATCTTAGGAGATTGTACAAACTATTAAAACTTGGCTGTCCACTGTGTAATAAAAAAAATGGAAGGATAGTGGAGAAGCAGCGTCTCTGAGGAAGAAATGTGGTCGGAAAAAGAATCCTGATCGGTGATCACTTAAATGTTTGGTAAAATCCAACTGAAGAAAACCAACAGTAGAACTCAGAGCTATGTTTAATAGTGAAAGTAAGAACATTTCCACACGTACAATGTGAAGGGAACTCAAGGGATTGGGACTGAACAGCTGTGTAGCCTTAAGAAAACCACTAATCAGTGAGGATAACTGGAAATAAAGGCTTCAGTTTGCTAGGGAGCATAAAGATTGGACTCTGGAGCAATGGAAGAAGGTCATGTGGTCTGATGAGTCCAGATTTCCCCTGTTCCAGAGTGATGGGGGCATCAGGGTAAGAAGAGAGGCAGATGAAGTGATGCAGCCATCATGCCTAGTGTCTACTGTACAAGCCTGTGCTATGGGGCAGTGCTATGATCTGGGGTTGCTGCAGCTGCTCAGGTCTAGGTTCATTAGCATTTCTTTGTCATATGTGTCATAATGTATTTCCTTTTAAGGAGTGGTGACTTATGGGGTCACAGTGGTTTTGTTGACGTTTGGGAGGCTGAGCTTTCATATGACGCTAACCAGGCCTCTTTCTGCGTCCTAGTAAGAGTCTAACTTCTAAATGCTGCTATACACACATCCCAAATTTAATACCCTGGCAGACCCGTCATCGGCTCACCTCCCATGCAAACAGTGATTAATCAGAATAGCTTTGACCTTCCTGAGTTCTACAAAATTAACTGTTATTCCTAATTTGTCAACAGTTTTGATCAGAGCAGCAAACAGAACACAACATCCAGAACCAAAGCGTAGATGGACGATGAAATTGCTCTTTTTTCACTTTTGATTTTACGTCTTTGCACTAAAACAAAGAGAAACATTTGGAGTTGTCGTTATTTATAGGTTATTGTGCTATAACATTTCTGGTCCAGTCCCCTTTAGATCACATTGAGTCTGACACCCCTGATTTAGATGATATAATAAGTAATACAGGTATAGTATGAAGCAAATATTTATGTATATATACTATATATAAGTAATATAAATATAGTATAAAGCAAGTATTTACGTATATATGAGTAATATAAGTATAGTATGAAGCAAGGATTTATGTAGCCTACACTATATATATAAGTAATACAGGTATAGTATAAAGTAAGTAATTACATATATATACTGCATATACATAATATAAATATAGTATAAAGCAAGTATTCATGTGTATATATATTTATTATATATATAAAAAAGTTATATAAGTATGGTATGAAGCAAGTATTTAAGTATATATATACTACATATACTAGTATATATATACTACATATACTAGTATATACTGTATACTTGCTTTATACTATATAAATATAGTATAAAGCAAGTATTTACGTATATATAAGTAACATAAGTATAGTATGAAGCAAGTATTCATCAGTACATATATTTACTACATATGTATGTAATATAAGTATGGTATAAAGCAAGTATTTATGTATATATACAACATACTGTATTACATAATATAAATATTGTATAAAGCAAGTATTTACGTATATATAGTATATACATGTAACATAAGTATAGTATATAGCAAGTAATTCATCTGTATATATATTTACTACATATATATGTAATAGTATTTATGTATATATACTACATATACATAATATAAATATAGTATAAAGCAAGTATTCATCTGTATATATATTTACTATATATATAAGTACTATAAGCATGGTATAAAGCAAGTATTTATGTATATATACTACACATACGTAGTATAAATATAGTATAAAGCAAGTATTTATGTATACTATATATAAGTAATACAGGTATAGAATAAAGCAAGCAATTATGTATATATACAAGTATATATAGTATATATATATATGTTTTACATAAGTAACATAAATAGTATAAAGCAAGTATTCATCTGTATTTACTACATATATATGTAATATAAGTATGGTATAAAACAAGTATTTATGTATATATATATATATATATATATATGTATATATATATATATATATATATAGTATAGTATTCATGTGTTGTTGTGGCAATTCTTTGCTATTTGCTGTTGGTGAATAATGAAAAACTTCTGCCGGCCAACAAGTTTTACTTCCTTGCATGAAAAGGTCAGTTCCCACCCAAACAGTCACGGTGAAGGAAAGACCCTGAGCATGTGAAGACACAGACATTCATACCTGGGGAAACCCCCACCCCCCTGGGTTTCACGTTCCTTTGGCTCTTGGAGAGAGAATGGGAGGCGGGGCATCTCAAATGATTGTGTTTTCTAAGTATTTAAGTATAAATACTATAAAATAAGTAAATGCAGTATCGCATGTTGACGCCCAGATTGCATTACAGATGGAATGTAAACAAAGCGGGGGTCAGAGCAGAGCAGAGCGTTTCCAGTATCCACTTCACAGTCTCACATGCTTTTCATTAGAGGCAGCAGTCCACCCAGGAAACCAGCACCGAGCTGACAGGAATGAAAACAGAAATGTGGCAGTTAAAGGTTCAGTGCTCGTAACTGGTCTGAGTCACAGCACCGTTGCTCTTCAGTGCAACTCTGTGGACAAAGTGATTAAAGGGGAAGTTTATTCTTAGCAAATAAACTCTCTTACTCTTTTGTTTCGTTTTACGTTTTGTAGCCACACTGATATTAGATGTACCAGGCATCATTTAAACAAATACTTTTTCTCTGTTTTATCTCTCTCACTGTGTCACATGGTGTAATGGGAGGAGAGATGGGAGTGGGGTTGCATAACAACAGATAAGGAGCCTCAGTCACTCAAGTGCTGCTGGAAGGAATACACACCATTTTTTTTCCATTTTTTTTTAGCTGTATAACTTTTACAACCCTTTATAGCCGCTGCGTTTAACAGCGTGTCCTTCCTTATCACAGCCTCCACTGTGTTTTCTCATCAGTCTGGACTAGGCAGCTCCGGGGGGAAAAATCACAAAACTCTCTTGTCTTCTTGTGAATGGAAAGTCACACTCAGGTCAGTGGTAATTCACATTTTCTGTTATTTATTCTTTTTGCGAATGGCAGAATCGCAGCTACGTGACTAAAAGGGTGTTTTTGTTCAGATGTTTGTGGTGTTGTACAACCTGTAAAGCCATTGTGTTAAACAGGGAGTGGCAGTGGTTGTGCTTAAGCAGGCTCCTACACCAGCGCATGAAGCCTGCTGCTGCTGCTGCTGCTGCTCTGAATTGATTTAGGATGGATTTATGTCAAGCTGGCCCAGTTAACAAAGAAAGAAAAAACAGAAAGGACCGGTTCAGGCTGCTCTGGCTCCACGTTCATCTACGTAACACAGACGTAAAGACTAAGAAATAACTCGTGATTCACGTCACGACAAACTAAACATTTAGTGAAGAGCTTTGAGACAGTAAATACACTGTGATCGCCCAGTAAACAAATGAAGAGCACAGGAAATTACTTCCAGTGTGTTTACTTTTTCATGCCCCTTCTTACATTTACTCTTGGAGGTTTAAGCTTTTCAGATTCTACATTTAAAACACAAGCTCGTCTGTAAAACATGACACCGCTAACTAACTACCAGCAGCCGTAAAGTGGTAAAAAGTTGGACTTAGATCATTTTTTCTGGGAACAGGCAATTAAAGCAACCTATGATTTGATATGATGACCTATTTACTGGACCAAACCTCTTTAACCCTGGTTAATGGCATCAAGGCTTATAACACCTACACTATATGGAATGTCAAGGTTGGCAAATGATTAATCCAGGAAATTAGTCCACTTACTCAACTTCTAACTTTAACTCTTGGGGGTTTTAGCGTTTCAGATCCTACATGTAAAACATGAGATCGTCTGTAAAACACAACACTGCTACAGATAAAACTGCAACTACCAGCAGCTGTAAAATGGTAAAAACTTGGAATTGTTTACTTATAAAGACTGCTTCTAACTGAACATAATGTTTTTTTTGTATTGGACTCTTTCTGGAATCAGGCAATTAAAGCAACTTTTATGATTTGATACGATGACCCACTTATCTGCCAAAGCCCTCAGTGGGAGTAACAGCATTAAGGCTTATAATATCTACAATATATGCAATGTCAGGGTTGACAAATGACTAATACCGGAAAATGGCCCACTTGCGCAACTTCTAACTTTTCCTCTTGGGGTTTTAGCATTTCAAATCACACATGTACAACATTCGTCTGCAGCGTTATTTCCAGTTTCCAGTGTTCAAATAGATAGGGAAAACTACAGCTACCATTAGCAGTAAAGTGGTGAAAAGATAGATTAACTTATATTGGACTGTCTCGTTTTTGGGACCCATGCATTTCAGATATAAAACATAAGATCATCTCACACACCATTGCAAATAAAACTATGACTACCAACAGCCGATAAAAGTGTTGAACACAAAGATTAATTTATATCGAACTATCCCATTCTGGAAAAAAAATAAATAATAATAATTATATTCAAACCTTTGGACTCATGCATTGTAGATCGTACGTATAAAACTTAAGATCGTCTATAAATCATGACACCGGAGCAAATAAAACTTCAACAGCCATAAAGCGGCTAAGTACATTGGATGGTCCCTTTCTTTATATTTAAACCTTTGGACTCATGCATTTCAGATATAAAACATAAGATGGTCTGACACGAATGACACAACACTGCAGATAAAACTACGCCTACCAACAACCACAAAGTTGTACAAACCAAGATAAACTTACATCAGACTGGCATGACCAAGGTTTACTCCTCAACTTTTGGACTAATGCTTTTACAAACTTCTTACTTTACTTTTGTCTATTTCAGATTGTACATATAAAACCTAAGATCATCTGTTAAGTCATGATGCACTGTTGCAGATAAAACTTTGCCTACCAACAGCCATAAAGTGATAAAAACAAATACATTGGATGGTCCCTTTCTTGATGAAGTTACATATTGAAACCTTTGGACTCAGGCATTTCAGATATAAAACGTAAGATCGTCTGCAAATCATGACACACCACTGCAGATAAAACTACCAACAGCTGTAAAGAGGTAAAAAACAAGTTTTACTTGTATATCGGACTGTCTTGACAAAACTTTATCTTTAACTTTTAGACTCACGCTTTCACAAACTTCCTACTTTTAATACATCTTAGCATTTCTGATCATATATATAAAACATAAGATTGTCTGTAAATCATGACACTCCACTGCAGATAAAACCACGACTACTGTTTAACAGTGGTATAAACATTAGCTTACTAAAGGTTATTTCTCACAACGTTCTTGTTGTAGTCATTAAAGCACAAATAGAATATTGGAGTTTCACAATTACAACGTCTTCACAGGACTTTTTTTTGATCTACGCATGTGACAAATCTTGAGTCTTGATGTTTCACACAGGAAATAATTCAGCCCCCCCTCCTCGTAGTGGAAGTACCTTGTGAATAACAACCATGAACTGCAATACATGCAAAACTTTGGGTGCTTTACGTTTATACGTATTAAGTTACAGAAAAGTGACACTTCAGGGGAAGCAGAACAGGTTTCTGGACATTGTTTAGTGTGTGCTACTTCTCTCTTGTGGGCTATTTTCTCCACCCTCATTTTGTCGTTTCTGCACGTAGCCATGCCACAGTCGACCATCTGGTAGAGAACCTTGAACCGCTTCCTCCCCACGAGGAAGCAGGTTGAGGACAAAATGCAAAGATTGTGACATTGGACACAGTTGTATATGTTCAAGTAAAAATGATTTCACTTTCTTTTCTTCAGCATCGTGATACAAGACCACAAACAGGATGTGATTCTGTGTTCAGAAGGCCCCTGGAGATGTGTTTAGCCTTCACTTCCTCCTACATAAATCAGCAAATTAGATATGACTCTCTGGAAAAAGTTTGTGTGGCGTCGCTCTAAACTCATTTTTGCATCTGCCTTCGTCTGTAAAACCTCTTGTTTTATGTTCTTTTTCCACTTGATGTATTTTTAGGTTACTTTACATATCAGGCATCAGCATACAAATATGGCAATATGGTAGCTTGCATTTGACAAAGCACTCACTTCCATTAGCCCTTCTGCATATTTATGATATTTATTGACGCCCAAAGCTAAAACTTATTTGTTACAGCTGGCTGCACACGCTGTGAACTGTGGTTTTCACAATTTATTTTGTGGGGCTTTTTTTAATTTCGTTCTTAAGTTTAGTTTTCTCTCACCTCATATGTCATTAAAAAGAAAAAACTCAAACAAACTGAAACAAGTACGAGTTTAGCCACTTAATCAAGTAGCTGCTCATGTTGCAGCTTGTTTGTGACGTCAGAGAGCCTTCACAGAAAATACTGTCAAATAAACACTTTCACAAACTTCCATGTGACTGGTCTGTTAACAAGGAAGGTAATGAAAAGGCCATGCAAAGCAACCTGTTTGATTTCAGTAAAGTAAAGATGAATAAAGCGTCATTTTGGCTTCCAGGCGGAAGTTTTAGGCTGCAATTACAAAACCAGTCCTCCTGCAAAACCGTCTGCTAGATACACCCCAAAGGTCGATGAAGTTCAACATAATGATTTCTCCCACACAGTAAAAACTTTTCAAGATGGAAAAAGGAGTGCCACCGCAAGACCCAGCTCCACCATACCCTGGCCCGCCCATGCAGTATGGAGGTATACCACCTCAGATGGCGATGGCCGGTCAGCAGCCCTACAATCCTGCAGCACCTCCTCCTGGGATGTACCCTCCGCCGGGCTTTATCCCTGGACCAGCTGCTGGATACCAAGGAGGTCTGTCCTCACTGCTTAAGTCTTTGTGCCACTTTTCTTTTCTGCTCCCCATGGAAATGATGGTCTCTTCATTTCATGCAAAGTTTGATGCAAAGATCCTTCCCTGTTATGATTAGCTGTATGTTTCCTCTTGCAGGTGTTCCTCCAGGCCCGGCTGCACCTGTCACAGGTGAGGCTATATTCTTATATGTGATGAATGCATTGTCGAAACCATCGCTCACAAAACATCACATGTTAAAGTCACACATCTGTGACCAGACGAGGTTTCCGTTCCATTTTTGCAAAGAGGGAGGAATTGCGGTCAGTGGGTAAAAAAAAAGAAGAAAGAAAATATTCTGGTCTCCCGGTGAACAGAACAGAAGAATAGGTCCGTTTGTTGCCTGACAAGAAGCTATTGTCCAGCGCCCGCTCTGTGTAGAGCCACATTTTGTGCTTTGCTGCAACATTTCTGTGATAGATGCAGCTCAGACGGCTCTCACACTCGTCACCAGTGACAGTTTGACGCCACAGTCTGAGCTCTTCCTACACTTTACCATTATTACTACCACAGCCGCTAATGCATCTGGCTCCCTCTGTAATTCAAACCCCATGACAGAGACCATAGACGAGCTAATGGAAACATAAAGCTCTCGTTACAGATGACCCTCGTCAGATTACGACGGCTGCATTTATCGTCGGTGTCAGTGCAGACAGCAGACCACGTCTAATGGTCACATCTGGCTGTGGCAGAAGCAGCTGGCTCAACGTGTGGCCTCGTAATTCACAGTCAGCGGTGGGAGCGCTTTGTATAGATGCCTGTTTGTGTCTAAAAACCAAGCTGGATTGTGACTCGTCGGGTTCCTCGAGGACGATTCATTCAAGTCTTCTGTTCTGAGAGACTGGTGAGGGAATTGTACTCTGGACAATAACAAGATCACAACATAGATGCCATCCTTTAATCCCCTTTCAAACCATCGTCTCTAGACAAAACATGGTCCTCAAAAGAGTGTCCCTTGTCCTTCATGTTTAGGTGGACCAGCAGATGAATATCTGGTCGTTAACAGACCCTAGACACTCATAGATGTTCCTATCAAAACCCCTGCACTCTCCTCCAGTCTCTTAGAACTGAAGACTTGGATGAAACGTCTTTTGAGAGACCCAACAAGTCACGTTGTCGTTGATCCAGATTCGTTTTTAGACACAGACATGCATCTGTACAAAGAACTCCCACGGCTGATTGTGAATTGTGACAAAGCCACATGTTGTGCCGACGATCCAAAAAACAAAGTTAAAAGAAGGACAGTGCACAAGACGACATCTTATGGTCACATCTGGCAGGATAATCTTCTTTTAACTTTGTTTTTTTGGATACACCATGACCTGGAGGTCTGCATGTGTCCACCAGATGTCAGGATGTCAAGAAACAACATCAGACTATGAGACAAAGATAAAACAAAGACAATTTGTGGAGTTTCTTGAAGATATTTCATCCAAACCTTCAACAGATTGGTGGACGGTTGGGGTTAGGGTCTATAAACAACCAGATACTCATGTAGGACATGTGGGGACAATCTTTTGAGGACAACAAACCACTATCAGTTGGCCACTAGCATTCTCAACATCTGTCCCCAAGCCTCATTCGCGCGTTGACTGCTTCCGTTTGTTAGAGAACCACAGGACACGACCCAAGCTAGTCTGAATTCTAGTCGAGCAATTTGCATGTGGACAACACCCAAAGATTTTCCTATTTAAACTCCAACTCCCCACCATCTAGAAATGACAAAGCTTCTTTCAGCTTTTGTGTTGTGGACGTACCATGACCTGGACAACTGAGAATCTTCATGGACATTGAGGTTCAATGGGTCTGTGTGCGTCTAGGATGTCAGACTATCTAAAAGACACAAAGCTTAAAACAAAGGCACCTGGGGACATGAAATCCAAGCTGTAAATGATAGGTGGGGTTTAATAGGGACATCTGTAGGTGTTGCTCACCTGAAAGTATATATCGCCTGTGATAACTGACGCCTAAGTCCTAAGTGCAAAGCTCAACACAGTTCACAGAGGGACAGTTCACCTACACTTGGAGGCATTTTTAGATTAGACACCAAGGAGAATCTTCAGATTCTGGCTGTTAACTCCCAACTCCAACTCCCCACCAGTGTTTCTAGATCTAATAATATCAGCTTTTGTGTTTTGGACGCACGATGACCTGGACGACTGAGAACCTTCAATAACAGGTGGTGAGTTGAGGAACATCTGTAGGTGTTGTCCACCTGAATGTATCGTGACTAGAGTCCGGTCATGAGCAGATACTCACCTGATTGAGGTTTATTGGGTCTGTCTGCGTCCACCAGAGATCAGGATGTCCTATGAAGAACATTTATTCATTAATTTGCTGTCACTGTGTGAGTGGACGGGTCCCCTGTCCCAGACAACCATTCATTCACATCTGAAGCTATTTTGAGGCACGACAGGTGAATTAACGACCCAGGATAATCTTCAGTTTGTGGCCGTTACCAGATCCTACTCTTGTGAGTTTCAGGTTGACATTATGTTCCTATTAAAACCTAAACTCCTCACCAGTCTTTTAAAACTGAAAACTTGGATGAAACATCTTCAAGAAAACTTAAAAAAACCTCAACAAAACTTGTTTTTTATTCTTGGATGACTGAGAACCTCCACACACTCCACCAGAGGTCAGGATTTCACATGAAACCAAACACAGCTAGGGTGGTTTTCATTTCCGTCAAGGCATCGGTGCTCAAACACTGATAAATGGGTTTACCGTAGCTGTAAGATGAGTGAATTTACAATGTGTTGTGCATTTTCTCATCCTCAGTGACTCACGTGGTGATAACGCCAACACTAGGGGAGACCCCTGGACAAACGGTGTGCCCCCACTGCCACCAAACAGTGACAACCATGACAGAGTACACACCGGGCCTGTTGACATGGGCCATCTGCGGAGGCCTCACCTTCTTTGGGTAAAAAAAATAAATATATATACATTAAATGAGTATTATAATGGAAACTAAAGACCTGAAGCTGTTATAGTGGTAGACAAACGTTACCTGAAACCCTTTTTGTCTCCTCCTACCTGCAGATGTTTTCTCTGCTGCTGTATCCCATTCTGCGTGGACTCCTGTAAAGACGTGGAGCACCGCTGTCCAAACTGCAGCAATCTCGTCCACGTGTACAAGCGAATGTGAAACGATCCTGGAAACATGTTTATCTTAATACCTTTACTTGCCACAGAAAATTCTTGTGACACCAAATATGTACAAATATATGCATTTACAAATCGCCTTCATTCCTCTCGCCTTCAGTTTGCCTCTTTCCCTCTTTAACATCAAAATACGTAAAAATACATAGAATGCCAAATCTTTGTAATTTATTAAACAAGAGACACGAACCAACAAGCGTGGATGTAATCTCTTTTTTCAGGCGCTCGTGTGCCTAGATCCAACATTTCCTCCATCTAGCTTCGCTGTTTATAAGGTCTCTTGAATATATATTTTTTTTGTATTAAAGTGAAATCATTTGTTAATTAAAATAAGTAAAATGAATCTGAAGCAGCAGAAATGGCTTTGTGACTCTATGAGTGTATTGCCGTGTTTATGTATTCGACTGTTGATAATATAACCTCTATAAACATTTACACCGCCAGGCCAAATAAAAGCGCCGACACTCTAATATTTCATTGGACTTCCTTGAGCATTGTTTACAGTACACATTATCTGTGGCATTGTTTAGATAAGGTTTTCCATCGAGTGTTGCATTAATTTTCCACCAACATCTTGTATTGATGATGGAGAGTCTGACCACTGCTCAAAGCTTCTCCAGCTCATCCCAAAGATTCTCAATGGGGTTAAGGTCTGGACTCTGTGGTGGAACAATCCATCTCATGCTCCCTGAACCACTGTTTGACAATCTGAGCCCCATGAATCCTGACATTGTCATCTTGGAATATGATCCATTGATGGAATAAGCTGCTCATTCAGTATATTCAGGTAGTCAGCTAATGAACCTAGACCCAGATCATAGCACTGCCCCATAGCACAGGCTTGTACAGTAGACACTAGGCATGATGGCTGCATCACTTCACCTGCCTCTCTTCTTACCCTGATGCTTCTCCACTCTCCTTCCAGTTTCTAATAATGCCTTGCACAGTTCTTAACCCAGTTTTAGTAGTTTCTACAATCTCCTTAGATGTTTTCTCTGCTTGATGCATGCCATGGTTGTTTAAGAAATGAGAAGCTACTCCGCATCAGTTGAGCTTAAATAACTTGTTGCCATCTGAACGATATCTAATAGGAGGCTCCAACCTGTTTGATTAGTTAAATAAAAACATGTTTTTCTTATTTTTGGCTAGGCAGTGTATCTGGATGTGATTAGAGAATGTGAAATTGAGGTTTCTGCAAATTTTGTCTGCAACGACGCATTGATGGAATCGATTAGAGACGAGGTTCATCAGCTTTCTGACTTGAAAAGGACAGCAGCGATATTTGATCAGTCGCAGTTAGCTTCGTGTGATTGCTGGTTGGTCTGGGAGTGTTTCAAACCAGAACTCTGCAAAGACTCTCTGGAGCAGATGCAAATGGCGTTGCTGCACATCTAAACTAAGCCGGGTAGATTTCCATGAGCGTAACGCTCTGACCGGTTGGAAACCACCGTGGCCAAGAGAGCTCAGCGAGCTGTGACTCAAGAAAATACATGCAAATGGACAAAAACACATGCAAACACACAAAAACACATGCAAACAGACAGCACACGGGCTGCAAATACTCACCAGCAAACACAGGAAGATGCTCAGTGTCGCCAGATGCAAATGAGATGCAAAAAACTGCAGAAGTATTAAATATATATAGTTCAGTACTTTAACCACCAAGATAATTAACACAAGAGAAGCCTGTCATAAAACAAAACAATGCAGTTGAAGTAAAGAATCAATCCAGAAATAACTGCAGCAGCCAATCAGCACAGTTTCTCTACTTGAACACATGTTGAAAAGAATAAATGCACTTTGGTTTTGCTTTAAACCGGCTTTAAAAAGTAGAATAACCGACCAAATCATCCCAAACCAGACCTAAACTTCCCAACTGGATGTGAGACTGTCACATTGCTGAACACGCAGCCAGAGGTCGCTAGCTGTCTGCCAACAACATGCCTCGCCTTCCTTAGCTCCGCTCTAGCTCCACCTCTTCAGGCAGACGACGATGCTCACCTCATCTTTTATTTTTTTATTTTTTTATTTTGAGTTCTAATAAATGCTAAACTCACTCAAATAGAAATACAAAGACATTCCGTACGTACAGTGTGGTGGATCAAACTATATATATATATATATATATATATATAAATATATTGGGCAAGACAGTGAGGTAGTAGTTACTTACTTAGTCCTCTTTGTTCCCGGTGGAAAATAAAGCATGCCACTATCTGCTCCTGTTTGGTCATATCCTGTGCAGCATGCCGTGCCTCGCCCTACGATAGGTTTGTGATGAGATCACCGTTCTCCGCCAGGTAGTTTGTAGCCTCCCTCGTTTCCTCTTTGCAGGTGGAGAACATGTCAGAGCTACCTTGGGAACACACTCTTGGTCAGTTTGAAGGATGTGTCCGAGCCACCTGAGCCGCCGACGTTCAGTTTCTAGCACCACGTTGCGACAGTTTGTCTTTTGGTACAGGTCTTCATTGGAGATCTTTGGCCAAAAGATGCAACATATCTTGAGGTAGTGGTCAGTGCAAAAAACAGATTTATTAGTTCACTATTAATAATAATAATAATAATAATGTAATTAGCATACACTGCGTTGACTATGATTTAAGTGTAACGTTGCCTTCTTATGCAGCTGATAGAGAAACAGTGAGAGTTTAGGACTCACGTCATCGGCATAGATGCGAACGAGTGCAAATTGTCTCAAGACGCTTTACAAAAACCCCCAGAGCAAGCCTGAAGGTGATGGTGGCAAAGAAAAACTCCCTTTTAACAGGAAGAAACCTTAAGCAGAACCTTAAGCTCATATGGAGGGACACATCTGCCTAAGGCCGGGTTGAGACGGAAAAGAAAGAGAAAGAAATGAGAGAAACATACATCTGTCTAAAGCGTACACGTAGAATCTGATCGTGATACAAATACAGGATACAGCTAATGATGTTACATGAGAGTTTGAGAATATTACAGGAATCATAGGTTGGAGAATGTTTCATTCAGGAAGGAGTGGAAAACTTTAGGAGGACATGAAGACTGGGCAGGAGCGGGGGAGGGGAGGAGGTGATATCGGGGGAGGGGAGGAGGTGATATCGGGGGAGGGGGAGAAAGGATCAGAGGACAAGAGCTCGGTGCCAGAGAAAAGAAAGAAGAGGACAAGTGCTCGTACATCACACTTTATAACAAACTGCACACTATGAAGCACGAGCAAACACTTCCACACATCCATCCTTTATAAAGCGTCGCTCCTACATTAACAGACATTAGTGCGCAGTTTATAAGTGTGGTCCTAAATACTTTAATTCATCATGTGGGAATTCACTGTGATTTTACTAGACTGCAGATGTTTTTGTAGAGTTTGAAATGAATATCACCCCGTGTTGTCTCGTTTTTCTGTCGGGAAAATAACCAAGCCTTTAACTCTCAGACATAGATCGTTCTCGCCCTCACACAGAAAATAGTGGTTTATAACTACCTGAATGAATCATTAATTAGTGTAAAACTATTGTATGTTAAGTGATGCAGTTAGCTACTATTAGACTCAGACTTTATTTGTCATTTAGATTTCAATCAAAATTAAATTTCGGTGCAATGGCCCAGAGTACAGCAGGAATAGTGAACAGTAGCGGTATATACAAAATAAAATAAATATACACATAAAAAAAATTAAAAATGTAGATAAATATCATTGCACATTTTAATTGCAGGGTAATGGGAATGATACGTGAAGAGGGGGGTAGTATTTACAGTGTGTTAAGCAGATGTGATATTTAAATGGTTTATTCGTCGTTTCCTTACATTATCTGAAGCATCTTATAAACCCTTTAAGAATTTGTTTGTACATACTTTAATATTTAATATATTGGTTTAGTTATTGGTTGTAAAGTCATTTCATTTCTTTGCAATTTCATTTTTAATATTCACTTATTTTATAATTCATGTAAATATTGTGTATAGATTTTTGTTTTTATTTTTCTGTTGTTCCATCCATCCATCCATCCATCCATCCATCCATCCATCCATCCATCCATCCATCCATCCATCCATCCATCCATCCAAATGATAAACTGATCAGTAGTAAAAGTATGAAAATACAGTTATTAAACACGCGTTACAAAGATGCTAATGAATTAAGAATGAATCATTTACACCTACATTTATTTACTAGGGCTTGTTGGATATGAAAGGATATGTTCAGTTCAGATAAAACTATTCTATTCCATCTCTCCCTCCCCGTTCACCTCATTATTCTGTGCTACTGTAGTGACACAACCGAGTTCCTCTCGTAACACATTAACAGATTGAGACCAGTGATGGGTGGGCCGGCCGCTAAGTGAGCAAATACAGGGTCAGAGTGTTAAGGCGTAGTTCCTGTTGTGCCCTAATTGTTGTAATAATATCTGAATTACTTGTTCTGACCAAACCTCTTACTCAGCTGATAACTTGGTGGCATGGAATCTGGGAGGGCGGTACGAAGGCTTTCACTGACCTCCAACCTTATTTCAAACACCTCTGTATATGATCGTTATGATAACGCTGCTGTAAAAACCATCAACATCACGCAGGACTTTGCACCGTAGAAGCAGAAGCATCAGTGTCGACCCAATAAAATATACATTAAATATATATTAAGGATCAATATACATTAAAGATAAATATACAAAATATAAAAAATATAATTCATTTTACTCACCTGAAGCAATTTAGAGTTCTCAATGGCTGAAATATGATTGGATAAAAGCTCTAATGCTAAATTACCCTGAGAGACAGACAAGTAATACAATGAAACGAAGAATTATCATTAATCTAATAAGATTAATGATAATGGTAAACTATTAAACTATAAATCAGTGATTTTGATAAAGGTCAGCAGAGAAGGCTTTGGTGGTACCTGACCACCCACCACTGGAATCTGGTCACGCCCTGGTGCAGTCCTAACAGGTGGGAACGAGGGAGTGGCCAGGGGCAGCACATTCACCTTGCTTTCTAGGTCTGTCACATTCGGACGACGGCAAAAGGAGGAGGAGGCTGAAAACCAACATCATCAAGGAGCTGAGGAGCTGGTAAAGGCATTGGAGCATAGGAGGGAGACACCTGGAACTGCAGTAAAACTAAAGCCCAGCATTTAAATCATCATGGTTACACTGAACTTTGGGACACTGATATCTCCAGTGGGGATTGTGAGGATCCTGGAGGTGATCTTCACCTGTGTCTCCTTCAGCCTGGTGGCATCAGTGGGCCACAACACCGGTTCCTTCTGGGCGTGGTGCATGTTCACCTGGTGCTTCTGCTTCTGCGTCACATTGATCATACTCTTCCTGGAATTCCTCGAGCTCAACCCAAAGAGCCTTATCTCCTGGGATGATTTCACCACCGCGTTTGCTATGCTGGCTACGTTAATGGTGCGTATAATTTGTTTTGGTGTATAGATGCTGTTTGTCAGGACACTGGCACACTGCCTAAAGTAGACCTAAAAGCGGTAAGAAATTATAGAAATAATCAACATATAACACTGGTTATACTACATACATCAAACTTTACTGCTGGTTGTAAGCACATTAGGATACATAGACTAGAACTAAATGAGGTCAAGTACGAGAATAGAATTCCAGTTACTAGAGCAGAACTAAATGTGGTCTACTCTTGCAAAACTTAAACTAGAATTAAATGTGGTCTAGTCCTAAACTAGAACTAAATGTGGTCTAGTCCTACACTAGAACTAAATGTGGTCTAGTCCTTAAGTAGAAGTAAATGTGGTCTAGTCCTAAAATAGAACTAAATGTGGTCTAGTCCTAAACTAGAACTAAATGTGGTCTAGTCCCAGATTAGCACTAAATGTGGTCAAGTCCTACACTAGTAATAAATGTGATCCAGTCCTAGACTAGAACTAAACGTGGTCTAGTCCCAGATTAGCACTAAATGTGGTCAAGTCCTACCCTAGTAATAAATGTGATCCAGTCCTAAACTAGAACTAAATGTGGTCAATTCATACACTAGAACTAAATATGGTCTACACTTGCAAAATCTTGACTAGAACTAAATCATAAAAATTGTAGCACCCAACAATTTCAAAGACAAAATATTTTGTAGCTGTGTCTAAAACTTATGGTTCATTTGTGGAAGAAAAAAAACTATCCTTGTCTCTTTTCCAGGTGCTGGCTAGCTCCATCATCTATGCCGTCATCTTCACCTGCTCCTCCTGCAGCAGAGAGATCGCTGCAACGGTTACGTCCTTCGTGGCCTTCGTCCTGTACGCCGTCGAGGTCGGACTGACCCGAGCCAAACCTGGAGAAATCAGCGGTTTTCTGTCCACGGTCCCGGGCCTCCTCAAGGTCCTGGAGGCCTTTGTGGCCTGCATCATCTTCATCTGCCTGGACTACAACCCGTACTCACACGTTCCTGGTCTCCAGTGGTGTGTCGCTGTCTACTCCATTTGCTTCATCTTTGCCATCGTCATCATCATTTTCACCATCTTCCGCATGTTGACTTTATTTCCTGCGCCGTTTGACAAAATCCTGACGGCCTGCAATGTTCTGGCGGTGCTGATGTACCTCACGGCCGTGGTGATCTGGCCGTTCTACAGCTTCAGAAACAATCCGAAACCAGAGTACTGCACAGGCAAAATTCAGTGTGCCTGGAACATGTTAGCCGTTATTTCTTTCATGACCGCGTTCAACCTTGTTGCTTACATCGTGGATACGGTTTATTCTTGCAGGCTGGTCTTCTTCGTCAGCAGGGCGTAGGTTCATAAAATCAGTCCTGTCTTTGAAGTATTTTTTGAACACAGTTTTTTTTTCAAAGTTTTTTTTTAAGATGGTCCCAACAACTTAGGGTGTATTTTATATTTGCAAAACCAAATTTACTTCCCCCTTTCAACTTTCTTCCTCTTTAATTTACTTCTCTTATTTTTACACAATACAACCGAGTCAGAACTGATTTGGCGTAGATTCTTCTCCATTTCATGATGTGGAGAACAAATAAAAAGTATTAAAAGTGTTGCATGTCTGTCGTCTGGTTGTTTCGCCACCATCATCATTACCAATGTATAGCCTGTCCAGTCGTTAAATGCCCTTTCATTCAAAAGGTGTTTGCAAAGGTGTGTCTCAGTGTACATTCCTCAAAGCACACAGAGGCTTTAAAGTTTAAGAACACACCCATACTTATCAAGGACTGACAGAGAACTGAACGAATGACAGGTAAATACATTAAATTAAAGCAATTACTTGTGAAAGAGATTTCCGAGTCCATTACACTCAAATAAATCACAAACTTTGCTTGATCAATCAGTTTGTTGGAGCTGAAAACATAACGCCTACAATTAAAAGTGGTCCGATATAGCTGCAGGTGGTGCAATCACTTATTATCAAGACTGTAATCTCAAGGCAAACATACCACAGTTGCCATTAGAGCGAGTGGATGTTGCATCCATGTAGTTAATGTGTACCTTTAGACACCGTATACTTTTGTGGTAACGATTGAAGAGCAGCATTTAGAGTTTCATTCTGATGGTGATCAAAACTGCAGAAGTGATTCCACGTTGATTATATTCTTTTTTAATTTAGTTTAATTGTATTTTGAAGCAAATACAATAAAAAAAAAAACATAAAATATTCTCTGGTTGCAGCTTTTGCACCTGTTCTTAGTGTTGTATTGCACTGAACATTTTTGGATTTTTGTTTGACTATAACAGGTCAACTGAAGACTTCTTCCAGCTCTCACTGTCACAAAAAATGCGTTTATCGATTCCTGACTAAAAGAAAACGTCTCACACATTCGTCCATTCAGTCTTCCTTTGCAAAAGCGAAAGTGGTCAACAATAAAACCAGGTTTGTGTATCTTAATTATATCTGCGATAAATACCGGCATACTTGGTTTGTTTGAGTAGTCGAGTCCACAAAGACAAAAACTAGAAAATAAAAAAGACTAATGACAATGAGAATTGTCCGTCTATTTTTTTTTTTCTTTATAGGTGTTTAACTGCTACTCCACAGTTCCCCCGGAGGATGTGACCTAAATCAACAAAGTGTTGGACAATAGCTGCTGGAGTGAACTGTGCTAGCGCCGAGGACCAGAGTCCAGTCAGTGTTACGAAGTGAACACGTCAGAGCGGTGTCCAATCAGAGTGAGGCAAGGGGACCATAATTAGCACAGATACTGTAAGTGATGTGTGTTTGTGTTTCGGTTTAAAGGAACACAACTGTTTGGGCTTTTACAAACCAGTTCCGGTTTGAGATTCAAGGCTTTGCTGCATAAAAGAATACGAAGAGAGCAGAAGATTGACTTGGAGACTGAACAGGACATTTCTTTGAAGGTGCAGCCATGGTCCATGTGGACTTACAAGCCCTCACCCAGCCTCTGGGCGTCCTGCGAGTCTGACCACTCTCAGCTCTAAAGTGGCGATGACTTCACCATTGCCTTTGCAGTGTTGGCGTGCCTCATGTGCCTGTTGGCCTCCATCATCTACTCCAGCTTCTACGCCATCTGCCCCAAGGAGATTGGTGCCTCCGTGTTGTCTTGGGTTTGCCTCACAGTGCACACATTCGAAGTGGCCTTCATCCAAGAGATGAAACCATTGGCTTCCTCTCAACGGTGCCCGGCATAATGAAGATGCTGGAACAACCCTGTTACAAGCAGGTGGTGGTCACCATCATGACTGTCTTCAACGTTATCGTTTACACCCTGGACTCCATCTACGCCGTACGCCTTGTATTCTTTACCAGCGGCGAGTGAGATGCTGCTTTTACCATCGTCTATAAACTGAGAACAAATCACGTCATGTTTTCTTAATCATACTTTTTATATTTTTTTCTGCCAATGCTATAACAGTCACAGACAAGGAGCTGGTGATAGTTACAGTTCATGTTTAGAGCTGTAATAAAAAAATAAATGTACCCAGGGACAATAAATCAAGTAAACACTAGGACAAGATAAAAACAATCTGCTGAGGAGGATATGACCGAAATTCCCTCACCGTGTTAGACAATAGCCGCTGAAGAGAACTGTCCTCGCGCCAAGGACCAGAGTCCAGTCAGTGTTACGAGGTGAACGCGATAACGTCAGAGCAGTGTCCAATGGGAGTGAGACAAGGGGCCCATAAACAGCACAGATAAGCCCAATGTGCTCTGTTTGAACACACTGCTACATTTGTGTTTAGGTTTGGAGGTACGCAACTGTTTGGGCTCTCACATGGATTTATGCAACCGGATCTGGATTGAGATTCAATGACTTGGAGACTGAGCAGGACATTTCTCTTTAAAGTGCAGCAATGATTCATGTGAACTTACAAGCCCTCACCCAGCCTCTGGGCGCCCTGCGAGTTATAGAGGTCGTCCTGTCTTGCTTGTGTTTTAGTCTGGTGGCATCGGCGGGACATGTTTCGTCTTCCTACTGGGCGTGGTGCATGTTCACTTGGTGCTTCTGCTGCTTCTTCACCCTCCTCATCCTCATCCTGGAGTTCACCACTCTGAGCTCTAAAGTGCCGTTCGCATGGGATGACTTCACCACTGCCTTTGCGATGTTGGCGGCCCTCATGTACCTGTCGGCCTCCATCATTTACCCCAGCCGCTACGCCCAGGCCGCCTGCTCCGGATGCTCCAGGCAGATCGGCGC
Organism: Planiliza haematocheilus; assembly: GCA_005024645.1. Lineage (NCBI taxonomy): Eukaryota > Metazoa > Chordata > Actinopteri > Mugiliformes > Mugilidae > Planiliza > Planiliza haematocheilus. Next base: position 915,196 of record SRSE01000371.1, on the reverse strand, counting down.
CTCCGTGGTGTCTTGGGTTTGCTTCGCGGTGTACACAGGCGAAGTGGTCTTAAACCGCCTTCGTCCTAGAGGGGAAACCATTGGCTTCCTCTCCACGGTGCCCGGCATAATGAAGATGCTGGAGACCCTCATCGCCTGCCTCATCTTCATCTCCCTGGACAAGGCGCATTACGGCGGCATCCCTGCACTAAACTGGTGTGTCTCGGTGTACTCTTTGTGTTTCATCTTCTCCCTCGTCATAATCCTGCTCACGCTTATACAGCTGACCATCTCGTTTACGTTCCCCCTTGACAAACTTGTCATCGTCTATAACATCTTGGCAGCGGTGGCGTATACGACAGCCATGGTGATCTGGCCACTGTATAACTTCAATAAAAACAGTTGTGAAAATTCCTGTTACAAGCAGGTGGTGGTCACAGTCATGACTGTCTTCAACTTTATCGTTTACACCCTGGACTCCATCTACGCCGTACGCCTTGTATTCTTTACCAGCAGCCAGTGAGATGCTGCTTTTACCATCGTCTATAAACTGAGAACAAATCATGTCATGTTTTTTAATCATACTTTTTGTATAACATCTGCCAGTGCTATAACAGTCACAAACAAGGTCATAGTTACAGTTAATGATTAGAGATGTAATAAAAAAGCAAATATAGCCGGGAGGCAGAACTTTGGATAGAGAGACTGATCAAACAACCAATAACACAGAGCTCCTACTGTAGTTTATTACATTGGGTCATAGTCAAATTATGTCGCAAGAGACTCTACATGTGTTTTGAAATTCATGCTATTGTTTGTTCATATGGGGATGCAGCAGCGTTTGGCTAATTTAATTTATTGTACAGAAACTATATCTAAAGAAGTTGTTTTACATTTGTAAGTAATACCTTTGAATGGAACTGATGAGTTTGTGGTTACGTCATTGTGTACACAAACCTTTTGACGTTCAAGCTGTAACATTAGCTGTAGAACACGGAGGCATCTAGAAGCCACAAAGGCTAACAGTTAGCACGCTAATGACTGTGTAAGTTAATGTAGAAAATGTAAAGACGTAATGAAAGCATGAGATTATGGTGAATGTCAACATTTTCCACACAAATATTCTAAAAATTATTTTTGTACAAGAAGTTTTCTGGTTTCTTTTTCTATTAAGTTGTATGCACATTTGTTTGGAGAGCAAAAGAGGCGTATCGTGAAAGCAAACAAGCTAACATGTCGTGTTTGTCAAGCTAATACTTTTAAAAAAAGTCACTGTAATGGTTTTTAAACCTTTAACTAAGCACAAACTGTGTAGTTGCAGACATAATTTCTCAACTCCAACTCCATTCTTGCCTCTCAAGTGGTTAGCCAGAAGTAGCTCTGACAGCGTTTATCTGGAGATACTTGCTAGCTACGCTGAAAGCCCTAAAACATCAGCTGTAGCTTCCAAAACAAGATATATTTAAGCTTTAGAGATGCTAATGTAGCGGGTCTGTACTTTATCTTGCTTTGTGTAATAAATCAAATTGAAAAGATGCTATCTTTGGCTCAAACTCACCATTGACTACGAGCGCTAATAAGGTCAGCGGTAATATTAAAGGAAACGTTTGAGCTAACTGCCGGTTAGCAATTACAGCTACAAGTTCACCGAAAACGTGGTGAGCTCATGTAGTTAAATACAGCAAATGATAATTAGCTCCACGTTACCAAATACTAAAACACAAAAAGGAAGAATTTGAGCTAACTGTCAGCTAGCAATCAGTCCGGCTGCGACAGTCAAGCTAGCAAGTTCACGGAAAACACTAAGCTAAATAGCTAAATACGACAACTGAACATAAAACTGTTAAAAGTGTTCTTTAATATTCTGCCTGTAGATTTAACATTTTAAGGAGGAAAAATACATTTATTTGCATATTTTTAGTTTATTGAAATTGAAAACTGGTGACAGTGTATGGGGTTTCCCACTCAAGCTTGCAAGGGCCCAGTAGAGGGCGCTCATGCTACACACTATTGGTTTTTGTAATAAATTAAACTGCACAGCGCTAACAAACACATCAGCTGATGGAAGGTGAGATGGGCCTGGAAGAAACCAGAGGGAGGATTCCTGACGGCGTGGGAAATGTGAAAAAGAAAATCTTTTAATCCACAAGCAGCTGCAACATCTGGAGCTGGATTCGTCCAAAAGGTGTTATCTTTCTGTTTTTCCCATCCACCGTGTTTTCTTCCTCGGCTATGCAGCGGGAAGCTCAAAAGCACGACCTCGGTTTAATTCTTTACTTTTTTAGCCGATTGGAAACTTAAAAGGACGTCACCCGAATCTCACATGTAATCCCGCCGCTATTGTCCCGGCTGGTAGACCAATCTGTGTGAGTGAACGAGGGTCAAACAGAGCAACTGAAGCGTGCAAATGCTGCTTTCCTTCTCATGTCAGGTCTCTTAAAAGACATTAAAGCAGAATATTTATGTCAGACCGGACGGCAGATTGCAGGAGACGAGGTTTGGTTTGATTTGAAGTGAAGAGAAATAATGAAAATCTGGGCAGCAGCAGCAGTTGGAGAATAATAGAGGCTTTCATGTGTTGAGAACAACCTGTAGAAGTATGTCCAAGACTGACGATGAGAAATGGTGGGAGGAAGGAGCAGCTCTGCTTCTTTACCCTATTCTAACTCTGTTATCTGAAGTGTTAATTATTAAAACGCAGCAGGAACGCCAGTCGATCACAGTCATTATCTAGAATAAGAAGAAAAATTTATGTGCACAATGTATATACATATGTATGTATATATTTATTTTAAATAATTAAAATATTCCTTTTTTTTATATCAAGTAGGACATTTTTTTAAATTTAATTTAATAAAATATTTTTAATATTTGTTTTATATATTTATTTATATATATACAGATACACAACTGATACATACATATTTTAAAATATATATATATTTATTACATTAACTAGAATAAGAAGAGAAATGTATGCGCACAATGTGTACATATATGTATATATTTATTTTAAATAATTTAAATATACATTTTTTATATTAAATATGTTTAATATATATATATATATTAATATATATATATATATATATATATATATATATATATATATATATATATATATGTATATATATATATATATATATATATATATATATATATATGTATATATATATATATATATATATATATATATATATGTATATATGTATATATATATATATATATATATATATATATATACACAATTGATATAAAATATTTTTTAAATACATACATTTTTATTACATTAACCAGGATAAGGAGAGAAATTGATATGCACACATTTAATATATGCAAATATATATAGTATACAATTTTTTTGAATATTTTATTGTCTGTTTCATTTTTTTATTTGTCTTTCATTATTTAATTTAAATATATTTTACCTCAAAACTTTCTTACTTATTTTAGCATCTTTAGAACAATCATGCTTTGACCACTGACACTATAATACTGATTTAATAATATAATTGACTCCTGTCATTCTAGATTGATCCTTGGCTGAACGCTGCGATCCACCACAGATAACAAACAACAGATAACTGCAGCTGTAAACAAGACAGCGTATGAGTCACTTGGACTCACACTTGCTCTTCCTTTGTTTTGTTTTTTTATCGTCATTATCTTCTCCTCTTATTAGTGACCTTTGATTTGACTGTGCAGCGGCAATCAGAGAAGCTCAACCCCCTCGTTGGGCTGGAGGAGCGTGAGTCATCACCAGTTAGGTACCATTATTTCCAAACTGTCAGCGGAAAACGACACGAGATACGAGACGACGCCTCCTTTCTCTGAACCACTGCCTTTCAGGGGCATTGACTGCGACGCTTTAGATCTATAAACCTTAACAAACCTGGAACAAATCCAGCAGCTGCTTTTACAAGTTGACATTTCTTCATGCACACTCTTCTACGACCTGGGGTATATGTGAGCAGACAAGCTTCACACATGCAGACTAGTCTGGGCAAGGAAACTAGGGATGACTGGGCCGATCCAGGGATTTTATTTAAATTATCAGGTCGTATCAGTTTCAGGCTTCAGTCTTGCCTGATCCTTTCATTGGTTAATTTTCCATAAAATGAATTGGCATTGGGGCGAAAGGTGGGGTCCACCCTGGACATGTCTCCAGTCTATCACACAGAGAGACAGACAACCAATCAAGTTAGAATCACCAATGAACCTAACCAGCATGTCATTGGACGGTGGGAGGAAGCTGGAGAACCTGGAGAGAACCCACGCAGACACAAGGGGAACATAAACCAAAACCACATCCCTGTAGCGCCATAACATCTTCTTCTTCTGCTTTAGCGGCAGTTGGCTAATGTCAAAGCTGCCAAAATCAGGTATGCTCTGTGGAAGAAGAAGTCAGCCAGACAGCAATTTGTAAATTATGCTATGTGGATGTTTCATGAGGTTAGAGCTAAAAAACCTGATTGGGACGAACTTAATGAAACCATGAACTAGTCTTAACCCTTTATGAGGTGAGGAATCATATTTGGTAACTAAACTCTGTTGGTGCCTCTCAGTGAGGTTTAGCAACATGTGGTTTTCCCTCGGCCAATCAGAGAAGATCGAGGAAATGTCCTCAGGTGAAATTGGGGTCAAATGTGGTCTAGTCTATCTCTGCATGCACGCTTAACTGCTGTATTAGGTACCATGAAGAAGTGACGTAATGTAGTGTTCTAATGGTCTAAACACAAGTTTATATTTGTTCACCAAGGACAATGGAAACATATATGGTAACTTCATTGATTTTCATCTTGAGTTTCTCCATGAAAATTAAAAATTTTGAAAAATTTCACACAACAATTTACAAAAAGTCTTCTTATGCCCAACAATAACTAATTAAAATTCAATTTTTCCCAGTATTTCAATGAGCTCCCTATCAAGCATTAAAGTGCCAGTCTCAAATAACTCAGATCTGATCTGGCGACACCTATGGCGATAAGTGGGAACTGCAACTTCTGAAAAGTTAGCGTGCAGGTACAAAGGCACTGGCGTGGTGGTTAGCACCGATGCCTCACAGCAAGAAGGTTCTGGGTTCTAATCTATCATGGCCGACTGGTTCCTTTCTGTGTGGGGTTTGCATGTTCTCCCTGTGTCTGCGTGGGTTCTACTCCAGCTTCCTCCCACCGTCTAAAGACATGCAAGCTAGGTTCAAATGACCACTTGGTCGCTATAGAACCCCCGAATTAAAATATCCAACTTTACAGCAGAAATAAACATGTTTTTATGATAAATTCAAATGATACTGACTAAAAAGTCGCCTCTGCAGACAAGTGGCTAGTCCTCCAACCAATCAGAGCCATCTAGTTCTGTCCATCATTACATTAAGCCCCGCCCCCAATGGTTTAATTGGCCCAGGAGATCTTTGCGGGAGCATAATCCCTTGAATTTGAACTTGACCTTTCACCGCAAAATAATTCATAGTCGTTCTGGCTTCCAGGACGTAATCTACTTGTATTTGCTTTAAAGTTTAAAAATATTTACAACAAACAGATGAGTTTTGACTTTAGAGCTCTGACAGCAGCCTGGCCTGAGATTTAAAGTCAAAAATCCAGACCTATGTCAACCCAGCAACAATCATATTAGCCTAATAAAGTTATCCCTGTGCAAACAGCGGGGCCCAGCTGGAAGATTTAATCATGCTAATAATGTACGTGTGTGTTTGAAGCATCTGAACTGGGCGACGTATTGTTGGCGGCAGGTGATGTTGACGCCTGTAACCTTCTCCAGCACTGACACAGAACGGGTTGCGTGCTTTTTTTCAACGTTCTTTGGAAACCCTGACGCTCATAAATCAGCCAGTTTTTTAAACCATTTATATTCCTGCATTCAGACACTAATCCCTACAGCTGTCTAGACTCAGCTGCATCTTATTTAATTCGACCAAACCTGCAAAAAAAAAAAACGACATCTGCATAATTTTTAAAGGTTCTGCATTAATCTCGTCGGCGCTAAACATTTCTAAACACTCATTCACTTGACTTTTAAACATGCAAACACTGACATTTCAGTCGCTTTCACTCATCCACTCTGACATTTTGGCTTCAGACTCAAACCTGGCAGCTCATTTTTTATTTTTTTATTTTTTTTTAAATGTTTGTTCTCTGCGGTCAAAGCAGTCGAAAGAAATATGTCAAACACACACCCACAAAAAAACCCACAAAAACATAACAACACATTGTTAGCTTGTTAACTGATGTCCCCGCATCCTTAAAACTAGGACGTGTCAATACAAGTCCACTTTAGTCAACGGCGCCATCTGGAGTCTGTCTGGAGACACAGCTCAACGGCGTCAGATTTCCTGATAATCAACCATTTCTCATCATTTATTATTTTTAATTCTTTCATTTTATACATTAAAATGATAAAAAGGTAAATATATATGGGGTAAATATAGTTTTTCCACAATTCCACAATTCTACAAATTTCATCAAATTTAGTTTCCTGCAACTTCTTTCCATTGTGAAGGTTTCATTATTATTATTTTCAATCCAAACCGACTCAAAGAGAGGTAGACCTGGTTTAAATCACTTCTCAGTGACGACTTTTCTTTGTATTTTGCTTTTACATTAATACTTTTTGAATTAAGAAGCATCCATGCGATTAAAAAGTCAAATTTTGGTTCATCAAATGATTTAAAATTCTGTGTCAAAACGGTGCCAGAAAGTAAATTTCATTAATTCATTCATCTTCTGTAACTGCTTGTCCTGTAAAGCGTCGTAGGGCGGACTGAAGCCTGTCCCAGCCTGGACTGGTCTCCAGTTTGTCTCAGGGCCAAGACAAAGAGAACCATTTACAACCATTCAATTTAGAATCACCAATAAACCTAACCAGCATGTCTTTGGACGGTGGGAGGAAGCTGGAGAACGTGAAGAGAACCCACGCAGACACAGGGAGAACATGCAGACTCCACACAGAAAGGCCCCAGACGAAATCAAACCCAGAACCTTCTTGCTGTGATCCATCAGAGCGGAAAGATTCAATCAAACCTGAATCATCATATAAGTATGATCTTCTGTCCCTGAAGTCTTTTCGTATCTTCTGACCCTCGACCCAAACAGCCAAACAGTCGCCGCTCTGGGCTTCGTCTCCACACACACACACACACACACAAACCTCGGCCTCCTCTTCACAATCAGAGGTATTGATCCAGCCGGAGTCGAGAGCTCCTCTGGGTTACAAACGGCGATCGATCCCTGGCAGCGTTTTGGTCGTCAGCCACAGACGGTCGGTGACTGATGCCGCTCAGATACGAACCTCGATGTAGAACAAGGCTGAATGACTCATCTGAAGTCTGAAAGCAACAATGACATCCGTAGACAATTAATGCAAAGCACAATATTAACGCCCCAGTATTTTAAAATAAAATCTGGGTACAGCTCCACCGATCAGGCATAACATTATGTCCTTATATTGTGTAGGTCTCCAAAACCCATCAGAGAATGGACATGGGCCTTCTGACGGTGTCCTGTGGTGTCTGAGAACAGATTGTTGTTAGTGGGGGGGCTTTGAGGGGAGGGTCCTCTGTGGATCATCCCACAGATACTTGATCAGTTTGGGATCTAGTGGATTTGGAGGCCAGGTCAACACCTCGAGATGTTCTTCATGTTTTTTTGTAGCTGCATCCTGCTGCCATCAAGGAGTGTCATTGCTATGGGGTGGGGGTGCCTGGTCTGGTCTAGGTGGGTGCTACATGTCTAAGTAACATCCACACCAATGAATGAATGAATGCCAGGTCTAAAAGGTTCCCAGCAGAACACTGAACTGTCTCAAGATGGTCATAGTTATCCACTTCTCCTGGTCATAATGTTGTGGCTGATCTACCTCTTCAGTAAAACCCATGGGTCACTATATAAAGGGTAATCTATCTAGAGCGTTTAGAGGAGCTTTAAGGAGTTTATACTTTAATTGTCATACAAATATGTGGCTCAATAAGAATATCACATATTGATCCATGACTCAATTTCAGAAACTCCATTAGCTTCGCTCTGATATCCACAGTTTTGGTAGTAAGTCGAGCAAAGAGGTGAAGCCTGGTGATTGGATTAAAGCTCCAGAGAAGAACGTTCCTCTCTGGGTTCCTTCATCGTTCACTAATTATATTCAAAGTGAAATCAGAGATAAATTCTGATGCAGCTCGATGCTAATTGCTTCCTCGCAAACGACTGTGTTGTGTCGCTGCGGTTCTGAGAGCTCGCCGATACGAGCTGGACACCGATCAGCCACAACATTATGACCACGAGACGTCAATAACATCTAAACCATCTTGTGACAGTTCAGTGTTCTGCTGGGAAACGTTTGGCATTCATTGGTGTGGATGTTACTTAGACATGTAGCACCCACCTAGACCAGACCAGGCACCCCCACCCCATAGCAATGACACTGCTATGGGGCATCCCCAGCAGGATGCAGCCTTGATTCAAGTTCTACTTAATTGATCTTTTCTAATAATTACCACCTTGATTGTTGCTCAGAGTCAGATGTTCCCAATCACTCAGATCTGATGAACCACATGTAGTATCTTCTCCACCTTGTTTACTTTCTTAGTAGAATTAATCAGCAGTCATATTCATTTACACTTTATTTCTTGACATCCCTTTAGGTGTTGACCTGGCCTCCAAATTCACTAGATCCCAAACTGATCAAGCATCTGTGGGACCCAAATGCCACTTTTTTAGGTTTCTACCATCCCTCTACATCTGATCAACTAGTCTGTTCTGATCCAGGTGCTATCAAGAGCTATATCAAGAGAAAGACCAGTGTCTGTGTGAGGGCAGCCACCGGTGACATGACATAACCGGAGAGTTTCACACCAAAGGTTGACAGCAACATGAACCTAATGGTTGGAAACTAGGCAGCCTTCCCAGACAATTACCATCAGACCTCCATTCCACTCTCATTCCCCTGCGTGTATCAGGTGCCTGAGGCCAAGGTCATTTATTCTGCAGTCTGGATCTGGGGATCTCTCCATCTCGGCCTCACATAGGAGGAAACAAGCATCACCACCGAGTGGAAGGCTGGATGTAAAAAAAATAATAAGTGCAGCTACAACCGGTCTGAGCTGAGGTGATTTAAAACCACCCATGGGTGGGACTTTCACATCCAAAGGCGGGATGACGTCTCCCACATAAATACTCGAGCCTCCGCGAGTGACATCCCATCAGCTCAGAGAGGCGTCTCCTCATGCGCACGAGTTTTCTTTATCAGTTTAGTTTTTGAGCAAAATCAAAGGCACAGGTTAATCTCTGACCCTCGGATGGAGGAAAATGCCTCGAGATGAAGAGAAGACAACCGTGAGGAGGTTCCTCTTTCAGACAGCGGGAGAAAAGAGCGGAGAAAGTGAACGTCTCCAAAAGCGCACGGACTCCGGAGACGCGCATCGCTTCGGTGGATAGTGGATTTGCGCACAGGAGCGCACAGGTAAATTTAATCCACCTTTTCCAAATAGCATAAATAAAACTTGCATTTTAATTAGTTTGTTTTAGTGTTTGTCTCCTGGAAAATGCACTGAAAGCTTTCAAAAAGCAAAGACCTGACGTTTTATTTATTAAAATCTAATTCAATCTGCGCGAACTCCTAAAATGCCTCTCGTGACCGTGGGCTACTGATTTCTGTTAAAGTTTGTTGGATAAAAATGTCACGCTGGATGCATCTTGAAGGGGACACTGGTGTTTGTTTCCTCAACAACAAGCTGCGGGCTGCGCGTCACTCCCGTGTTTTGGAGCGCGGTTCAGTGACTCTTCACGTCAAACCATGTATTTGTGCAACACATTTTCGCCGCCTCGGGATGCAACCTGCGGCAGCTGACACCTATGAGACTATTATTTATTATTTTAGGTCACCCACAAGGCACCGGGCGAGGACAATTATTAACCGTAAGCCAGGAAAACGCACAATGCGCTGTTTGGTGGATTTGGGATCTTTATAGGCTACAGCTTTGAGGTTCATAATAAAACACAAAACTAAATATATGTCAATGGACTTTGGTTCTTTCTTTTAAAGTGCAGATTATAATCTCCTAACAGATGCATTATGATTTTTATCTTCCTTGCAAACAGACTGAACACTTGAGTGCACGTATTTTTCTTTTGCATGCACATTTAAATACAGCAGATGCATGCTTTTTTTTTCGTTTTAGCCCACTGCGAAGTTACGAACAGGTCATAATACTACACCAACCACCGCTCAGCTGATAAACTGCCAGAATAGATGCCTCCAAAGTCCAGACAATCTCCAGGTCGCTTTGCCTCGTCTTAACCGCCTTAAACATCGCGATACTTCTAGTTTTCTTTAAAATTCATGCACAGAATGCAAATGATTAACTCTTAAGCAGATGCAAGTGTTTATAAAGCTAAGTGGAGTGTACAGGCGCTGTGCCCTCATCGAGATAAATATCTTAAAATTTCACTTTAGTGGACAAGAAACGCGATTTATTTGACTTTACGGCAGAATCTTTATCTCAGTCTGAATACGTCTCTTAAATGTGACCCCCCCAAAGCTCCTCTTCATCACGCTTCACGCTCCTGTAACGCTCCCAATCTTGAGCTTCGTACCCTTCCTGCCCATATCTCGATCTCTCTCCCTCCGTAATGGACATCTGATCCCAATACGGTGACAATACCCATGTTAACTAATGTCATTCTCATCTAAAGAGCTGCTTCCCATTAAGAGAAATGGCTCATTGGCCACATGCCCAGGCAATTCAGTGGAAAGTTTCTCTTCTCTCCTGGTAAATATGGGCGTCCTGCCCAGACAGCACCCTTTACTGTATGTTGTCGAGTGCAAAAGTTAGATGTAGCACGGATTCTCTGAAGTAGGAATTCAAAGAATATTAAACTGTTGTTTTTCTCTTGAGCATTAGTTGTAGTTAAACATTATGAATAATAATTGTGCACGTGTCTTTTTATCTCAAGAGCTATTTTCTGCTGTAATCCCAAAGGAGGTCCTCCAACATGAACTGGACATTTGAGAACGTCACCGTGCCTTCCTCCCAGATCTACCCCACCACCAACAGCAACAACACGTCCGAAATACCCCCGCAGATACCCTTCAGCTGGGTCACTGCAGTCATCTACACCATCGTCTTCGTCGTCGGCTTTCTGGGCAACTCGCTGGCCATCTATGTGGTGGTCCGCTACGCCAAGATGAAGACAGTGACTAACCTGTACATCCTCAACCTGGCTGTGGCGGATGAGCTCTACATCCTGGGAATCCCCTTCCTCGGGACCAACAGCGCTCTCTACTACTGGCCGTACGGAAACTTCTTCTGCAAGGTCTGCATGACGGCCGACACCATGAGCCAGTTTGCTTCCACCTTCTCGCTGACGCTGATGAGCATCGACCGTTTCCTCGCCGTGGTTTATCCCATCCGCAGTGCAAAATGGCGGAAGCCTCAGGTGGCCAAGATTCTCAGCGGCGTCGTGTGGGTCGTGTCCTTTCTGGCGGTGCTGCCGGTCACCATCTTCTCGCGCGTACAGGAGGAATTCAACACCTGTAACATGAGCTGGCCTGAACCACATAATCTGTGGTCCATTGCCTTCATTCTCTACACGTGTATCGTGGGCTTCTTTGGTCCTCTGGTCATCATCTGCCTCTGCTACCTGGTCATTGTCATCAAGGTAATGGGACAGATTTAATTTCTGGTTTCTTCTTTCTTCTTCTCTTCCCACAACATTAAAAATCTTTAAATCAATCGTCTCGCTTCCAGGTGAGGTCCGCCGGCGTACGCGCGGGCCTGACCAAGCGGCGCAAGTCGGAGCGCAAGGTGACGCGCATGGTGGTGGTCATCGTGTTGGTGTTTGTGCTGTGCTGGCTGCCCTTCTTCACCACCAACTTCGTCAACCTGTTCCACACCATCCCCGAGAACAACGCCGCCATCTACTTCTCCCTGGTCATCCTCACCTACGTCAACTCCTGCGCCAACCCCATCCTCTACGCCTTCCTGTCCGACAACTTCAAGCAGAGCTTCCGGAAGGCGCTATGCTTCTACAAACCTACAAACGGCGCCACCACCACAGACCCAAAAGGAGGTAGACAGAAGGATACCAAGGTAAACCAAAGTCCAGTGTTCATATTGCACAAAGTATTTGGGAGGTTCTCAGTCATCCAGGTCATGGTACATCCAAAAACAAGGAAGCTAGCTTGAATGAGGGGCAAAGAAAGAGAGTCCAACAAGTCCAGGACTACTTGTTTTTTGGATATATCCAAAAATCTGAAACAAGGGCAAATGGACTTCCCTAAAGAAAGGGAAGGAAAAGTAAATAAATATTTGGCTGTTAACAGAACCCTGTCATTTGATTTTCTGATTAGCAGCACCCATAGATGATCCTATTTAAACCCTCGTTTATAACCGAATAATTTGAACAAAACTTGTTCTGTCCAGTCCAGACGTCCCTTGTTTCAGCTTGTTGGGGAAATATAAATTCTTCCTCCTAATTCCCACATTTATAGTCTGTCTTTGGTGAATGTAGTCAAATGCTTCCCTGGTCTGTTATAAAGTTTAACTACCATTTCTCGTGCCATGAATGGGCCAGAAACTCATAAAGGGATCCTTGTTTCTCAAGATATTTCCTGGATCAAAATCAGCCGTAATTTAAAAGTCTATCCCGGGGCTAACACAGAGAGAGACAGACAACTGTTCAAACTCACACCTACGGCCAGTGTAGAATCACCAATGAACCTAACCAGCATGTCTTTGGTAGGTGGCAGGAAGCTGGAGAACCTGGAGAGAACCCATGCAGACACAAGAAGAACATGTATACTCCACACTGAAAGGCCCCAGTCAGCTGATGGATTAGAACACAGAACCTCCTTGCTGTGAGACATTGGTGCTAATTCAAATAACGATTTCAAAACACATAGGCCCTCTAGACCATCTCAGTCTCTAACACGTGAACTAGATGCCACCGAGGTTCAGACTGCAGACATTTACAGTCAAAAAGTAGAAGCCTACCCAAGTGTTGTTGTTTTTGGATTGCCTTCAACAATCGTCATCTCAAAGCAACGCAGCTGTCTCTACTCCTGTACAGCCCGGACAGACCATCAAACTGTCATGAGTTAATCTGAAGACATTCCTAAATTATCACATTGGGAGACATTTTTGGGGGCCATGACGCTTGACCTTTGATTATAACCAGTGCGTAGTCATTTATAGGTAATTTGAAAACATTCCCTCAAGACATTCCCGACCAGTTCATCGCTGCATCCAAATGAATGGATGAGGCCAATTTTAAGAAATTCACTTGAGGCATTCCTGATGCTAAATGAACTCCCCAAAATTACGTCCTATATTGTCTCCAATTTTGCTGAACATGACTAAATCATAAAATCATAAACCCCACCACCAGAGTGCTCAAATATCTCCAGAGGCAAAGCCCACTTCATGTAACAGATGGGAACGAACTGACTCAACCCACAGTAACAACATTTCCAGGGTCATTGAAAATGAAAGCAACAACTTACGGTGAAAGTTTTCTGTTGTCGCTGTCTTTATTGCGTCTCTAATGCCTGGTATTGTTTCCACAGGCTGTCCAGATGGAGGTTATTAGGAACCCTGTCAGCGAGCCGTTCACCGCAAAACATGTGGCGAATGGCCAGTGATCGCTGTTTTTTTTTTTTATCTGACACGCCGTAAACGCTCTAGATGTGCCGCCAACTAAATGCGCCGCCGCATGGAACTCGGACAATTTAGCCCCAGGTTTTTATTGACTTTCCAGCCTTTATTGCTCATCATTCTTCACAGACTGAAGCATTTCCAGAGAGGACCAGCAACATGCAGCTTTTTTTTTAATGTCCCTCTGTGTTTAACCACGTTGTACAAAGCATTGGTAAACAATGTAATGTTTCTTTACCCTTGACTTTCACTCAAATTTCTTTTTATCCTTTTCTGCCTTTTTCTGCTCTTAATATTTATTTAGCAAAACACACATTTTCACAGCACTAAGGGACATCTGTGCTCAAAGTGTTGAGTTGAACACTCAGCTGGTTTTTAATGACCGACTCAGTCACTTCGTGTTAAACTCAGTGTGGCTTTAATGGACGATAATGAGAGAGATATTGATCTTCTTCTCTCATTCGCTGAAAGAAAAAGAAGCTTAGTTTCCAGAAAAGTGGGACAATTCTTCAAAGAACAGAAACTCAGAGTGATTAAATATGGAAATGCATTATTTGCTGAAGTTACCACGTGAGCCATCTTTCTTAGGTATCGGCCTGTTCTCGCTTTTTACGTTCTTTTTATTTACAGTATTTAGTTTGTCATGTTTTTTTATTGTGAAGGTGTTTTGAAACATTATCGATGGTGATGATGACTTGTATACTGAGTTTGGTTCAGTTGGGACATTTTGACCTCAGTGTTACAAAGCTGTGACAGAGGCCTTGAAAATACAGACTTGTTCTCAGTCCTAGGACTCCATGGGAGGACATGGCCATGTCAACTTAATAAAGACAAATTTGACTAAAGGAGTGGCTTGGCTTGGGGAGATTTCTTTTTTGGCCCAAAAGGACATTCGATAGATGGTGACTCACATGACTTGACAGACTTCCCTTCAAGGAGACTGCAACCAATCTAAATCGGGCACAAATACTCAAGCGAAATTCAGTGAGTGGACTGTTTCTACGCTGAAACCGGCATTCCTTTGTAAGAATTTGTGGGTTGGAGGAGTTTCACACAGGAATATTACTGGACGCGGGATATTTTTGGACTTAACGTGATTTATGGTTTTGTGTCCGAAAAAACTGGATGTCCGAACAGCTCAGACGTCTTCTCTCTTTTCTGTTGCAGTGATTTCAGTAAAAGTGACCGCATGCTTATTTGTACGACAGTTATTTTGGCAAAACAGCGGTATTTGCCACCATGGGAATGAACTACGACGGGCTTCCGAGAGCGCAGCCAAGTTGGATTCAAACCTTTTGCCTACAACGCTGGTGAAGTAAAGGAGCACACAATTGCTGGACTATCACCTTTGATAGCAACATTACCAGGAAGCTTACTGCAGCACACCTCCGTACTTGTAACTGAAGCTAAGCAAAGACCACATGAACAAGGTTTTTGCTGGAGCTCGTTGAGAAAAGCTCAAAGGACCTGTGAAAATGTAGATACCTTAGAGATGAAGTGGATTTATTTGTTATTTGTGTTAGAAACACTGTGAATTTTTCCCAGACACATATAAAATAAATGATAGTTAGCTTATAAATGTTAAGGAAGAATTCTTTTATACACGTTCCGACTGTGTTAATCCTACACGTGGGGCTGCTGACGTGTGCCTGCATGAAACAGTTTGAAGTGCTCATCTATCCCACGAACAGAGAGTTTATGTTTATTGCTGCTGAGATGTACCAGTGTAAATGCAGATTTGTGTTTTAGATTGCACTTTATTTCCAGTCGATCCAAACAAACGGCAGCTTAACGCTTGAATGTTAACGTCTCAACATGAACACGTTCAGTGCATTTTTTTGGTAAGTGAACTTTTATTGCAAAAGCCGAGTAAATAAGTATATTTTAGCGCCCGGAGCAGGCTAATAAACGGCTTTCTGCAGAAATTTAAATAACGATCTGAAACGATGATGCCATCAAAATGAAAGCAGTTTAGAGTTTTCCCTGTGGACTGACGTTTTACTTGTTGTTAGTGGTGGTGGGATTTTTTTATTGTTATTTCTTTCGTGTTTCCCAGGTTCATGATCTCGTGTGCAAATTGTGGATCGTCTTTCTTTAATATATTGCACACTGAAGGCAGTATTCATGTCTGTAACCTTTACCCACAGGGTGAAAAAGAATTTGTGCAAGAACAGCAAACAATTTTCAAAGTGAACAAATGGAAATAAATAAATCTGGCAAACTCTCTCTCTCTGGTTTTGTTGTGAACGGGTTAGGGTTAGGGGATTAGGGTTAGAACAAGCTGAAACAAAGAAACTAGACTTTCTTTAAGATGTTTTGTCTCTCATCTAAGCAGCTTCTACAAAAACTACAAGTCCAGTGGCTTCAACTTCACTTGTATCCGCTGTTTCTTTTGGTCATGTTAGCAAACAGATTATTATTTACACAACCAGCACCTGCAGAGCAACATAATAGGTCAGTTAGTCCAAGTATTGGTCTCACGTTTGCCAAGCGGCCACATGTATGACCACTTGTTAAATGTAAGACCAATAGTTACTCACTTTTAGCTCTGTTTTTGGTCTCCACCAACCCCTGTGGTAAATATCTGGTTCTTCTTCTGCTAAATGATCCATTCTGTTCACCAGCTACTTGCTAACATTGTTTGTAGAGTTTATGTTCATTAAAAACGATACACAGAGTTTCTAAACGTCATGGTGGATGTTTTGTTCTTTCACATTCTACATTTTTTTTAGACCATAACAATAATTTTTGATATCTCCTTTTCTGTATGTCCACACTGAAGGAATGATCGTAGTTCTTAGGGTGTTTTTTTAGCCCTTAAAGTGGGACTACTCTTTTTTTTTACAACCCTGGACCTTATTTCTGGCATAAATTATGGTCATTTACTCACCCATATAAGTTTTGCGTAATTCATATGATGGATGATGTCTTCTGACATCATAGTTTTAGTAACATGGCTGAATATTTTTCCAACTCTGAGGTGGTGGACGGACCATAGCAGTAGCAAATTACAAGTAAACCAAGCGCTTAGAGGTGACATCATCCAGGTCCTGGGTCTGTAGGTCAATCTACATCATGATGATGATAACAGGTAACTCTTGACTCAATGGGGAATAACACTAGGGTACTATAACAAATGATTGGTGAGTTTGGCAGCAGATAATGTTTAATTTAGAAACTGTGCACTAGTCACTTCCACTATATGGATATATGCAGATCAAATTATCTCCCAATGGAATATGAATGACACAAAAGTTATATGGGTGAGTAAATGATCGTATTTTATGCCAGAAATTAGGTAAGGTTGTAAAAAAACAGCAGTTCCCCTTTAATTTGGGGTCAGTCCAGAGATGAAAACATGAACCCAGCACAATAAACTGCTGGTTTAACAAATAAAACAAACTGGTAAAAAAGATGGAAATTTTAGAATTAAATGGAACATGTCAAAATGGGCAGACAGCGAATTCCAGGATTCATCAGGTCTATACGTGATGTAGTTGAATGTTGCACAGTTGCTCTACCAGTCGCCGACCAGAAATTACATAATTGAAGCGTTGGTGTTGCTGGAGTGGATGCAAACTACAAAAAAAAAAGGCTGTTAAGGTATATTTTTCCCAGGAAAAGACCTCCTCAGTGAGTATTTAGCCTTAGATTTTGCAGAGCTGCCTGGTAGGAAATCGCTTAATTTATTTCACTGATGGCGATTTAAAACAGTTTACTATAAAAGCGTTCCTGGCCTTTGAGGTAGTTTCCCTTTTATAGAATGAGGAAGAATAAAAAAAACAGGACCATAAATATTAAGATTTCCTTAGGTGCAACTTGTTTTCTGCAATTTATGAATCATTTAAGTTTTTCTGATAATCAGAAGACTCACTTTAAAAACACCTGATTTCAAAAAAAAGGTCTATAAAATCTGGCTCATCTGGACAGACGTTCAGTTTATGCTTGTTCTTGTCCGTGCTAAGAAGATTTTCTTTATTTATAAGTGAATGCAGTTAAAATGACATCAATATTGGCAGCGGCCATGTCACTATAAAGCCTATGAACTCACACTACTCTTATCTGTAGCATCCATCATTTACTGGCTTTCTATCGCCGTTTCATTTAATACATATATTGTAGTTTCTTTCTCGGCCCTGATTCCAAGCTTGTTTACTGACAACCTGTATTGGCGGCGGGCTGTGGGGGTAGAAACACCTCTGCAGCTTCTGTTTACCTCAGTGTTTGCGGTCATGCTGCTTTTGTTCCATAAACGTCAATGTCAAATATTAAAAGAAGAAGAAAAAAACAAAACATGTTGTCATCAAACAAAGCATAGAAGACATTACATGAGAACTGTTTTTGGACTCTGGGATGATTCTGAGAAAAATCAACAATGAAAGGCTAAGACTTTACTCGGTCAGAGGAAATTAAAAGTAT
This sequence comes from Planiliza haematocheilus, assembly GCA_005024645.1. NCBI lineage: Eukaryota > Metazoa > Chordata > Actinopteri > Mugiliformes > Mugilidae > Planiliza > Planiliza haematocheilus. Next base: position 897,141 of record SRSE01000371.1, on the reverse strand, counting down.
TGTTTTGTTACTGGATGAAATAATGAAAGTGAATACACACTCGTGAACATGACAGTCTCCTTAACCTCTGTGACTTATGAAGAAATATAATCAAATGCAAACAAACCTCAGATGTGTTTCTATGTCTGGGCAAGAGTGTCAGGAATGATTTGCTCCTCTTCTTCTCTTTTCTTTTACTAAATGACCTTAAACCAAAACACCACAAGACACTACTAATATTTATTGTACGGTGCCTGTCTGCTAACATTTAAAGTAGGTTTTGTCTTTGGCTTTTAAAGGTCTGAAACATATTTCATGTCATATAATCCCAGCCTAGCTAGCTACAAACGCCAGCTGGTGGCCTAGCTAGCAACACAAGCTAGTTGTTGGAGTAGCTAGCTTATAAGCATTATTAAATTTGATCATTTGTGAATATTTTCAACAAAAAACAAACTAGGAATGATTTATCTCGCCTATTTTATTGCAGTGCTAAATTACTCTACACCACAACACCACAAATCACTACTTATATCTAATGTATGCTACTGTACATGTTTGCTAATGCTTCACTCAGGTTCTAATAATCCCAACGTTAGCCTAGCTAGCCACACAAGCTAGCTAACTATTAAGTTTGATCATTTGTGAATATTTTTAACAACAAAAACTAGGAATGATTTATCTCTCTTAATTCCTTGTCGCTCTAAATGACTCAAACCACAACACCACATGTATGCTAGCGATTTGGGCAGGTTCTGTCTTTGTTTTTTAAAGGTCTGAAACATATTTCATGTGAAGTAATCCCAAATGATAGAGCAACTCCAGCTACATCAGCCTAGCAAGCTACACGTGCTAGCTGGTGGTCTAGCTAGCTTATAAGCAATATTAAATCTGATTATTTGTGAATATTTTCAAGAAAGAAAAAAATTAGAAATGATTTACCTCACTTAATTTATTGTAGTGCTAAACTAAAATAAATTACAACACCGCAAAGCTACTTATATTTGATGTAGGCTACTGTACATGTCTGCTAACACCTCAGGTAGGTTTTGTCTTCGCTTTCTTTAAAGGTCTGAAGCAATTTTCATCTCATGTAATGCCAAGTAACTCCACCAACTTTCAGCCAACTTTAGCCTAGCTAGCTACAGAAGCCAGTCAGTGGCCTAGCTAGCTTTTGTAGCCAGAAGAAGCAACAAAACACAGCTGTCTTTAGCAAAGAAGTAAATGAAGAGTAAATGCTATATATGCTACATTTTTAAGCAATATCATATTTGGTCATTTGTGACGCCTGCTCAACATAGATATCTGTTTTAAGTTAGTGCTATGGACTCAACGGGGAACAGCACTAGCGTATCATAACAAAATATTGGTGAAATGAACTAGTTTCGCGGCAGATGATGTGTTATTCACTCCTACTATATGAATATACGCTCCACTGGATCTAAATATCACACGAACAACTCCAAATGAAAGTTATATGGGTGAGTAAACGATTGTATTTTATGCTAGAAATAAGGTTGTAAAAAAACGTCAATTCCCCTCGTCGTTAGCTTGTTAGCTGTCGTTTCTAGACACCAACAGTTGCCTGGCAGCGTGGTTCTCACAATTCATGCTGATGTTATCACACCAAGAATTTTTTTGTGCATACACCTTTACATGTTCCATTTTGTTTATTTGAAGGAAACATGTAACTCGACTAACTTCACCTCGCTGTTTACATGCCCCTCGTCTTACCGGTTTCTCCCATCAGGTGTCTCCCATTGTTTTGGGAACAATAAAGAGGTTAACATTCTTACTTGTGCACCACCCAAGACTCCTCTGAAACTAATGACTGCCAGCCCCTCTGACACAATACCGCTCCTCTTTCCACGTCTCTGTTTTGAAATCAGACTCATCGTGAGAAATTCCGTTTTCTTGGGACAACAAGTGATTTGTTTCTGGGAAGAAATTATTCTAAATATGTTAAAATGCATTCTCCCTTACTTAGTGGAAAGGTCACACTAACATCCTCCTTAGGTCAATTAATGATCTCCGCCGCATCTGCATGTCCACATGGGTTCATGTATTAAATTTATCCGCCCAATTCCGTGTGGATCTGCGGGTTAGAGGGTAGGGTTTGAGATTAGGCCAGAATTAGCCTTAAGTAGTCCAATCGCAACGCTTGGGAGTTGGAATGGGTTTGTTGTTCTGGTACGCTTACTGCTGTAGGCCTGCAATCCCCAGTGTTCTTCCTCAGACCAACAACTTAAATTTAAACAGTCGTTTACACAGTCTCTCGGGGGCAGAGTGAGGCCACATGAGGTCTCACCAGTCTGGTCAAGTGGCGATGGCTGCTATACACGATGTAGAGGAATTATTTAGCGTATGTATGAGATAGGGCGGCATGGTGGTGCACTTGTTAGCACTGCAACACCATGTTCATGCTCTTTGGTGCCAATGTGGGAGTTATCTTGGGGCTCCAGCTTACATGACTTGTTTAGCTCATCCAACGCCAGCTGGGACGCGCTCCACCCGCCCTAGCAACCCTCTGCAGGATTAGCGGTTATAAATAAGGTTGGAAGAAACAGTTAGCAAACAGACTTATAAGAAACTTATAATTTCCTTTACCTTAGTGGTTCTCAACGTGTTTTATGTTCAAAGAGCTACAACGCAAAACGCTCGTCTGGCATTGGGAGCAACTTCAGAGTTTTTCCAAGTGGTTGATCCTCCAACAGCCCTTAACCTTCAGTGGAGATCAACCCGAGCCACAAACACCCAAATCAGCAAATATACATCGGGCTCCCAGTGGCGAGCACCTTGCATCTGTTCATATAGGCATTAATGAATAGCCCCAGTTGGGTGAACCATTCACAAAAGCAGACATTAGCCAACCCAACCAGCTCATCTTCTTCCTTTAAGGTTTTTTTTTTTTTTGCAAAACTGAGATTTTCTCTTTATCTGACTCGTTCACAAACCACATTTCTTTTGCTTTACGTGATAAAAACTTCAAAACTCAAAGACAAACCGCCGTGCTTTGCCATGAAACAAAACTAACAGTCTGTTCAAGGAAACCCCATTAAAGTCTTTGACGGACAGTTATCTCATTTTTGCAGCTATTTGCTTTGATGAAAGTACGCCCGTTTCCAGCAACACCCATCGTTGAACAAACTAAAGATAAAAAGAAACTGTTAAATGTTTAGGATTTATGACCCGGAGATACTCGTTCTCATGAAAGAAACAAGAGTTGAAGTCCTTGCAGATGATGCATCTGAGGCGTCTCTTGTGCAAATGTCTTTGTTTTTTACGGGGTCACGTATTTTTTTATTATATCTTTTATACGTCTCTCTATTGCAGAACTAGCACATAAATTATCTGGCGCAAGTAAATAAACCTGGACGGCACAAGGATGCCAGTTCAAATTGGTGTTCATGCAACGCTCCGGGGCACGGCTACACTTCCAGGAAATCCTTCTGATTCGTTTTAAGTGGAAGATAAAGCCGAGCGTGGGACACATGCCGCCGTAAATGTTCAGGCGCTCTCTGGGAAGACATAAATCAGACACCAGGAAACTGGGCACACCTGGCTTTTGTTTGTTGACACTGTGAAGTCAATGAGATGGATGGCACATTGTCGAGGTGCGAGGACGCTGAGCCTCTCTAAATAAGCTGTCTGTCAGTCTGTGAGGCGACGGCGAGGACGGTGAACTGAGCATCTGTGACACAGTTTTCGTTGAGTGATTCGTTTTTTTATTGCTCTTCAACCCCATCGCTATAAGGAACACGGCGTACGAGTTGTGAGTGCAAGGAACACGAGCCGGTCATAGCTTTTCGCAAAAAATACCAAGAAACAAAATCCACACCAACTATTTAATGTTTAACCTTTCTTCCTCAAATCTGCTGCCGAGTCTCGTGACGACACTGCTTCGGCGATGATGTCAACATCCATTGTTGTGTGACAGTTTCATTAGCATTTATTCAAGCTAAAATGCTAATTAAACAGCTGTTAAACATATAAAGACAATCCTGGGCCCTTTAATCTGAACACGCAACTCATGAAACATTCACTAATGTTGAGTAAGATGCCGCTAATTCCCTCCTCCGAGATGCTAATTTTAGCCGGTGGCAGCGCTGCTCAGTCTTTGCCACACGCTCTGAGAAATGTGTATAATAAGTAGTAGCTGGAGCGAGGTTAATTATTGTGTAGGTCGTTAAGATTATTAACGGAAGCGGTACAAGGCACTGAGGTTAGTGTAGGACTTTCCAGGAATGCATTTTCTAATGAACTGATCAAGGGCAAATGAGAAAGAAAAACATGTGGTAATCTATTTAAAAAAAACATGTTGTCTGCAAGATGTCCACCACGGCAGATGGCAAAATAATTCCCTTATGAACGTTTAGATGTCTCCTTAAGGCCAGTTCATCCTGTCTTGTTTCTGTTCGCTATGCAGCTGCCAAAATCAAAGCCTCTTGTCTTGGTGCTTTGATCACTACCTGTTCCTGACCTCTTCTAAGTTTGTATATTTTCATGGTTTGTTTTGGGAGCCTCGCCCTTTTTCTGCCTCCTTTTGTCAATTATTTGTTTCATCTGGTCCACGAGACCATCAGCGGACGTCCACAAGCAGCCCAAAAACCTGTGTCCCTGCATACCGTCCTAATAATACGACTACAGGTGTATCTGATCCTAGTCATGTGAGTTTTCCCATGAATCACACCCACAGATGTTTTTATTTAAACCCACAGTATTCTTTTAGAAATTAAGTCTTCAAGAAACTCTCCAATACTAGCTGCCTTTGTTTCAGCTTTGTGTTTTTAGATGACTTTTACAGACATGCTCTAGATATATATGACTGTTTGCCACTTTGCTAGCGTCCAATCTGTAGCTAGCTGCTATGCTGCCAGACGCATCGCTAGCCTTTCAGAAACGTGTTTTACTGCTTGATGAAGTCACAGATTGATGTGGTGTCACCGTAGCACGAATGTGTGAGTGAGTTTTTAGACACAGTAGCTAACGTCAGCATGCTAACATGCTTACAGTGACGCCGCTAACGTTATGTAGCATGTTTAACGTTGCACTTTAGCACGTTAGCATGTTAACATACTTATTTAATAACCACCAAGTGGCAGCCTCTAAGCCCAGACAATGAAGCAGATGTGACCAAATATCGCAATTCCTCTAATGTCCACTAGAGGCTCCAAAAGCAAATCAGTCTCCATTGACGTCCATGTTAACCCTCTGGAGTCTACGCGTCCAAATCACAAGACCAATTTAAAACGACACAGCAGCAAGACGCAGTCTAATTTTCAACTTGTATAGAAAGTGCTAACTTCAAGCTATATAACGGTTTTTCAATTGTGTTAATTAAACTTCCTGAACTTTGTCGTCATGTTTGGTGCGTATTTAGTGCAGGACAAAACGCTAGCAAGCAAAGAGCGCTAGCTGGCTTCACGAGCTCAAAGAAAGAAAGAGGAAGTTTTGAGATTTGAGAAATTTGTGACTTACTGTGACGCCTGATAGATTTGCACATGGTTGTAAATAGTTGCCTGATGCATTTCCTGCATTTTAATGTAAATAGTTAAATAACATCGCTGTTTGCTATTTTTTGTACACAAGCTTTTGTGGGGCTGTGGTGCATGTTTGTGGTTTTCATGAAAACTCTGGACCTAAAACCACAGTAGGAAAATTTTTAATTTCAAGTGTGTTAATACAACAGTAGAATGGCACCAATCAAGGTGAGGTAAACTGCTTTTAAGATGACATACAAAGGTAGTCAAACGGCCAATATATAGACCTCTGAGGGTTAAAATGTCCAACTTTACAGCAGATATAAACACATTTACAGCCATTGTTTTGGTCTCGAGAGCGAATTTCTCCCTTCATGACAACTGTACGGTTGAGAGTTTTGATATAACTCACATCTTTGACTCACAAATTTAGGGCGCTGCTGCTTTTAGCGACAGGTGGGCGTCCACACAGGTTGCCAACTGTCTGTAACCTCAGGTTTTCTCATGCTAAACCTCTTTAATTGTTTTAAAATAAGCTGAGAATTAGCTGGAGTCAGACCAAGATGGAGACGATCAGAGACGCCACACTGAGCTTCAAAACTGCTCTCCAGGACACAAATGTAACATCACACAGAAGACAAGCGAGTTATTTTAGAATATAGAGACACGTGTTGTATGGTTTCAGAGTTTGAAGACGTTGTGTGCAGCAGCTGCGTCAGCCTGAAACAAACCTGTGCATTGTTGGTGGAATTCAAAGGGGAGTCGGGAAACACGAACCCTCTCTCTCAGAGCGGCGAGGATCACGGAGGGGTCAGAAAGAAGAGAGGCAAGTTGTGGTTAATTAAAGCTGAGAGCTGTGCCCTTCTCCACCCCACACTGTCTTTTCCTTCTTGTGCCAGGGGGGAACGCAGGATGCCTCTGTCCATTTCAATGATGTAGAACAGATTATATCTCCAGGAGGATAAACCTGCTCCGTGCTCAGATATACAGAGTGAATACAATATTTAGTATATAGTTTGTTGTCTTCTTATTTAGCCTAATCCACTGACTACAATGGCCAAAACATTAGGAACACAAATCACGATACAATGCAACACTACAACAAATGACAGCCTCCAAAATACAACAGTTGAGTGTTTGCACGATGCAGTTCACCCAAAGTCACAAATATGAGAGGCCGGCTCACGGAAAGCGTCTTCAGCGCTAAAAGAACCGAGTCACAGCTTTCTCCACATCTTAGCGTGTTTGACGCATGTTTGACGCTTTGCACGGACTAAGTGGCTTTTTCCTCCGCGCGGATCTCTTTCTCACCTCGCGGCCGTGTGATATTTTGGCGGCTCTGTGTAAAACCGAATCCACCCGAGTGGGAGGAGACGCACAGCGGGGAGTGTTTCGGAGTGTCAAGAGCAATTAAACCAGGTCAAAGCCCTTTTTTCGTTTTTAACCAGTCTCTTAATATGATTTTAAATAAACGGGAGAAAGAGGCAAACATTGAGTTGTTAGGGGACGGATTGCAAGTGAGAATATGGATGTAAACTATTACTACGAAATCAAGATGTAAGACGCCTGAGAAAATAAATGCGGAGTAAATGAGGCCGATCATTTCTGTGTCTCTTGGCAATCTACCAACTCTTACTGGCAGGAGGAAAAGGAAACTATGAAGAACATTTTGAGTCTGGAGGTTCCTCTTGTGTGCGGGTATCATATTTTGGGAAAACTCCGGGGGGTTAATGGTTCTGAAACAGCGCCGCCTACTGTTGTTTCAGAACCACACACACACATTGTTTGTTATGTGAGAGCTGACCCGGGGATATGATGCAAATTGTGGAACATAATGAACCATGAAGCACACGTTAGGTTATCATTTATTTAATTATGTCTGATTAGCCCTGATGTTTGTGAGCTCAGATTAGATCTTGAACCCTGGAAGCGTCTGCACTCAGAGTAATGTCACCACCGTCAAGTATGATAATGATACCCGACATTTTTTAAGGTAATGTGTGTTTTTCTGAATGAACGAGGCAAAACTCTGCTCAGGCTCAGTGGGTGGTTTGTCTGTGCGGCCAGGACGCTTTGTGTGTTCACATAACCAAAGGAATGTGGCCCAGACCAGCTCCAAATGTGGTTTATGGCCTTGTTCAGACCTGGTTATTTGAGTAAATGGATCACACAAGTGGCAAGCTTTAAAATACTGATGTAAATACACCCAAGATGATTTGAATTAATGCCTTAATTTGGTAGTGTGAGCACTCAATAGCAGAATAATGATTAAATCTAATCAAGAATTAACCCTCATACTTGATATGGACAAAAGTGTCCCTTTCAGGTTTTATTTATTTTTTTATTATTCAGTGTTGGTTATGCTTGCTGCTATCATATTTGGTAAAGGTGTGTATTTTTGAACAAAGTTTGATATTTCAAAAACAAATCCCATAATACTCTTTTTACATTGTGTAACCTAAACAGTTACGTTGTTACCACTAACGGAGAAAAGTGTTGTCTTCAAAAATGCCATAAAAAAGTCATATGTTAATATTTTTTTCTGCTTTTTTTTTTTTACATAAATCTTTTAATCTACTTCAGTCCTAATCATAAATACCAAAAGTTTGATTATTTTCAATATTTTAACCCTTTATATGCCAGTGTTTGTGATGGGATCAAAAATTTAGCATAAAAAACACAGAAAAAATGAAATATTTTCAATAATCTGGATGCTAAGTGGATTTTTCTTGGGGGATTACTAGATCCTTGGATATGTCAATGAACAGTAGCAAGACTGATTTTGATGGATTTTTAGTTTTTTTGTAGTGTCAGATTTACAAAAATAGTTTTGTTGTTTTCACATACGTATGTTAATATTTTTTTTCTGCTTTTGTTTTACATAAATCTTTTAATCTACTTCAGTCTTAACCATGAATACCAATATTTTAAGATTGTCTAAAATGAGTCCACTGAATGTTACTCTGCTGTACCAGGTTAGGATTAATGTTGTCCATTATTGATGTGATCGTGTTCCAGGGTTCAGTTATAATCTCTAATATAAATAAAGTCTTTGCAGAGATAAATTATATATTAAATATATTATAAATAAATACTAACCTAATGTGTGTGTTTTTTCCCCAAAATATCTATCATATCCTAAAGACTGTTCATGGTTCTGAAACAACAGTGGGCAGAGATCCGTTAGGTCTACTGACCACATGATGGCGCTGTTTATTTACAGACAGACGAACTGAGATCAGATCCGAAATGCCGTGCCGTGGTGGGCCGTGCATTTTCCACCCAGGACTTCAATGACCTCCAACTTTATTCAAAACACCCCATAATATGATCGTTTTGATGCCACAGCTACAGAAACCATCAACAACATATGGACACACAATAAAACAGGGCATTGCATCATAGACAGTATCTCATATAGCGAGATGAATGACATTACTAGAGCAAGAAATGTACTTAGAACAATTCAAAAAGACTGCCAGCGCCACATACGTCCAAAATCCACAGAAGCATCAATGGCAACCCAATAAAATGGCAAGAATATACATAAAATATGTAAATATAATTCATTTCACTCAGCAGAACTTAAGAAACCATTTAGAGTTCTTCTCAGAGCTTGCTTGCCAAGGGTAGCGCTCATAGTTGCTGTCCTGAAAGTGTCCTTGGCTAGGTCAGGCTAGCTAGCTAGCTCCAGGGTTGGGCGACATTTCCTCACAATAACCTGACTTTTCTGGAAACTCCTCCATCACAGGTTTAACAAATAGCTATCAAAACGTTAACGGGACAGATGAAAATGACCGCTAGTTTAGCTTAAATGCAGCAACTATCTGACCGTGCAGTCAGAGGATGCGAAAACGGCAACGCTACTAAAGGCTACAGAGAAGGACCAAGAATATAAACTTGAAACGTGACTGGTTAAAAGAAGAGCGTCAATGCAATGTGTTTCAAGATTCAGCCACCTGCACATTTATTTGTGAAGATTTGTTTGACTCCGGCAACACATGATGGATGAAATATGGTTGGATAAAAGCTCTGATGCTAAGCTACACTGCAGGAATCACCACATCTGAGAGAGAGAGAAGCTATAAAATTAAAATAATAGGCTATCTGGAATGATTTCATAAGATTAATGAGAAAATATTAAACTGTACGTCTGTGATTTTGATAAAGGCCAGCAGAGAAGGCTTTGTTGGCGTCTGGTGTCTCGTAGGAGGATTTATTTTTGTAACGCTAAAGTTTATCCTTCGTCTTGTATTTTAGAAATTATGTTTCAATAAATTAAATGAGGATCATCAAATGGGAAACCTGATTTTGCGCTAAATGAAGCACCTTACGACCGCAGAGCTTTCGCCGCGACTTAATGTACCATCCACCCTAAAAAAAACCTGCAGCGGACATTGTGTGCATCGTGTCCCGTGTGCTTGTTGACTCATGCAGCCATTTAGGTAAAGCCCTGACAGCTGCGACAGAGACTAAACTTGGACTTTCCCCCAGGAATTCTCCCCTGATGGCACCGACTGTCTCCTTCAATATAAACACTGAGGCGAACACATCGCCAGCGCTGCTAAACAGGCCTCGGTGTGTGTTCGTGTGTCAGATGCTGACAGATGACTGACAAACCCATCCATTACCCAGGCCAGAAAAAGGCTGCAGCGTCACCACGGCTGACACTGCCCAGATGTCTTCCTTCATATCTGCAGACAAGCACTAAACTCCCCTTTTTGCCCCTAGGAGCTGTCAATCGGCAAACACCTTCTCCTCCACACAAACCTCCCTCCAGTCTTTATAGAGCATTTAGAGAGGAAGCAGGGATGATGAAATGGACGTTGAGATTGTGTAAAAATATACACCGGAGAATCATGTTTATTGTGTTGGACCGCAGATTACATTTTTATAACCCCTCTCACACTGTCCGTCAGCAGAAGAATGTGAAGCAAAGCTGTTTCAGCATAACGAAAGCTCAATATCCATTAATCAAGTTGTTGTGTACTTTTAGAACTTGGACGTGAGGATATTTTTGGCAAATTCTCACTTTTGGACGGACATTTAAAAGTCTATTTATGGGCTGAGACATGTTTTTACGATTCAGGTTAAACCCTGGGGTGCTACGAGGTGAAACTTGACCAAAAGGCATACTGGAAATAAATCAGGAGTAGCTCCAAAGAATATCAGGTCCATATTAAAGGGGAATTAGCATTTTGTTTTACAACCTGGACCTTATTTCTGGCATAAAATACGATCGTTTACTCACCCATATAACTTGGTGTCATTTGGAGTCATTCGGACGATATTTAGATCCGCATATATCTAGTGGGAGTAAATGAGGCAACGAAACACCTCTAAATGACACATTATCTGCCGCGAAACTCGTTCATTTCACCAATATTTTGTTATGATACACTAGTGCTACTCCCTGTTGAGTCCAGAGTTACCTGTTATCTATTCGTGGATGTGCAGTGGTTTGTTGTTCTTTGGCCAGCTGTTCCTCTCTCTGCCTCCGATGAAATCATCCAGGTCAGAGGTTAGTAGGTCAATCTACAAACGGATGATGATATCAGCTAACTCCAGATTCAAAGGACAATAGCACTAGCGTATCATAACAAAATATTGGTGAAATGAGCGAGTTTCGCGGCAGATGATGTGTCATTTAGAGGCTACGTTTCGGTGCCCCATTCACTCCCACTGTATGGATATATAAGTGGATGTAAATATCGTTATATGGGTGAGTAAACAATCGTATTTTATGCCAGAAAAAAGTCCAGGTTGTAAAAAACGGTAATCCCCCTTTAATGACCCTGGACTCGATGGCTAGGTAAGACTTCAGAGAATGGATTCCCCATGTTAGTAAGATTTTGTCTGATTAATTTATGAAAAGTCTTCTAAATAAGAACACCATGGTAGCAATGATGTCACGCACGGAGATGCCATTGAACTCATTCAGCGACCTCTTGACTAGAAGTGGACCATGAGTTTATAGAAACGTCACAAAACAAATATTCTACGGAGGTTTTAGTAAAAATAGACTTTCCATTAGAATATTTAGATAAAGCCAAAGTACACAAAATAGGCCATATTGGGTTTTTAGCAACTGAAAGTGAATCTGTCTACAGAATACTAGTGGATCACTACTACATTAGGCAATGTGCACACACTTCAACCATTGGCCATTTTATTGTGTCTCTATATTTTATAGCCTGCAAATCATAAAAGTCTTCCATTGTGCACGTTATAGAACCCATAAAACTACTTGCATTTCCTACATATGGCTGTCGTTTATGCATATTACTCCCCTATTACTGAATTGAGTCACCAAGGCATGCTACATATCAGTGCTAAGCTAACTTTCATGACTAGACGATTGTATAGAGCTCCGGTAGCTGACGTCACCCTGCATCGGCAATCACAACACCACCATATTGGCAGGAAAGCACGCTTTTCGAATTCATCCTTGAACCAGTAACATCCAAAAATGGTCAACAGCTGTTGTGCCCCAGGATGCCAGAATAGTCGAGGACAAGCAAAGGGGAAATCGTTTTAAAGGATTCCCAAGACAGCAAATGCAGATTACTGCAATAAAATGCTCAAGAAGCAGGCACAAGAAAATGGAGCGGTGGGATTTTAAAGAAATGGATTTGTCTTGTGTAGCGATCACTTTATATCAGGTACAGAATCCAGCGTTTTCTGAGCGTAGTATCTTGTTTATTTAGCATGTTTTTAACACCATGTCAGATTTCTTTTCATAAAGTCAAGCTAGGCTAATGCTTATAACATGGATTACAAAGGGATACTGCAGGCCAGGAACATTGTCCTCGCCAGCTGTTTTAATGCTCGAAAAAAATCACACCTGGGTCAAGATAAGGGTCCGTGATATTTAATTTGTCAAGTTTTTCCTTGTACTAGTCCATTTCTATCCTCTCTTTAAAGTGCGCAGTAAACTCTAGCGGCCTGAAATCAACGCTGGCTCAATTTTTCATCACAGTTTTCCTGCCAATATGGCGGCGTCAACAAAAAAAGTCACTTAACACCTAGAGCTCTATTGTTTATTACACGTAGAACCACCACTACCCCACTAGGTGGCGACACATGACCATGTATAAGACTGGGGGGCTAAGATTCTGTCAGGCAAGTCACCATGTGGTGGTGCCACCTTAAAAAACAAAAAAAAATTGGTGTTATTTGTACTCAATTGTTTTTGAATCACAAAACACAGTCAGGGTGAATCCTGTACAGTATTTGGTGGTCAGAACGTATCCAGTTTGGAAAAGGAGAAAAGAACAACAGCACCGAACTATTGAGGACGGAGTCAACATAAAAACATTAAACAATATTTACCTAAAAGAGTCAGTTTCAGTTTGAATATATGCGTTATTTAGGATATTGTCACCACTTTACCTTGTTGTGCAGGGGTCAAGTTATTTCTCATTAATTTCTCAGGAACTAATTTATATATATTAGTGTATTTACATATATTATCACAACCTTTTCCAACCCGAGAACCGAAGCCTTTAGCTTGGTCTCTTCAGAGCCACCAGGGTCCATTGACAAAAACGATTTTTTTTAAGGAGAACAACTTTTGAAAACGAGGCTAACGTATTGTCTAACAACTGTGCTTAATGTCAGGAATGGAAAGCTCAGTAGATTTGTAAGGTGAATGTAAAGACAGTCAGACAAACTTTGCAGATGGGAAACTCAAGCCACTGCGTTGCTCTCTGCAAAGACAATATTATTTGAAAAGCACGCAACTGCATCGAAGTTGGAAAAACAACTTCCCAACTCTATAAGTGATGCCATCAGATGAGCGCTACATCAGGTCATAGCTCGGCTTTCTTGCCGGTGCTGCTTCTCCAAATAGCTCATATAATCCATCTCGTAACTCTCGCAGCTGATTTACATTGTGCTCTCACTGCAAAGCTGACACAGACGTCTAAATTTGGATTTTAATGGTTATTAGTGTGACTGAGAAAATTCTTTCAGTGCTGGAAAACATCTGCCTACACTCTGGCAAGAAGATGCTGCGTGAAGTGTTTTTGTTGAAATTTGAGTAAGGAATGTGTGGCATGAAGGGAGGAAGCTGCAGAACAACATTACGACATCAGTTTCGTTGTCTCTTTCTATGGGTTTTGGAGGTTTAAGGCTGTTTGTGGGATGATCTGCAGCTTTTTTTTTTTTTCTGTGCGTGGGCATAAAGATCTCATATTAAACATGTTTTATGCCTTTCAATTGATTTCATTGGGAAATTATCTCAAAACGTCAATGAAACTACATTTACATCACAAATCCACCGAGCTTCCATTTCCATTTTAAGCGTGGTTGTTAGCGTGCTAATCCGTTAGCCTCGTTCTCACGGCTATCAACCGATGTTACTCAATGAAGGCCAAATATTTTTATGTGCACGAGTTCCCACATTATAACTACAAGGTCAAGTGCTGTATTTGTAACAGCTGATGTCAACCACTTCGCAAAACGTTGCAGACTAAGTTGTGCAACAGCGTTCAAATTGTTTCTCACTGTCTCAGGAACTAATTTAAATAACAGTATGTTTACATATATTGTCAACACTTTACAAGATTTTCCAACCTGGGAACCGAAGCCTTTAGTTTACTCTCTTCAGAACCAGAGTCCATTGACAAAAACGACTATTTAAGAATGAAGAAAACAGGTGTTTCTAGATGGATGGATAGGTGGAAGGATGATGATAGATGATGGATGGATGGACGGATGGATGGATGGATGGATGGATGTTGGATAGACGGATGGATGGATGGATGGATGGAGGGATGGACTTATGGACAGAGACAATGGACGGACGGACGGACGGAAGATGGATGGATGGATGATGGACAGACGGATGGACGGACTTACGGACAGAGACAATGGCTGGACCGATGGACGGATGGATGGATGGATAGATAGATAGATTATTGATCTTTATTGATATACTATATAAACAGGTACTGTATAAATTATAGATGTATAAGATATAAAATATACAAAACTGTACAAAAACACTGTATGACTTTGGTGTGTTAATGTGTTTAGTCAGGATTCACATTTAACGTGTTAAAGCACCAAAGTCACACAAAGCGGTAGAGCAGCAACAAAGAGCTGTGTGAGGTAAAATCAGGGATTTTCTTAATGGAGTCTGGTGGTTTTGCAGAGAGCAATGTGTTCCCTAGAAAAAGAGGGGTTAATATTCTATATAAAGTGTATATTTAAACTGACGCTGATTGTTTTAGTTAATAAAATACATTTTTATGATGATAAGAACCTCACGCAGCCTAAAATTATCCCTTGAACCGTCACCACTAAAGGCCAAACCAAACACTTATTTAAATTTAAAATGTCCACAGAGCCTGGATGATTTTTCTGACCAAAAATAAGAAACAAGCGAACAAAATAAAATAAAAAAATTATTAATCGAAACTGTTTCCAGGAGATTTTTGAGTCCACTCCATCTCTGCAGCTCCTCTACCGGCGGCGGTTCAACCGAGGACTCAACAAAAACATCAACATGGTTTGTCACATTTTTAGCACCAGAAGTCAGCAGAGATTTGTTTGGTCCTTGGGACATGCTAACACCCGTCTAAAAATAAAGACAAAACCTCCGAGCCGAGGCCAGCAAACCCACGGAGAAACGCGGCTTTTGTCTCTGCTGGATTTAAATCCACTCAAGTGTCTTCCTGGGGCTGATTGACAGGAAGCACTAGATGCATCTGTCATCATCAGAGCGTCGATCAGTTAGCAGGCGTACACTAGAGAGGACTTCTCTGATTGGACGCCCGCGTTCCCAGTGGAGCCGATGAAGGAAATGATGGTCTGAAGCAGCATGGACGTGAAGATGTGAACAACCAGTAATAAAACGAGGCCGGCCATCTGCTTTTCATTTCAAACTGGATCCGACTGGATTTGTGTGGATGCTCCACCATCGTGAACAGTTATTACTCAACGTTTGACAGGAAGCAGCACAAACAGGGATAGTTATGTGTCCTGGAGTCTAACCTGCTGGAGCCGGTTCATGTAAACGCAACCAAATCATTAATCTTCACAGACGCTAAAGTCCTCAGTGGGAATTAAACCTTGCTTAATAAGTGTATAATTATTATTTGAAATGTGAAGATAATGTATAAAAACACCAAACCAATAAAATGAAAAAAAAAAAACAGTATTGACAAAAGTGCATTATAATTGTATTGGTTATTGGTTATCCAGTTTATTTTAGATATAAAGTGATGACGTTTGGTATTAATATTAATTAAATATAATATAATTAATTAAATTACATTATAACTAAAAGATAATTACTTATAACTGTTATTAATAAACTACTAATACAATTAGTAATGGTAGTAAGAAGAAGCATCTTTGCAAACGTGAGTTTTCACTGACTCCTAGTGGCCACAGTGAGGAATTACAACATTCTACTGATCAGCCACAGCATTATGACCACAGACAGGAGAAGTTAATGACATTTAAACCATCTTGTGACAGTTTAATGTTCTGCTGGGAACATTTTGGACCTGGCATTCATTGGTGTGGATGTTACTTAGACATGTAGCACCCACGTAGACCAGACCAGGCACCCCCAACCCATAGCAATGACACTCCTTGATGGCAGCAACAATAAAAACGCTTTAGAAACGACTTAAAAAAACACGAAAAACAGCACAAGTGTTGACCTGGCCTCCAAATTCACTAGATCCCAAACTGATCAAGTATTTTTGGGATGATCCACAGAGGCCCCTCCCCTAAAAGCCCCCCACTAACAACATTGTGTAGCTGGGACACCCTCAGAAGGCCCATGTCCAGTCTCTGATGAGTCACCACAAGGGAGACCTGCACAATATTAGGAAGGTGGTCATAATGTTATGACTGATTTGCCTTTAATAAAGTAGACAGACATTGTACATGTGAGCTCTGTCTCTTCCTGCTCCAGGTAGCATCACCTGTATTTATCATTTTGGCTGCTACGCTCTCCATGAAACAGAAAACTTCTCCGTTCACTGACGCTCTCCGGCCGCTAGGGGGCGGTGCTGCATCACTTTACCTCCTCCCTCCGCCTCTGCCACGAACGCCTCAGTTCGCGCACAGGTAAAAGACAGTCTGGAGAGGGGGGGAGGTGGTGCCATTGCGCACACGGCGCTAACCCCCCTCCTCCCCTCCTCCCCTGCGCAAACTGCTGTGGGCTCCGCAGCAGTCTCCGTGGATGGATAGACGTGGAGGGAGATGACCGCTGGTCGCTTTTACAACATATGCGAGAAGATTAATGGAGCTGTGCAGGAGGATCTGAGGTCTGGGTTGGAGTTGGAGACGGCGCGCGTCAGGCTTGGACACGAGCAGGGAACCGCAGAGCTGCTGCCTGCACCGTTTACTTGCGTTTTTACTTCTTCTTTTGCATTTATTTTTCACACTAATTTCTTCTTGTGAGTCGTTTTGTTTTTCTCTGACATGGAGGAGAGTGTGCGTCTCGGGCAGACCGTGAAACTTTCACCCTGAGACATCTCTTTCTCTTAACTCCCATCCTAGTATTTTCTTTTTTTTTTTTCTTGTTGCGTTTATTATTTTATTGTCTTGACTTTAACGCTGCGGGAGGTTTGAAACGACAGGAGGAAATGGCCGGCGAGAGGAAACCGCGGCTCTGTGTCATGGCTAAAGGGGACAGCGGGTATGGGTTTCACTTGCACGGCGAGAAGGGGAAGATCGGGCAGACGATCCGCAAAGTGGAGCCCGGATCTCCGGCGGAAGCGTCGGGGCTGCGCGCAGGGGACAAAGTGGTGGCGGTGAACGGGGTGAACGTGGAGAAGGAGACGCACCACCAGGTAAGAAAGAGGATGAACCCAGGAACCAGAGACAGCTGAACCCCCCTCCCAGGAACTCTTGTTTGGAGAGAGTATATATATATATATATATGTCTGACAAATGACTCCAGGCTTCTGTTTGCTTAGAAATATCTGTCACAGCACAGAAACTGTTTGCATGTTGCGCCGGTTCCCTTCAGATAATTATTTACCAACCTCTCAGGCGCTGAGAGAACAGCTCTGTGAGTCAACTTGTTTCAGCAACATTGTCAAGTTTGACGCTCTGGCGATAAATCTTCTCATCTGATCACACCTCTGCCCACTCTGCACTCACACGCCACTTCATTAGGTACACCAGTGAAGGCATAATAACACTGAACCTGCTGTTGTTGTGTAGCTTCATTAGTTTTTGGCATAAATGTTCACTAGTGTACCTAATGAAGTGGCCGCTGGGTGTAAACATTGGGAGGCAGGATGGAGGATGACATGCCGGCCGTCACAGTTTTGTGCAAACTATTGCTCATGGAGTACTCAGACTCCCTTGCCAGTTCATTAGGTACACCTCAGCACCTGTTGGTTCACGTTTAATCCCAGGATTTACCAATCTGGGTTTAAAGTTTAAAGGTTTAACGGGTTTAAAGTGCAAGTGAAAAGTCGTTAAACACTCCCTTGTCAGTTCATTAGGTACACTATTAAACAAATAAACACCCTTGCACTGACTCTAAATTAACTTGGCGACTGCGCTGAGGTTCAGTTGATGTTGAAACAGCGTCAGAAAGGTGGAGGATGTAGTTTGTCGCCTCCTTATTTAGCCTCATCCACTTACTACAAGTCAGCTCTTCTGCAGAGTCCAGCCTCCACATCAGCATCAGTTATTTTAAACCAATGCTGATCACCAGAACCTTCACCAAGAGTGTACCTAATGAACTGGCCAGTGAGTGTCCACATGCTTCTGTTGACTGAAACCAAACGAGTCATAAAAGAAATACAGACTCATCAAAAGTGTTTGCAGTTCTGCAAGACTGACTCACAGCTTTCTTCACATCTTATGTTTGATATCTGATATTTTTACACTGACTCCACCTGAGTGGGAGGAGATGCACAGCATATGAGTAACATGTCAGAATAATAGGAACATGTGTTGGTGCGGCACAATCTACAAACGACAGCCTCCGCAGTGAAAAGCTGAACCAACGTCTATTTGAGATATTTCAAACTAACGCTGATTTTGAGATGATTTCGTGCAGACCGTTTTATATTAGAATGAATTCACTAGTGTACCTAATGATTTGGCATCCTCTCCCATCCCTCAGGTGGTGCAGCGGATCAAGGCCGTGGAGAACGAGACCAGGTTGCTGGTGGTCGACCAGGAGACGCTAGAAAGCCTCCGCAGCCTCGGCCTCACAGCCACGGAGGAGATGGCCGTCCTGGGGAGCGGGCCTCTTTCTTCCTCCTCCTCCTCCCCCCCAGCCTCCCCCTCCCCCTCCCCCTCCCCCTCCCCGGCGCCGCCCTCCACCAACAAGAAGCCCGAGAACGGCTCGGTGTCCAAGCAGCCCGTGGCCCCGAGCGGCCAGGTGCAGAAGCCCACCAGGAGGTCGCCGTCTAAGGCTGCGAAGAAGGTGAGATCATCGTCTGTTTACGTTTTCAGCTGGGGTTGTGAAGATGCGAGGGGGGTGGATTTAAGATGCGTTTGGCCAAGTCATGGCTCCACGTTGGTGTTTGTTTGAGTGAAGGATTATGGGATTGCATCCAACTTGTAGACTACGGAGTCCGCTGACAAGCCAATGATTCATTGGGTGTTGATGCCGTGCGAAGGTCTAATGCCGACTGGTTTGACATGTTGGCAAGTCCAACTCAACAGACATCAATGGGTGACTGTAGATCTTTAGGTAGACGTAGAAGGGGGGCTGTCCATGATCCAGATTAGTGGTTTGATCTGAGGTACATGCACCACATGGAGCTGATTTGCTCCCTTTGTTTGGTACTGCTGTGTGAATGAATGGATAGATGTTGAACTGTGACACTAAAGCTCTTTGCAGATAATGCGTTATTTATACGCTACGTTTCGGTGCCCCATTCACTCCCACTATATGGATATATGGGGGAGTATTTAAAAAAGTCCTATATAAAGTTTTATAGCCCTAACAAAATACTGGTGAAATGAACAGGGAATCAGTTATAGCTTGGTTCAGTCCTAAACAAATCACACATAAACCTTGGCGTCCGTCTCTTTGCTTTGGTGGCTGCAGTTGGGTCTCGAGTGGACGTTCCAAGCTCTGGTTGCCTAGGTAACCCTCTTGTATACCTCCGAATGAAACAAGCCTGACATGAAATGATTGCTAGTGTATAAATGCAGCTGGCTCTTCATCTATTATTTGAAAAGGAGAATACGGTCAACGTTAGCTGCGGTTTACCTGACGTCCCAAGACGCTATCGGCATGGTAGAGCCAGACCAGTCGGCTTCTCCCAGTGGTCGTCACCTCAAAGTTGAGATTTGTTCAGCTTTGCTTATCAACTGAAACAAGAACCATCAAATAATGTCCATAAATGGCTTCCAGACCCAGATTCATGGTCTGTTTTGTGGCGTCCTGAGAACAAGAGCGTAGCCAGTCCCACCAACTGGCTCCTTGTTTGTTGGCACCAGATGGACATCTACCTGTTTGAGCCAGTCGTCCCTCAAAGAAGACAGACGTTTTGAAATACAGCTCTTTTTATCAGAAGCGTCCACGTCCGATCCCAAGTAGAGATAGAGAGGGACTTTTCATCTCTGCAGCTCTGGTTGGAGACGACAAGAAGACTGGTTTCAGTTTCTTTCTCTGTCATCTACTGGATTTTCAGTTTTTTTGTGGTTTCAGTATGATTTAAATTATTGTCAAACTTGGTGTTTTGGGCACATTTGACTTTTTAAAATTATTTTAATTTATGAAAAATATTTTTTTATTTTTTATTTTACAGGAAATCAGGGCTATAATGGTAATAATTGCGCTTTTATGCACTATAAATGCGCACGCTCAACTATTCAGATTCAGTATTCCAGAATAACGGATGGAGGAAACAAAATATTATTTCAACTAGCTCGTCCTTACAGTAACCAACCAACAAATACCTAGACCTTAACCTACAAAAACAAGGTTTCCCAGACACCGAACGAAGCCTTCTTGGGAATTCATCTGCTCAAGTTAAAAATACTTAACGCATTAGCGAACAGATTGCAGGTAGTGAGTCATCTCTTTGAGCAGATCTCGCCCCAAACTTGTTTACTTGCTGTTTTAGCCATTTTAAGATTAAATTAGTAGACGTCCTGCGAGTTCTGCAGCCCTGTTTGTTGTGCGTCTGCCCGTGTGCGTCCCGAGGGGATAACGCGGCCCGAGCAGAAAGCGTTCCAGATGTGGTGCTGGAGGTCAGGGAGGACGCGGAAGGTCAGAGGCCGGGACTCGTCAGAAGTTAGGAATCTGGTGGTGACTATGCAGAACAGGAAATCCACAGACATCTATGAATACCGACGGCTGACTGGCTGCGAGATTCTCTTAAAGGTTTTTATTTTGTAGGTTTGAACGAGGTTTTAAAACAGGACGGCCGAGATGACTCACTGTCACAACTGGTTGCATAACGCAGAGGAAAAGAATCTCATATGTAAGCTTGACATTCTTGTTTTCATTTTTTGATCTGCTGTTTATTATTATTCCACGTTGACATGGAGAACAGGATGCGCTTCCGTCTATCCTGGAACGCAAAGATCCGATCGGGTTCGGTTTCACATGGTCCCTATCGGGGGAGGACGCCGCCACCACCACCGCCGCCGCCGCTCGGCCTCTGCTTTCTGCATTTTGCTCAACATGTGTTTTCACTTAGGTCTGCGCTGCCAATACGCGAGCAGCGCTCAGGCATTATTTCTACCCGAGCAGTGACAGGGCCAAACGGTTAAAATTGAAAATGTGTGCTTTGTTTCTTTGTTGGGCTCTGGCTTCGCGACCCATGGGGAGAAATCCCAGAGCTTGTCCGGGGTCGTTTTGGCTCAGCTCGGTTCAGGAAATACTCAGAGGTCTCTCGCTTCTCTGGTGTCTTAATGACTCTAATGAAAGACTGAACAGAAAGCTTAGCGAGCGGAGCCAAAAGACATTAAACTGCTGCTGTTTGAGGAAAAACTTGATCTGATTAGTGAGCGAGCGCGACTGAGAGAGCAGTCGTAAAGGGTTTGGGCACATCTCTGCTTCCTGCTCCATCACATATGTGCAGACTCTGCATTGATTCAGTACAGTACGGGTTGTTTAATGGTCGTTCATCCACAGGAGAGAGCGAGGCTTGCTGATTAGTCAGGAAAGCCAGGAGAATAAAGATTGAAGGAAAGAGAGCAGACAGAATTTGGACGAAGGAAAACCTGAGAACGGCCAGTACTAACGTTTTAAGATTTATGGGAAACAAAGGTTTATAGCGTAGGAGAGGCAGGTGATGTTCTGGAAAATCCTGAGCAGAGTTTGATTTGAAACAGTCACAGCAAACATTTGTGCATTAGCTTAGCACTTATTGTTTAAATCTAGAATCCAAGACACACACTTGTTTGCAATATCTTGGAATAAGCTAGCAAAGGCAAAGCTGCAAAAACTGTAGCTAGCTTAGCGTTTACGGCCGGCTTTTATCTTTCATCTGAAATCCAACTACAAAACCAGACTTTTTAGCACTTCAAGTAAAAAAAAAGCAGCATGAATGAATAACACTTGAACACTATCACCTCGCAGAGCATTTATGAAGCTAGCAAAGTAAAGCGGCTAAAACAGCTAGTCTCTAATCGAGTTTCCCTGCTGTAGAAAGAATATTGTTGTTGAGTGTTTCAGTATATTCAATATGATTTGATGAGATTTTCTGTCATATGAATCATATAAAATGGGAACGTAGACTCTAAACACACCTAATCGATTGCACATTTGCCCCATTAAACGTCACCACTGGAGATTTTGTTTGTGCATGTGTTCCCCAGGTTACACGACCCTGCCTGTATTTTTTTTTCCTCCGTTTTACGGCCACTCGTCCCCCAGGTTTTGTTTTAGTTGCATTCCTCTCATGTTTACTTCCCTCTTGATTTGTGACGCCTCGGTATGCGTGTGTGCTCGAGCTACGACGTACAGCTCTGTTACGTGAGTTGTGTCTGCATTTTAACTCAATCTAGATGAAACCAAAATACAATAAATGAGCAATACTTGTGTATTTATTTGTTCTCCAAAGCCGTCCTTCAAAATTACATTTGAGTCACGTAGCTCTCAATCCAATCTTCAGGTCTTAATAAATCATTACTCATGACCGCACCACAGTGGTGGCGTTAGCAGAGGTTACATAACCTAATATAAGCTTAGTAAGCATAAAAGCTGCTCTGTTGTTAAAAATGTGTCACTGAGGAGCTGGCTGTTTTTTGACTTGAAATAAACCACATAATATATATTAAACACTTTAATCAGTTTTAAAAGTTTTCTCTCTTTCTAATTTTTTGTTACGGGTTTAGTCTTCTCTTATATTTTTCAGTGATATTTATATTCATTTATAGGTAGACATTAAACACAGAGCTACTATTAGCTGGGAAGATAGGAAGCTAGGAAGCGCTAGGACTAGCTAAAAAGAATGACTATTAACTGGAGGGCTAAGAAGTTAGAAAGTGCTAGGGCTAGCTAGGAAGAGTGACTATTAGCTGGGAGGCGAGGAAGCTAGGAAGAGCTAGGACTAGCTAGGAAGAGTGGCTATTAGCTGAGGGGCTAGAAAGCTAGGAAGAGCTAGGACTAGCTAGGAAGAGTGGCTATTAGCTGAGGGGCTAGAAAGCTAGGAAGAGCTAGGACTAGCTAGGAAGAGTGGCTATTAGCTGAGGGGCTAGAAAGCTAGGAAGCGCTGGGACTAGCGGGGAAGAGCGACTATTAGCTGAGAGGCGAGGAAGCTAGGAAGCGCTAGGGCTGGCTAGGAAGAGCCTCTCGTAAACGAGTTGTTACAACTCAAGGGGCTTATCCTACTATAAATAAACAACTTAAACAACAAGAGCGACTACTAGCTAGGAGGCTAGGAAGTTAGGAAGAGCTAGAGCTAGCTAGGAAGAGCAACTGTTAGCTAGAGGGCTAAGAAGATAACGATAGCAAGGAAGAGCAAGAACAAGCCAAAAAGAGCAACTCTTAGCTGGGAGGCTAAGAAGCTAGAAAGTGCTAGGACTGGCTAGGAAAAGAAATATAGCTGGGAGGCTAGGAAGAGTAGTTTTTCAGACTTAGATAATATTTTCTCCATTTTAGACGTTTGGAACAGATATAACACCAACAGTGATTAATGAGCTACATGTGAATAGCTGAATGCATGTTTGAGGGAGAACGGAAGAGACGCTTCAAGGACAGGAACGCTATGAGTCATATCGTCTTTCCTCAGCACACACCTGAGGTGTCAGCGATCTGTCCGTGTGCTTGAGTTTCTCCGCTTCACGCTCACACATACTGTATGCAGTCAGGTGTGTCACGTGGTTGTGTCGTTAACACTAAAACCTGAGATAAAGTGTTGGGTGTCACTTTCTCACTGCTGCCCTTTTTAACTCACAAACACATGAGTGCACACACATGTTACCCTCCATATTGTGAGCAGTTATCTTCAACATGCTAAATAATTTACTCAGATCACCTGGTAAAGTTTAAAGGTCTCTGTCTTCTTTGCATAACGAAACTTTGTGTAAGATTTGAATGATTTTTAAATAAATGTTAACTTTGCTTAACTTTAATCTTTAATCTACAAATTTTAGCAATTTCTTATACAATTTAAAAAGCAAACCTGATGAATAACACTTAAACACTTAAACTTCCAGTTAAGTGTTCTGTCAAAGAAGCGTGCAATAATGTTTGTTTCCGCTGTCACATCCCACTTTTAAGGGCAGACATACCAAACCGGCATCAAAATACTACTAGCAAAGGCTAGTTGGTCATTTCAAAGTGGAAACGACAAGAGCAAGGACAGGCGATTTGCTGGGAGGCTAGGAAGCTTGTTGAGCTTGGACTAGCTGGGAAGAGAGACTATTAGCTGGAGGGCTGGGAAACTTAGAAGAGTTCGGACTAGCAAGGAAGGTCTACTATTAGTTGTGAGGCTAGCATGCTAGGAAGAGCTATTGTTAGCTGGGGGGCTAGAAAGTAAGGAAGAGCTAGGACTAGCTAGGAAGAGCGACTATAAGTTGGAGGGCTAGAAAGCTTAGAAGAGTTAGGGCTAGCAAGGAAGGTCTACTGTTAGTTGGGAGGCTAGCATGCTAGGAAGAGCTATTATTAGCTGGGGGGCTAGAAAGTAAGGAAGGTCTACTGTCAGTTGGAAGGCTAGCATGCTAGGAAGAGCTAGGGCTTACTAGGAAGTGTGACTATTAGTTGGGAGGCTAGCATGCTAGGAAGAGCTAGGACTAGCTGGGAAGAGCAACTATTAGCTGTATGGCTAGGAAACTTAAAAGAGTTAGGACTAGCAAGGAAGATCTACTATTAGTTCGAAGACTAGCATGCTAGGAAGAGCTAGTATTAGCTGGTGGGCTAGAAAGCCAGGAAGAGCTAGGACTAGCTAGGAAGAGCGACTATAAGTTGGAGGATTAAGAAGCTTGGAAGAGCTAGGGCTAGCAAGTTGGGGGCTAGCATGCTAGGAAGAGCTAGTATTAGCTGGGGAACTAGGAAGTTAGGACTAGCTAGGAAGAGTGGCTATAAGCTAGGGTTTAGGAAGCTTAGAAGAGCTAGGGCTAGCAAGGAAGGTCTACTGTTAGTTGGGGGCTAGCATGCTAGGAAGACCTACTATTAGCTATTGAGCCGCTGGTTTACATTTTTTTTCTAGATGATATTCAGATGAAATGAAGATGGACAATGAGGCGGCTTAAAAGAAAAACTGAAATCTGAACCGACCGAGGTTATCACTGATCACATCGCTGAGCGTGGGTCAAAATGAGAGAAAAATGCAGACATGTGAGAGTTTCTGCTGCTCTCTGTTCCACCTCCTCCTGGCCTGGATTTCACTTCTCTGTTAGCGGTGAAGCCTCCACCACACACAAACACAGTGTTTTGGCCTGCCTCACTCCTGGCTGCTTTAACAACAGGAAGCCGTCGCTATGGTGACGGGCAGCGTCTGAACGGATCGACCACTCGGTGTGCCGTACATTAATGCACACCGATCTGCCACAACATTATGACCACTGACAGGAGAAGTAAATAACACTGACCATCTCGTGACTATTCGGCGTTCTGATGGTAATCTTCTGGACCTGGCTTCATTCATTGGTGTGGATGTTACTTAGACATGTAGCACCCACCTAGACCAGACCACGCACCCCCACTCCATTATGTTGTGGCTGATTGGTGTATGTCCAAATTGAATAGTAAAGGGAGGCATAGATGAAGTTGTAAAAGTCCAGATGATTGACTCCACATCGCTCACGCAGAGCAACCCGAGAGCAGCTCTGTGTGTTTTAATAAAAGCCCCTACATCATGTTAAGGATTTTCGGAGGCCTTCTGGAGATCACCTCCTTCCTGTGGAGAATGCACATCTGTTAAAGCAGCTGCACCGAGGAGGGGGGGGGGTTGTGTTCCAGCGAAGTCTAGACCCTTCTTGCAAGAATCGAAACACAGCTTTGTTTGACGTGAGTCAGCGCACTGTATGTTTTATTCTATGCCTGCGCTGACGGCACAGGTTCACGTGCAGATGTGTCACAGGTGGCGAAACCTAACAAACTCTGGATTCCTGTCTAAACAACAGCCGAGACTAAATAAGTTCGAACGCGGAGCAGAACGGTTTTTACAGAATCTCTGAAGGGAAATGCAGATTGCGGTAGCTGTCGGAGTGAAAACAGATCTGCGTGAGAAAATCACAGATGGAGATCTCGGGGTTTAAAGGTCAGGGCTTGAGGTCGGAGGAGTCTGGATTGAATAAACACAATTAGTAAAAGCCAGAGAAGATGTTTGTGGGTGGAAAATACACGTGTTTTGTGTACTTGTTGCATTAGGGAGCTAGTTTCTGCATTGTTTAGTGAGCGTTTTTACATTAAATTAACTTATATAGTGTCAGTAACAATCAGAATAACATGAATAACCTTAAGCCGCTCACCTGCTTAAGGCCGACTGGGTAGAGAGACTTAAATGCAGTAATTTTTCTGACTTTTGTCTCAGCCTTTATATAAAAACCTTTTTTTTTTTAGCATTTGCGGCCTCCTATTTCCTGCTTCCTGCTATTTTGGCCGCTGCCTTCTAAAAATGATCATATCTGACCTTTAGTTTATTACAAAAGTGGGGAAATGAGATCGGCTTTGACTCTGCTGGAGTCACATCTCCTTCTTTGTCCTGTATCTCTTTTTTTTTTTTTTTTAGATAATAGAAAAAAAAAGATGTCCGTCACCTCCTGATGTTACAGATTAGGAGTTGTTTGGAGGTAGGCAGGCAGCACTGCGGCGCATATAATCACCTATGGGATGCAGGATTTATCTCTGCGGCTTGTTGCTTTAAGACAAGGCGTTTAAAGGCTGGAATACATATTGATTCTTAGCAAATGGAAGCACTTGTAGAGAGATCTTGATGCATTTCAACTTAAGAAAACACATGCAAAGAGAAAAAATACAGAAAAACGGCGACAGGAATATTTCCAGGGGAACCCAAAATGTCATGAAAAGGCTCGGAACAAATGTTTAAAAATGATTAATGCCGTCAATCTGTCACTGAACTGTGTGTGTCATCAGAATGGAGTGGATTGACAAGCTAATAAAAAGCAAAAGGGCTGATATGGATTCATGATCAAAACAAAAAACAACACTTGGAATTTGTTGCAAATAAAACACGTGTCAAATTGGTGAAGAAATTTTCTTACCCCCTTGCCTTTTGTCTAATTTGTTTTCTTGAGCTGCAGTCGCGCTGAACTCTCTCGGCTGCCGTACCTTCCTCTTGAAAACCTCAAACCTCTTCAAATTAAACCATGAAAGACATGAAATTAAATTAAAATTAAGACGCTCTTTTAGTTTTTTAATGGACGCCAGTTAGCGTGAGGGTGCACACGTTTTTACTAACATCTGGAGCTGGTGTACGAGACCCTCCACCCCCTGCTTTGAATACCAGTGTGGTTACATCAAGAGTCCTGATTCAGTTTCGTGTGTGTGAGCGAGGAAAAATCTAATTCCTGCAGGAAAAGAAAAAGCATGTAGGATGGGGAAGGATCACAAGTGGGGAACGATGGGGTGTGTGTAGGGGGAGTAAAGAAGGTGGGTGATGCCGCTAGAGACGTGAACAACCGGGTGTATTGTGTTAAAAGTGTGTGGGTTGGTATGTGACAGTGAACACAGCTGTGCGTTTCTGTCTATTATCTCCCTGTGCAGAGCTGATAATGTATTCAAATCGTGGCCTTGCTAAACCAGAGGATGTTGACCTGACTGTTTCACTGCTCACGTCCAGAGCAGTGTCAATGACATTTATTAATCTAGCAAAAGGTGATTAAATATAAAAATCGCCTGGCTTTTAAAAAATACAGTATGATTGTGGCGTACCTCAAGGCTCTCTCCTAGGTCCCTTATGTTTTTTATGCTTCAACATGCCTAAATTATAATAATTCTTCAGTATGTTTGCTTGATGCTTACATAAATCTTTAGTTGCACCTGCACCTCCAAGAAAAATAACAGTCTGCTACTCTCAGTTGGTTTATCTCCTTATTTTCAGTTTGCTCTTCTGAATTGTGGCGTACCTCAAGGCTTTCTTCTACACCTTTGTTTCTATCTACATGCGTCCACCTGCCTCAGATACAACATTACGTTTAACTGCAGTGCTGTTCACGTGCAGCTTTATGTTTCAGGGACAGCCTTGCCTCTGCTAGGCTGTGTACCTCAAGGTTCTCTACTTGATCCTCTTCAGTTTTGTGTTTACATGCTTTAACCACTACGTATAACATATCTTTTGATGGCGTGTGACATGCAGGTTTGGCAAGACTTTTGTAGCCGAAATAGCTCAGTTGGGAGAGCGTTAGACTGAAGATCTAAAGGTCCCTGGTTCGATCCCGGGTTTCGGCAGAGCTCCTTCTTTATATTCACTGCTGTACCCGTACAGTACACTAATAAAATGCTATCATTGTTTCTGTATAAAACTGATTACTTTTAGTTTTGGTGTACCTGAAGGTTCTCTCCTTGATCCTTTTCAGTTTTGCGTTTACACGCTTTAACCACTACGTTTAACATATCTTTTGATGGCATGTGACATGCAAGTTTGTCGCGGCTTTCGTAGCCGAAATAGCTCAGTTGGGAGAGCGTTAGACTGAAGATCTAAAGGTCCCTGGTTCGATCCCGGGTTTCGGCAGAGCTCCTTCATTATATTCACTGCTGTACCCGTACAATACACAAATAAAATGAGTTGGGAGAGCGTTAGACTGAAGATCTAAAGGTGAATGGTTCTCTAACGACTCTTGTCTCCAGTGTCAAGGTGTGAATGAGACTGAAACTTCTTGGGGACAGAAGTTAAAACTGTAATAGATGGCAAATTAAATCTCAGTCCACCTCCTCTGTTTAGTGAAGGTTTTTCCAGTCTGACATAGATGGCTTCCTTAACTCCTCTTTCAAACCATCGGTCTTCTCTGGCTAAGATTCAGACGTTGTTATTCTCAAAGGAGTGTCCTTTGTCCTTCAGGTGTAGGTGGACCGCTGAATCGTTACCTGATGAGCTGGCTCTCCTGTGCTGGTTCATGCGTTTATATGTTGTTTAGTTTCCCCAATGTATAGGTCTGTACACTCCTCACTGCACTGAACAGCGTACACCACATTACTCTGTTTCTGCCTGGGTGTTTTGTCCTTAGGGTGGACCAGTCTTCTTTCCTGGGGAAACACACTTAGGCAGAGCGCCTTCTTTATATTCACTGCTGTAACCGTACAATACACACATAAAATGATGAATAAGCCAAACCATAAATCCTTGGTTGCACTGGCTGTAATGTAGGTCCCAAGTTCTGCTCAAGACAAACCTCTTTTCTTTATTACTTTTAAAGCAACCCATTGGTTGGTTGGTCTTTCTTATATGAGCTTTTGTTATGATATGTAGTTATCTGTCACTGATTTTGCATAAAACACTGGAAGGTCATATCTTAGAAACACAGTAAGAGTTGCAGATTACTTTTAGTTTCGGTGTACCTCGAGGCTCTCTTTTTGGTCCTCTTCAGTTTTGCGTCTACATGCTTTAACCACAGTGTATCACATATGATCATGGCACGTGACATGCAGGTTTGTCATGCCTTTTGTAGCCGAAATAGCTCAGTTGGGAGAGCGTTAGACTGAAGATCTAAAGGTCCCTGGTTCGATCCCGGGTTTCGGCAGAGCTCTTTCTTTATATTTACTGCTGTACCCATACAATACACACATAAAATGATGGATAAGCCAAACCATAAATCCTTGGTTGCACTGGCAGTAATGTAGGTCCCAAGTTCTGCTCAAGACAAAGGACATGTGGACTCTGGTTTCAGTCTTGAAAACTATATATTTTAACCATTTAAGAACTGTTTTAAGGTGTCCATGGGATGGTTGGTCTGTCTTATATAAGATTTTGTCTTTTGATGGCGTGTGACATGCAGGTTGGTCATGACTTTCGTAGCCGAAATAGCTCAGTTGGGAGAGCGTTAGACTGAAGATCTAAAGGTCCCTGGTTCAATCCCGGGTTTCGGCAGAGCTCCTTCTTTATATTCACTGCTGTACCCGTACAATGCACAAATGAAATGCTATCATTGTTTCTGTATAAAACAGTGGCCGTTCATATCTTAGAAACACAGTAAACGTTGCAGATTACTTTTAGTTAGTTAGAATGGTTCTCTAACGACTCTTGTCTCCAGTGTCAAGGTGTGAATGAGACTGAAACTTCTTGGGGACAGAAGTTAAAACTGTAATAGATGGCAAATTAAATCTCAGTCCACCTCCTCTGTTTAGTGAAGGTTTTTCCAGTCTGACATAGATGGCTTCCTTAACTCCTCTTTCAAACCATCGGTCTTCTCTGGCTAAGATTCAGACGTTGTTATTCTCAAAGGAGTGTCCTTTGTCCTTCAGGTGTAGGTGGACCGCTGAATCGTTACCTGATGAGCTGGCTCTCCTGTGCTGGTTCATGCGTTTATATGTTGTTTAGTTTCCCCAATGTATAGGTCTGTACACTCCTCACTGCACTGAACAGCGTACACCACATTACTCTGTTTCTGCCTGGGTGTTTTGTCCTTAGGGTGGACCAGTCTTCTTTCCTGGGGAAACACACTTAGGCAGAGCGCCTTCTTTATATTCACTGCTGTAACCGTACAATACACACATAAAATGATTAATAAGCCAAACCATAAATCCTTGGTTGCACTGGCTGTAATGTAGGTCCCAAGTTCTGCTCAAGACAAACCTCTTTTCTTTATTACTTTTAAAGCAACCCATTGGTTGGTTGGTCTGTCTTATATGAGCTTTTGTTATGATATGTAGTTATCTGTCACTGATTTTGCATAAAACACTGGAAGGTCATATCTTAGAAACACAGTAAGAGTTGCAGATTACTTTTAGTTTCGGTGTACCTCGAGGCTCTCTTTTTGGTCCTCTTCAGTTTTGCGTCTACATGCTTTAACCACAGTGTATCACATATGATCATGGCACGTGACATGCAGGTTTGTCATGCCTTTTGTAGCCGAAATAGCTCAGTTGGGAGAGCGTTAGACTGAAGATCTAAAGGTCCCTGGTTCGATCCCGGGTTTCGGCAGAGCTCTTTCTTTATATTTACTGCTGTACCCATACAATACACACATAAAATGATGGATAAGCCAAACCATAAATCCTTGGTTGCACTGGCAGTAATGTAGGTCCCAAGTTCTGCTCAAGACAAAGGACATGTGGACTCTGGTTTCAGTCTTGAAAACTATATATTTTAACCATTTAAGAACTGTTTTAAGGTGTCCATGGGATGGTTGGTCTGTCTTATATAAGATTTTGTCTTTTGATGGCGTGTGACATGCAGGTTGGTCATGACTTTCGTAGCCGAAATAGCTCAGTTGGGAGAGCGTTAGACTGAAGATCTAAAGGTCCCTGGTTCAATCCCGGGTTTCGGCAGAGCTCCTTCTTTATATTCACTGCTGTACCCGTACAATGCACAAATGAAACGCTATCATTGTTTCTGTATAAAACAGTGGCCGTTCATATCTTAGAAACACAGTAAACGTTGCAGATTACTTTTAGTTTCGGTGTACCTCAAGGTTCTCTCCTTGGTCCTCTTGAAATTTGTGTGTACACGCTTTAACCGCTATGTATGACATGTCTTTTGATGGCGTGTGACATGCAGGTTTGTCATGACTTTCGTAGCCGAAATAGCTCAGTTGGGAGAGCGTTAGACTGAAGATCTAAAGGTCCCTGGTTCGATCCCGGGTTTCGGCAGAGCTTTCACTTTATATTCACTGCTGTATTCATCATTAATGGGTAATTCTTTCTTAAGTGCTTTTGTAAAGATATGTAGCTTGCTATTATGGGTTTTGTATAAAATAGTGGAGGTTAATATATTAGAAACAGATCAAGAGTTGTAGATTACTTTTGGTCCTCTTGAAATTTGTGTGTACACGCTTTAACCGCTATGTATGACATGTCTTTTAATGGCGTGTGACATGCAGGTTTGTCATGACTTTCGTAGCCGAAATAGCTCAGTTGGGAGAGCGTTAGACTGAAGATCTAAAGGTCCCTGGTTCAATCCCGGGTTTCGGCAGAGCTCCTTCTTTATATTCACTGCTGTACCCGTACAATGCACAAATGAAATGCTATCATTGTTTCTGTATAAAACAGTGGCCGTTCATATCTTAGAAACACAGTAAACGTTGCAGATTACTTTTAGTTTCGGTGTACCTCAAGGTTCTCTCCTTGGTCCTCTTGAAATTTGTGTGTACACGCTTTAACCGCTATGTATGACATGTCTTTTGATGGCGTGTGACATGCAGGTTTGTCATGACTTTCGTAGCCGAAATAGCTCAGTTGGGAGAGCGTTAGACTGAAGATCTAAAGGTCCCTGGTTCGATCCCGGGTTTCGGCAGAGCTTTCTCTTCATATTCGCTGCTGTATTCATCATTGATGGGTAAACACAGTAAAAGTTGCAGATTACTTTTAGTTTCGGTGTACCTCAAGGTTCTCTCCTTGGTCCTCTTGAAATTTGTGTGTACACGCTTTAACCGCTATGTATGACATGTCTTTTGATGGTGTGTGACATGCAGGTTTGTCACGACTTTCGTAGCCGAAATAGCTCAGTTGGGAGAGCGTTAGGCTGAAGATCTAAAGGTCCCTGCTTCGATCCCGGGTTTCGGCAGAGCTTTATCTTTATAGTCGCTGCTGTATTCATCATTAATGGGTAAACACAGTAAAAGTTGCAGATTACTTTAAGTTTCGGTGTACCTCAAGGTTCTCTCCTTGGTCCTCTTGAAATTTGTGTGTACACGCTTTAACCGCTATGTATGACATGTCTTTTGATGGCGTGTGACATGCAGGTTTGTCATGACTTTCGTAGCCGAAATAGCTCAGTTGGGAGAGCGTTAGACTGAAGATCTAAAGGTCCCTGGTTCAATCCCGGGTTTCGGCAGAGCTCCTTCTTTATATTCACTGCTGTACCCGTACAATGCACAAATGAAACGCTATCATTGTTTCTGTATAAAACAGTGGCCGTTCATATCTTAG
Source organism: Planiliza haematocheilus (assembly GCA_005024645.1). Lineage (NCBI taxonomy): Eukaryota > Metazoa > Chordata > Actinopteri > Mugiliformes > Mugilidae > Planiliza > Planiliza haematocheilus. Next base: position 864,243 of record SRSE01000371.1, on the reverse strand, counting down.
AAACACAGTAAACGTTGCAGATTACTTTTGGTTTCGGTGTACCTCAAGGTTCTCTCCTTGGTCCTCTTGAAATTTGTGTGTACACGCTTTAACCGCTATGTATGACATGTCTTTTGATGGCGTGTGACATGCAGGTTTGTCATGACTTTCGTAGCCGAAATAGCCCAGTTGGGAGAGCGTTAGACTGAAGATCTAAAGGTCCCTGGTTTGATCCCGGGTTTCGGCAGAGCTTTCACTTTATATTCACTGCTGTATTCATCATTAATGGGTAATTCTTTTTTAAGTGCTTTTGTAAAGATATGTAGCTTGCTATTATGGGTTTTGTATAAAATAGTGGAGGTTAATATATTAGAAACAGATCAAGAGTTGTAGATTACTTTAAGTTTCGGTGTACCTCAAGGTTCTCTCCTTGGTCCTCTTGAAATTTGTGTGTACACGCTTTAACCGCTATGTATGACATGTCTTTTGATGGCGTGTGACATGCAGGTTTGTCATGACTTTCGTAGCCGAAATAGCTCAGTTGGGAGAGCGTTAGACTGAAGATCTAAAGGTCCCTGGTTCGATCCCGGGTTTCGGCAGAGCTTTCTCTTTATATTCGCTGCTGTATTCATCATTAATGGGTAATTCTTTCTTAAGTGCTTTTGTAAAGATATGTAGCTTGCTATTATGGGTTTTGTATAAAATAGTGGAGGTTAATATATTAGAAACAGATCAAGAGTTGTAGATTACTTTTGGTCCTCTTGAAATTTGTGTGTACACGCTTTAACCGCTATGTATGACATGTCTTTTGATGGCGTGTGACATGCAGGTTTGTCATGACCTTCGTAGCCGGAATAGCTCAGTTGGGAGAGCGTTAGACTGAAGATCTAAAGGTCCCTGGTTCGATCCCGGGTTTCGGCAGAGCTCCTTCTTTATATTCACTGCTGTACCCGTACAATGCACAAATGAAATGCTATCATTGTTTCTGTATAAAACAGTGGCCGTTCATATCTTAGAAACACAGTAAACGTTGCAGATTACTTTTAGTTTCGGTGTACCTCAAGGTTCTCTCCTTGGTCCTCTTGAAATTTGTGTGTACACGCTTTAACCGCTATGTATGACATGCAGGTTTGTCATGACTTTCGTAGCCGAAATAGCTCAGTTGGGAGAGCGTTAGACTGAAGATCTAAAGGTCCCTGGTTCGATCCCGGGTTTCGGCAGAGCTTTCTCTTTATATTCGCTGCTGTATTCATCATTAATGGGTAATTCTTTCTTAAGTGCTTTTGTAAAGATATGTAGCTTGCTATTATGGGTTTTGTATAAAATAGTGGAGGTTAATATATTAGAAACAGATCAAGAGTTGTAGATTACTTTTAGTTTCGGTGTACCTCAAGATTCTCTCCTTGGTCCTCTTGAGATTTGTGTGTACACGCTTTAACCGCTATGTATGACATGTCTTTTGATAGCGTGTGACATGCAGGTTTGTCATGACTTTCGTAGCCGAAATAGCTCAGTTGGGAGAGCGTTAGACTGAAGATCTAAAGGTCCCGGGTTTCGGCAGGGCTTTCTCTTTATATTCACTGCTGTACCCATTATTCATCATTAATGGGTAATTCTTTCTCCGCATTTTATTCGTGTATTGCATGTGTACAGCAGTGAATATAAAGAAGAGGCTGTGCCGACAGAAACAAAATGCAGAGAAAAAATGACCCATCAATGATGAATAAGTCCAACCTCTACAGTGCCCGATGCTAGCAACTTGTTCGCACCACTTCTACTAGCATAAATCTTTGCTAGTTTTTAGAACTGTTTTAAGGTTTTCAATCCATGGGTTGGTTTGTCAGTCTTATTACCAATAACATTGGAAGTTAATGTCTTATAAACTACTACGTTTAACAAATTGTTTCATGGCACGTGACATGCAGGTCTGTTATGACATTCGTAGCCGAAATAGCTCAGTTGGGAGAGCGTTAGACTGAAGATCTAAAGGTCCCTGGTTCGATCCCGGGTTTCGGCAGTGCTCCTTCTTTATATTGCTGTACCCGTACAATACACAACTAGTATAGGCAAAATGCAAGAATTAAAAAGAAAGAATTACTCATTAATGATGAATAAGGCCAACCTTGTCAGTGCTCGATGCTAGCAACTTGAGCCTGCACTTGCCCCTGCAACTAGCATAACTCTTTAGGTGCACCGGCTGTTAAGCAGCTCAGACATTGACCAAGACAAAGTACTCGTTTGAATTCACAGGACTATCTGAAATAACTTCTTTTAGCAATTACTTTTAAAGCAAAGTGCAGTTGGTCCGTCTTATACAAGCATTTGTGCTGATGCGTAGCTACCTACTAGCGTCCAATCATGCAGCAAAACTTGATTTTAACTTAAATCTAAAGCTGTGAATGTGTATTTGCTTCACCTGTTCACATCTATGTTTGTGCTTCACTGACTTCTTTCAGATTCCAAAAACCAATATTGGTAAAAATACCTTAATCGACGCCTATGTCCTTTGTGACGTTTGGCACTTTTTACTTCATACAAATTAAGTTAACCTATCTCATATCTTAACCTATCTGACAATCTATAGCAACTAAGACGTTTGACCCAAATCCCCAGCAATATTTATAGATTGTACTACTTTTGTAAAAACCTTATTGGGTCAGAATGTGTGAAACAGGCCCCACATGTTTGAATAATTAGTCACTGGTGCTGAAATCATTACTGCTCAATTCTGGGGGTCTATTCTAGAGACGTCTGTTCTGTTATTCAGTCTCTATCTTTTAAATATCAGTGTCGGCTGTTGCCAGGCCTGAGGATCAATCGGCGCTGCCCACACAGAAGCTCTGCCAGCGAACATGAGGCTGAGAAAGAGACAGAAACTCAGAGATAACTCAGATATCAGGCAGTAAAAGATTCCCGCTACACCGCACCACTGCTCGTCGACCATTCTGTGTTGTAGTAACTCCACTCCAGGCCTTGCTGTAGTTACTATGCTATTCCACGGCTTCACTGCCATCAGCACTCACAGCTGCAAACATTCCCACACACTTAAAAAAACACACTTTGATTCTGATGTCCCGCTGGCCCCTGCTCTGCTTGGCTCAGCTCACATAATCTTGGGTCAGTTTAATTGCCGCCGTCCTGTGCTCCATCTGTGGGAGTCGATGTAATAGGAGAGATTTTTTTTTCCCATCCTTAATGATCAACTGGGAATCCTAAAGATGCTCAAGTGGCACTTGACAAATGAGAGGAGGTTACTATGTGTTTAAAAAAACAAATGCCAAGGTTAAGGCCTCTCTTTTTATAGTGTTTATATACAGTGCATATAATGTGAACTTTTTTTCTTTGTAACAAGCACCGACTTGCAAATTTCACTACAAATTTCCGATGCGAATCAACGTAGAATCCAAAGATCCGATATTGATTCAAAAAACGTTTCCTGAATCCTCTTGCGAGGCATCTCGTTGCACAATCTTGCAAGAGTGGTCATGCGCTACGAGATTAGATGACACGTGAGCCAGATCCAAAACACGACAGAGGTTTAAAGCCTGAGAAAGCCGTCAGACCTGAAAGCTCGACTCGATTTAAAAATCCGATTTTCTGATCTGATATCTATACGAATCGGGTTTTGCATACACTCAGTCACCTGCATCTCCTCCTTAAAAATCTCGCAGTAGTCCTGTCAGCAGCAATGCAATTAAAGAATTGTTGCAACTGAGGCAGGTGAAAGCGTGTGGACGCAAAACTGAAGAGGACCTAGGTAGGAGCCTTGAGGTACGCCACAGTTTAGGGGTAAATACTGGAAGATCGGCTTCCTGTAGACCTGAAAGCTGATTGGATTTAAAAAGTATGATGACAGAGAAGAGCTGCCTAAAAGCAAAGGCAAAGGAAAGATGCGAAACTAGAGGGAAAAGGTTGTGGAGATATTGAATTAAATCGATACAGGAAATCATTAGCGATAGCAAGTCCTATTGTTATAAATTCAATTTGAAAGTATGCACAAAATTCATGTTTGTTAAATATAGTTTAATTTATGTACCTAAACATTTTAATCAGGCATCTTTAGTTGTTCAACACCTACATACAGCTATGCAACTTATGATTATTCACATTTTAGTCAATTCACGTTTCAGAAAAGGCTGAAAATAAGAGAAATATTTTGTCGTCATGTCTCCACTTAAAGTAGCTGCGCCTTAAGATGCGATGAATCTTTCCAGTTTGAGATGCTGGAGCCTTTTCTGGTACATTTTAGTTTTAAAAAAATTACCTAAATTGATGAAAATAAAATAAATAATAATAATTGAGAAGAACGAGCATGATGACGAGACAATATCTAATCTAAACTGTTGAGATGACGACCAATGGGAACGACTGATACAGTTGACTGACATGTGACGCAAACATGGAGATCTAAGTTTTAAATTTTTCTCCATCCATACGCTAGCAATATATTTCGGAAACATTTGCGGTTGGATATATACAAGAGGCAACCAGAGCCTGGGACGTCCACTAGTGACCGACTGCAAACTGCTGCAAACTTTTTGACCTGAACTCCGCCTCAGAGGCCACGAAGAATATCTGCTGCCCGCTGATAACAAGGGTGTGGTTGAACGCTCGTGCAAACATTACATCAACGGCCGTCCAGTCAGTTTCTTTTTTTTTTAAAGGAAAACACGACATTACGAGTCAGAAACTATGAAGATGAGAATAAAATCTGATGGCATAGAGGATGAAACATGAAAAAGATATAGAGAGAGGCAGATGTGTAGTGGAGGTTTGAACCACCTGTTGGCGTTTCTGCCTGTGTAGTTTCACTAACCTCATGCCAAGGCCGCGAAAATGAAACAGAAGGGAAATGATAAGATCAGGTTAAAAACGCTGAGACGCCGAGAGCAAACTGATACAGAATGACAGTGGAGAGCTGATGCAATTAACTCTGAAAAAGAAGCTTCTTGCAGAAACGCTGCAAAGAAATGTTGGCGTCAAAGAAGAAGGCCTTGTCTGAAATGTAATCAGGTGATCCGGTTAAAGCCAGGTGGTTGAGGATTGAGTGCATGACTTCTTTGATTTGAAAGAGTACAAGACTGTTGCATTGAAAGGAGGTGGTAGGAAATCTTTAGGCTTCAGTGTCAGTTTGACGGCAACTGTAACTACGCATCATGGTGACCCATGTCCGCTTGCTAGTAGCCTGTTTTCACTTCAGTATTTCCGGCTGTTTCTCCATCTCTGCAATTTTCTAATTGATTGTTTTGAACCAATAAAGGTGGAACATATCAGGGAAAGATTAACTGAGAAGTTGTGGAGATTCAAATGTTTGTACGATCCGTCTTTGGTGAAATTTCTTCTTGAAAGTGAAGCAGGAAGTAGAAACAAAAACTGCCAAAAAAGCCACAGCGCCGACTAGTGTTTGGGTGGAGTTTTAACACAACGAATATAAATGGCGTAGGCTGTGTTTGCGGTCATTTGGACCCCAAGTGAATGGACAGACACATAGAGAGCATGCAAGAGGGTAGCACGAGGGTTAAGGACGTCCATCATGAACAAAGTCGTCGTCCACAACCTCAGAATCGGAAAAAATATTCAGCCATGTTGCAAAAAAGTAGAAAATTACAGGTAAACAAGCTCAGAGATGACATCATCCAGGTCAGAGGTTAGTAGGTCAATCTACAGACGCCGGATGATGATAACAGGTAAGTCCGGACTCAACGGGGAATAGAACTAGTGTATCATAACAACATATTGGTGAAATGAACGAGTTTCGCGTCAGATGATGTGTTATTTAGAGGCTACGTTTCGGTGCCCCATTCACTCCCACTATATGGATATACACTGATCTAAATATCTGATGAATGGGTAAGTGAACGATGGTATTCTATGCCAGAAATAAGGTCCAGGTTGTAAAACGATGTCTTAAATCATCTTTTCCCAAAATGCTAAACCCCGAGTAGGAGTCTGAGTTTGCGTTTGATGCCCAGATGCTCCAAATAAAACCGAAACCTTTCATTTTTGGAACTGAAGACTTCAAGAAAACCTCACTAACAAAGACGATGCCCTGACTGATGCAAGGAAGTTAAAAGGAAGAGTAGGTGGATGGATGCGACTTGGTGTGGGGGCACAAAATAAGATGAATGATGAAGGAGGGATGGTTTTAAATCCATATAAATAAATATAGGTTAGGGGCTTTTTCTTGGCCTGGACTTGATTCCAGAACAACAAAATAATAGAGCACATCACCCAATGACAAATGGCGGATTAAACTTTGTTTTAACAGTAAATAAACTAAATATAACAAGTTTATTTGTGACCTTCTGCTTCATGTTCACCACGATTTAGTTCACATAAACACAGATCCGGCTCTAAAATCTTAATGTAACGTGTCGAATCCGACCAATCCACAAACAGAATATCAGCGTTCCGATGCGATCGCGTCGACCCCGCCGCCGCTACGTTTTCTCTCGTAAGTCACGATCTCTGGCGACTCTCCTGCAGCAGGTACCACCCTCGGCCACGCTTGCAGCCACGCAGAGTAAACACATCTCTGCAGGGCCGTCCGGACGGAGCTGCACAAACCAAACACAACGGGCCGGCGTATCGCTGAGCTTGTTACGCAACGCGGCGCAAAACACCAGTGGGAAAAACCACAGAGATCTCATGTTCCCTCTCTCTCTCTCTCTCTCTCTCTCTCTCTCTCCAGCTCTGCCTTTCTTCCGGCCCTCCTCCCTCCCATACATCCTGTGCATCTTTTCTCTCGCCTGCCCTTTTTCCCGTCATCTGGCTCGGTCCTTCTCTTTCCCCGGCGCTTCATCCGATCCCACTCTCTCTTTTTTATTTTCATTTTTAACAACCTCAAAAACCCCTCTCTGCATTCCTGTCCCTCTCGCCCACAGTGAACCGGTCCGATCTGTTGTTTTTCTCCGCGATTGAGCAACACTTGAAGCAGCTGCGTGAATGGCCCGCGGTCTCAAACAGCAATTTTCTTAATTTGATAAAGCCCCCCCCCCCCCCCCCCCCCCCCCCCTCCTCGCCTTTAAACGTCCTCACGTGTCAAACCAAACAGCAAGAACCAAATCAGCGCTGAATGTATAGATGGTGACAGTGCGTGCGTGTCAAAAAGCTACCCGACATGTTCAGGGTTCCACCGCGCGACAGACAGAACCGGCTCCACTGGTTCCACTTCCACTGAAGCTCGTCGGCTGTTTGTTTGTTTGTCTGTACCGAGCGACTTAATTAGGCTCTGTAGGTGTCACACATGAGCTGCAGTCAGCGTCGGCTCTTATCAGAACAAACACTTCATCTGGATTTCATTATGGGGCCGCGTTTAAACCGCAGACTGTAGGAAAAGTGGACGCCATGACGGCCCCTCTACAGTGGAATCAGTTGTTAGTCGATGGGACTTGGGCCAAGCTAAAACACTAAAACACACGTCTCATAGATTTTATGTCAAGGATGATTTATGTCGCTTTAAGTAGATAAATATTAGAGACGTCCCAACAAAGTATTTTTCAATATAATAGTTCCTAAAGTCTTTCCTTGTCTTCTCGTAGAGTTGACCGGATTCAGTCCAATAAATCTTTAAAGTTAATGTAGTGTGGAGAGGGTAGCTGGTCGTCCAACGCTGCCATAAACTCCAGAATAGACAGGAAAGAAGAAGAAGAACTTCACAGAAAGCGAATTGGAGACGCTACTCACTGGAGTGGAGACGCGCAAAAATGTCCTCTTTACAATGTTTACTTGCATAGAGATGGACGATATGGACTAAAAAAATTATCCCCATAATATCCTATTTATCACGGTAACGATAAAAATGACGATAAATAGCCACGTCGTTGGCGTTGGCACGTACAAAGTTCCCGGACATTTCACTCTTGATACGTTTGAACTTTTACGTGAGCGAGTAACGTTTTTGTACGTACGCAACGTTCGTACATGAGGCCCCTGGTCTCCAAATTCACTAGACCCCAAACTGATCAAGTATCTGAGGCCCCTCCCCTCAAAGACCCCCAACTAGACACCACAGGACACCCTCATGTACGAATTTTACGTACGTACAAAAACATTACGTACGTACAAAAACGTTACGTACATACTCACTTATGTAAAAGTTCAGATATATCAAGAGTGAAATGTCCTGAACTTTGTCCGTGCCAACGCCTACGTCGTGGCTGGCGTACGTAGGATTCTACAGATGTGGATCTTTTGGCTTTGACACTTAGAGGTGATGCTGGGAAACTGTCATCAATGTGAAAACTATTACTCCGAACGATCGGGACTGAGCCAGTCGACCCTGAGCAGAGCCATGCAGGCCGTGTGGGACGGAGTTATCCTCATGTCAGCCAGGTAGATCAGATTCCCACAATGCATCTGAACAGGTCAACATTAAAGAGCAATCTGCAGCCAGAGACGGTTTCTGAATGGAATCAGAGCTATCGACTGCACACACATTGATAGAAAAGCGCCATGGCATGAATTTGTAAATGTCAACAGGAAACATATTCATTTGATGCATTGAAATGCTTCTAAATCTGAGCTTGCGTCACGATTTAGAAGGAAATCTACACAACTCTTCGTACTTGAGGCCGCAGCACAATATTAGGAAGGTGGTCATAATGTTATGCCTGATTGGTGCAAATAAAGCTGAAGCTGGATCACTACCATTACTGGGCCACGTCGACACTTCTAGACACCAACAGTGACCTCATCAACTAATGAGCCAAAGATTGAATTAAAGGCTTCAGTCTTATTCCAGCGTTTAGTGAATTAAACGCCAATTGTCAAATCTGGAAACAACCTCCAATTACAAGAATTACTAGAACTCCCTCTAATTTCATGTTTTACTGCAGCATGAACCTGCGTTTTTCATCTGTTTTGAACTCTTTTGGTAATTTCTACACAGCAAAACCCAGCTGGAAAACAGGCTGTCGTCTCCAGTAGACTCTTTTTTTTTTTTCCGAGCTGAGAAATAACAATAACAAACTGGGATACAGTTTCTAGGTCATGGAAGAACTCTGGTCGGGTTGTGGAAAAGTCATAAAACATATTGAGGCAGTGCCATAGAACAAAAAAAAAGACTGAATTAAACGTTAACCCTTTAACATCTGAGAATCAAAGCGTCTGCATGCACTTCCTTAACTTAAAAATGTGCTTTGTCATATTTTTTCCCCCATGAATGCTTGGATTTCACAACATCCTGAATATTTATTGTTTACTGCACGTTATAAGATGGAAATAACAGTTTAAATTTAAAGTTTAAGTGAACAAATAACAGCAGTTGTACAGAAATTTTGCATGTTAGATGTGAAATTTGAATATCTCTTAACTGCAGGTTGGATTTCCCCTCGACTTTCCCTGCCTCCGTCCGACCGTGGACATTGAACGTGCGTGTCAGGTTCATAAAAATACGTTTTAGAGCCTCTTCTCAAATCAAGGGCCGGTGCAACAGCCCGCCCACGCCTCGCCGAGCCAACGATCCTTGGCTGTGAAAGGGTTAACGGCGGTCATGATCCGTGCATCGCAGTAGGCCGCCGCTCAATTATTCAGCGAGCCGTGATCCGGTTTCAACGCCCCGCCAACGCCGCTGCCCGCCGCTGCCACATGCATGCAGGGAGGGAAGAAGAGAGGGAAGGGAAGCACGAACCGAACTGAACGACGTGTGTTTTGATGTTTGCATACCTAACTACTTGGAAGAGTCATGCAAACGACACATAACAGGATTGAGTATGTAGGATGGTGTCCAGTGCGGGAGGGAGGGGGGACTAAATGAAATGCCTCAGCCCTCGGGGGGAACAGAGAAACAACTTTAAAGGACCAAACAGGACCACCTTTCTAATATTGTGCAGGTTTCCCTCATCAGAGAATGGACATGGACCTTCTGAGGGTGTCCTGTGGTGTCTGACAACACAATGTAGTTAATGGGGGGGTCTTTGAGGGGAGGGGCCTCTGTGGATCATCCCACAGATACTTGATCAGTTTGGGATCTAGTGAATTTGGAGGCCAGGTCAACACCTGTTTTTGTTTATGTCTGCTGCCATCAAGGAGTGTCATTGCTATGGGGTGGGGGTGCCTGGTCTGGTCTAGGTGGGTGCTACATGTCTAAGTAACATCCACACCAATGAATGAAGCCAGGTCCAGAAGTTTGCCAGCAGGACGCTGAACTGTCAGAAGATGGTTTAAATGTCATTCACTTCTCCTGTCAGTGGTTTTAATGTTGTGGCTGATAATCCAGATGTTTTCATGACGTAGCGTTGGGCCTGTCAGCGGTGATGACGTTTAAGGAGGAGTTAAGAATGTGAAAGGGATCCTCCATGACGGAGATGATGAGCTGAAAGGAGTCGTCAAAGCACAGCATGCGAAAGACGTGCACATGTTCTGAAACACGAACAGCAGCTTCCAGCTTCAAGCTTCATCTCTGCAGAACTCACACAGATCCATAAAATAATCTTTAGGCTACAAAGCCACCGAGCAAATCTGCAGACTGATCTCTGGCTCAGACAAAAGGAAGCCAAACTCACGGCTGGTGGGCTTACAGCCGTCGCCCCACACATGTACTCACAGAGACGGGCCGGGAAACAAAAGCCGATTGTGGCCGGAAGCCGGTGGAATTCAAGGGGTGGATCACTTTTGACATCCTCGTGGGGTCAGGGCGCCGGTGCGTGCCGTGGGAAATAAAGCTCGATAACGTTCTGCTGCAGGCGGGCGGGTGGGTGGGTGGCGTGAAACAGAACAGGCCGGAAATATGTTCCACAACATGTCAGGTACTTGTTGTACCTGCAACAAAACCTGCTGCGCCTCCGCCCTCGCCTCCGCCCGCCTGGGACAGTTTTTGTTTTTGGAAGAAACGCTGACAGATGAGAACTTTTCCTGATGACAGACTCGTTCGCCGACAGAGTTGGAAAATGTCATTTTTATTTTATTGTTTTGTCTCTCTCTCGCCCTCAGTCCAAACAAACACGGTGACGGGCCTCCCTGTTTTTTCTTTCTAGATTCTGAGTTGAATCCGTTTTGACGCAGACGCAGAGTCGAACCTCCACAGTGAAGGTTGCGCTGATCAAACCCACATGCACGCTACGTTGCGGGAGTTGGGGTTTAAGAGATGGCACAGGCCTCGGGGGAGGGGGGGAGGCGATTAGCGGGACGCAGACATCCATCGGGAGGCGGTCGGAGGTTAGATTGGCAGACACTTGTGTCTCCCCCACATAATAACTCCCAGCTGCTCTCTCTGTTTACGTTAGCCGAGTCCACTGCTGCGAACCCCCCCCCTCTCGCCTCCCCGTCATCTCTTACTGGAAACCACTCTCCTCCGTTCATCTGCTGGATTTCTTTTCTGCATATTCCCAACTCTTAATTCGTGAACTGTCTTTCGCAGGCCTCTCGCTGCATCTCATTTTCTAGCACTCCCACACACTCTCTCTCTCTCCAGGATGCTAACATGTTTGATTTTTAAATCTATTCTTCTCTCCTGTGCAACATCCACTCCGGATACTTCTGCTCCAGCCAGGACCAGATCTCTGCTCTGCTAAAGAACCCTGAAATGAAAGCACATGTTGTCATCTGTGTTATTTTTGCACGGTTTCAGACGTAGGACGGGTCGTGGCAAATCTAAGATGCATTTGCAAAACATTCCTCACGTCACGTCACCCTGCCCACACCGTGCTCCACATCTAAATTTCTTGCAAGACATTAGCCCGGATCGTAGCTTTATATATCTTAACATAAATGCACTGGAAACAATAGACCTCTCACCCCCCCCACCCGAACGCCCCCACACTCTCTCTACCTGTCAGTTAGCTCGGCGCTAATGTCAGCTGAAGTTGCAGAGTTGCATCCCTCCCAACAATCATCCCCCTCTCGCTGCATTTCTTCTTCTTCTTCTTCTTCTTCCTGCACGCGTGGGTGGTAAATCAGCGCGTTCGCACTTGTAGAGCTCGAGGTACAATTATATATATATATATATATATATGTGTGTGTGTGTGTATATGCAGGTTCTATTAATGTCCTCCAGCCCTCGGTCTTGCCAGAGCAAAGCTACAAATGGACAATATCAGCCCACAGACGAAAGTAATAAATAAAAGAGATCAAACGAAAAGAAAACAACAGGGACGAGTTGGAGTGACGTGGAGCGAAGCTACATCCAGAGTGTGTTAAATGTTCACTTGCCAGGATTTAAAGGTGGCTGTCGCCCAAACTCTCTTTATTTACCTTCTCACCGTCAGACTCCTGAACAACAAGCCTCACTGCCCGATCACTCCATTCCAATCAGTGGTGTATATTCAGCCTTATATTTCACCAAAGTGTAGTTTTTAGTGTACGTACAGACCCGTACGTAGACCCTTACATCGTAAACTGGACGTTCACCTCCCCAGAAATGTAACTGGGTGCAACGGTGACGCAGTCTGCAGGAGCTGTGATTGGTCCGCTTGGTTGTTTTGGTTCAATGAAGGTGGAACACATCGAGGAAAGGTTAACTGAGGAGGTTTGGAGATACAAACATTTGTACAACTCGTCTTCAACAAAATTTTGGTGAAATTTCAGCAAAAGTTTCAGTCGCCGTTGTTGAAAGTAAAGCAGTTACAGAGTGGGCCAGAGTGACGAGCTCACAAGTATAAATGGTTCACACCAGTAAAGGTTACGCCATACGTAGGTTACGGCGTACGAAAGTTACCGTGAACGTAGGTTACGCCATACGAAGGTTACGCCGTACATAGGTTACACCGTACGTAGGTTACACCGTACGTAGGTCACGGCATATGAAGGTTACGCTGTATGTAGGTTACGCGGTACGTAGGTCACACCATATGAAGGTTACGCCATACGCAGGTCACACCATATGAAGGTTACGCCATACGTAGGTTACAGCATACGAAGGTTACGCCGTACATAGGTCACACCATATGAAGGTTACGCCATACGTAGGTTACAGCATACGTAGGTTACGCCGTACGTAGGTCACACCATATGAAGGTTACGCCATACGTAGGTTACAGCATACGAAGGTTACGCCGTACGTAGGTCACACCATATGAAGGTTACGCCATATGTAGGTTACAGCATACAAAGGTTGTGCCATACGTAGGTCACGGCATACGAAGGTTAAACCGTACGTAGGTCATGCCATACAAAGGTTATGTCATACACAGGTCACGGCATACGAAGGTTAAACCGTACGTAGGTCATGGCATGCAAAGGTCACGGCGTATGTAGGTTACGTCTTACAAAGGTTATGCCATACGTAGGTTACGGCATCTATGTCCTCTACTTGTATTTCTGCACCGTCTTGCTGCTGTAACACGTTCATCTCTTTCATATCAGTAAAGTCTCATCTTACCTGTTCCGTTCTCTTCTAGGAGGTCCAGGCTGAAGACGTAACCGACGACCCGTCTCAGTCCCAGTCCCAGTCACGGCCCCGCACCGACCCGTCCGAGCTCGTCCCCCGCCTGTGCCACCTGGTCCGGTCAGAGACGGGCTACGGCTTCAACCTGCACAGCGACCGGTCGCGGCCCGGACAGTACATCCGCTCACTGGACTCGGGGTCGTCCGCTGACCACGCCGGGCTCCGGCCGCAGGACAGACTCGTTGAGGTAAGGGACACTCTGCGTCTGTGGGGAACAAATCACGAGCAGAGAACAGTCGTGAACACAGTGAGATACGATTTGGTTTGGGCTGCATGTTTACACATTACGTCCCGGGACTCATTCCCGCATGGTTTCTCTTTCGTTTTGTGTCCACGGTTTCTCCACCTCATGCAGAAATCTAGAGATGTTTGCATGCGTCTCCTCGTATCTATTTATATTCGAAGCATCACTATCGGCGCCAGCGAGAGAAAAGATATATTCTTAGATTTAAAATATAGCTACTCTGAGAGTTTGTGCAGCCCCAATCAAACACAGATGTGAACCCATCCTGATGTACTATCACGGCCGTAATTAAAAGTTCAGGGGTCACGCTGGTGTGTCTCTTAGGATGACGGGACCTCACTATTTACTGTGTGTCCGACTGGTGAGAGCCAAGAGGCCGGTCCCAGGGGGGAGGAGTGTCGCCTATAAATCAGTCTGATCTGAGCGGGAGTCTGGATGTATGTCTCCACTACTCGCTGTAATAAACACAGAGAAATACAGAAGAAGAAGAAGAAGAAGAAGAAAGCAGCGGAAACGGGACAAAGGGGAACAGAGTCACATGAAGGTTACAGATAATTTATTTAAATCTCCACAGGGGTGAGGACTTTCCCCCGGTTAGAAAAACACACGCTGCAGCAACTATGTCACTAAATGTTTGGTTTAGAGGAAAAAAAAAAAGCCAAAGCTGCAGTTTACACATTTTTTTAGGTGCAGTGTAAGCAGAAATAAAAAGCACTTGAAGATATTTAGCTCATCAGTTTCTGTTTACGGTAACACAGAAGATTTATTGGATTCTCAGGTTTGCCCCCTAGTGGTAAATAAGTGAACAGTTACATTCACGACAAACCTGTTTGTCCACCTGAAACCATAGAGCTCCTCTAAAGCGAAGCCAAAGCAAGTAGAGCTCCCCCTGGTGGCTGGCTGCAGTATAGGTCATAAGCTCCACCCCTTCCATGTTAGTGGGCGGGGCCTGGGCCAAACTAAAACACTAAAATACACATCAAATACAGTTTTTTTTAAAGGAGGATTTCTGTCATTTTACTGTAGGTAGTTATATAATGTTGACGCATGTTCAAGTGACAATTCTTCTGGCGCTATAGAAACAGGATGTGACACGCTGACGACTACCTGTTGCCATGCCAACCACTCCGTGAAGCGCTCGCGTAGGGCCGTGACAGTTGGGAAAAAATAAATAAATAAAAGCACATAAAAGTGTATAATCCCAACATTTTTTTTCGCAACTGGTGGAGGTAGAGCAGAGTTAAGGAAACGAAAACGAGTTTTAGAGGAAGACGTGTGGGGGCGGCGCTTCGATAACACGGCGGCGCGTGGCTTCACCCCCCGGCTCGTACTAATCAGACTCTGACAACATGGCTTCCTGCCGCTATCCCTTTGAAAATAGTGCCAGTTTAGCTAATGCGAGGAAGCGGGATGTATGCTGCATATTTATATACAGTCTATGCCTAAAAAAGTATGGTTAGATATTCAGTTTTAGTCTAAATAACTCAAGATGTCCAACATGATGTTCTTATTTTAGAAGTGAAAACTGCAGCCACGTCTTCCTTGTAAACTCAAAGTATCATAAAATATTTCAACACTGAGCGTTGCTTCGTAGTGTTTATGCATTAAGTCAGCATTTTAAGATTTATTTCGTCTAACTTGAAGCATTCTGGTTTCGTGCCAGGTGACATTTAATAATTCTTTATCTCTAAATCTGAGCCCTGCTGGGTCGGTTGGCTGCGGTGAGTGTTCACTGATAATTAACAGCTGCCTCTGACCATGCATCAAGACAGCGCTTGTGTTATCTGTCAGCAGCTTGTTAGAGAGGTGAACAACCATGACAGATCTCTCTCTCTCTGTCTCCCGGCGTCTTTTTCTCTCACCACGCCCCATTACACAGCAGGTGTATCAGCGGCGAGCGTTGTAAAGGCTGCGATGATGAGAGCTCAGCTTTCTGTGCCGCCATTTGGCAGAAGCACTGACACCAGTGAATGCCTCATCGGTCTCGCCGCTGCGGCAGCGTTCAACCTCCCGGTGCAGTTGTGCGCACGTACAGTGAAAACACTTGGGGTTAATTTCAGGATCGACCACGTCACGGCTCCTCGGTGATTTGACACCTGCCTGATGATCAGTCCACTCTCTCCCACACACATCATGAAAGAAACAGCTTGTCCTACTGCGCCGTCCAGAACACAGCCACATTTATTGTATTTTTAGGCCCGTTAGCCATGCTAGCAGTGGTAGCGTTGGTGTAACTGGTAGCCCAACGCCTCCAGACTAAATTATCTGAAGGATTATTGTCTCTGGGGATTTATTTAGAAGTTCTTATCTCTTTCATGGTGAACTGCAATCATATTATGCTTGACTAGCTTATCCCCAGTCAACACAAACAAATTGTACTGTAGTACAAATCAGCATTGTTAGCATGCTAATATGCTAAACTAAGAGCGTGAGTGTGGCTAGATTATCAGCTTCAGATAGTCTGACAGGAACAGAACAACTACATAAACCTCTTCTGTCTGCAAGTTCAATAAAAGTCTAGTTTAAGTTTAGCTTAGCATAACTTAGCATAGCTTAAGATATCTAAACAATTGGGTGATTTCTTTAGATGTTCTTATCTCTTTTGGTGAATTGCAATCACTTTATGTTCAGTTATCTTTTCCTCTAGTCAACCAATACTTACTGTAGTACAAATGAGTTTATGTAGGCATGCTAACGTGCTAACATGCTAAGTTAAGACCACAATTGTGGCCAGATGTCAGAGAAAAATGTTTACATTCACGCTATTAGCTCCAGATAGTCTGACAGGACCAGACAAAAGTTATGCTAGATCACTTTATTGTGTCTGCAAGGAAACAGCTTAGCTTAGCTTAGCTTAGCTTACCATAGCTTATTTTAGCTCTTGATTTTTGCATCTTAAAAGTCTCATAAATGGAAAACCGGCGTTATAAAACGTCATGTAACATATCAGGTAGACGGGTGTGCATATACAATCTCTGTGCTAAGCTAAGCTAACTTGCTGCTAACCTCATATACCATGTCATATAGGTTTTCATTGTTATTTTATAGCATGTCTAAGCCTTCGTCCTTTCATTAAGTTATGTTGTCATTAGCTTACTAAACAATTAGCCTCTAGATGCTAACGGTTGCCTGACAAAACAGTTATTGCCACTTGAACGCCAAACACTTTGTGTACACGACTTCCCATGCCTTACCTTTGAAGGCAACATGAATATTAAACTGTCTTAGCATCAGCATGCTATCGTTATTGTTAGCACAGCCCTACAGACCTGCTAGCATGCCTGCAGACTCTTGTAACTTAACAAATTTGTCATAGTTCCTGTAAAATTTAAAGAAAGGACCCATGATTTGTGTGTCTGTACTAGCCTAGCGTGTTCAGTGTTGTCGTGTTTGGGCAGTGATCAGCAGGTATTTAATCAAAGTTATCTTGCAGGAGGCGCCGGTGTGCTAATGCACCGCTCGTTCTCACATAGCTGATCTCCAAACATTACATTTCTATTATACTTAAAGAGCAAAAGCAGCTTCTGAATACATCTAAGGCAACAACTAAACAAACCCACACATTAGCTGATTCGCGGGTTGTCGATTTCTCCAGCTTCGGAGACAGAAGAGTTAAACCCCGTCGCATGCGTCACATTCACAGATGTGCAGATGCGTTCGAAAAATTGCTTGTTTTGTTCAGACGCACGAACCACATCAAAACCGGTGACAGTGAAGTTCAGGTGGCACTCAAAACACAGACGCACACATCGTCGAGCGGTTCCCTTAGGACTCCCCCCACCGCTCCACCTCACACCACCACCACCACAAACCCCATGAGAAATAAGCTTGTGCCCGGTTCCTACAGCTTGTATTAATTAGCCCGGTGGGCAGATATAACAGAGTGTATTGTCTTGTGTGGGATGCACTGTTAATGAAGTCAGTGAAACATGACACAACACCTGTTGTTTGGGCAAATACAAAGATGTTTGTTCTCCTTGCATTGAACTGACTGCCCGATCATTCGTCTTACGTGGATTTAAATAGAGACGCTTTGGAGGTTTTTCATGAAAAGAGGAGCTTCTCCATCTGTCAACACCACTTCCTTTACCTCTCCACTTTCTCTTGTTTCTTAATCTCCCCTTATTTTTATTTTCTAAAGAACCTATAAACTGTTGTCACAGCACCTACAGTCCTGTTTCCTTCTCCTCACCCACAAATAAAAGCTTAAAGTTTCCATTCTCCTGCCCGTGCTGCCCGGGCTTATCATAAGCGGTGAATTTTAAACAAATTCCCCCTCAGGACGCTTGACACCTGAAACCCGCACCGTAGCCCAGGAGCCCGGGAGAGCCATCAATAATTGATTGTGCACCAACACAAAGTTGGCGTGGAGCTGCCTGCCGTGAAGCCCAGGTCTACCCAAAGCTGTCGAAACGCAGCGTCGAGATAAGGCCGGGCAGAAACACGCCGTTGTGTTTTACCAGCTGGGTGGGAAATAAAAAAAAAAAAAGAGAGATGACAGCCTCACGAACACGTGTCTACGCTTCAGTTGTGAACTTCAGGGCGAATCAACAGCTGCGTGCGATTTCCTCGAGGAAAATATTCATAACTCATAACAAGAGTTTGAGCAATATTTTGCAGGTTGGTGCAGGCTCCATTAAAAACATGTTGCATGATTTTGGAATTAGTTTGTGGTTGTGTGGCGCCACCTGGTGGTTGAGTGAGGCAACACACGCCTTCCTTGCATCAAACAGTGCTGCTTTTCTGGATAGAAATAACTCAAAACATCCTGAAAGTAGACGAAGAGAACCCAGTCAAACAAATAAAGAAGAAATATTATACCTGGGCATTTGTTTATTCAGGAAAATGAGCCAATATTTCACATCTGTGAGGTTCACCTTTAGGATTAGAAGCTGGTTTCAAGGCGTCCATGTGTTCATAAGTGTTTCCAGTCAATGTAATGAGACTCGGGTGTTGTTCAGTTTCTCGTTTAGTTTTAAATAAATCAGGGATTTGTCTCAGTCTGATCTTCACAACATGTTTGTCTAAGTTTATGACGGCAACGGACGAAGGAGTTTTCTGTTGTTGCTCATCAGGCTGGAAAAGGTTCCAAAACCATCTCTAAAGTTTGATATCCACAAATAATCCCCCTCCACAGGAGTAGTCCACCAACAAAGATCACTCCATGATAGTCTGAGAGGAACCAGAGGAACCCAGGGGAACTTCTAAGCAGCTAAAGGCCTCTCTCTCATGTTCATGTTGACGAATCCACTGAACAACCAAAGACACTGCTCTCCAAGAAGAACATTTCTGTCTCGTCTGCAGTTTGATCAACATCATGTGGACAAGACTACTGGGACAATGTTTAGAGTAGAATAGTTTGGTTTAAATGTGAGGCGTCATGTTTGGAGATGAACCATCAGAACCTCATCTCGTCTATGAAACATGGGGGTGAAGCTAATGTCCGGGTTTGGGCCTGTTCTGCTGCATCTGACCCAGGACGTTCTTGTCCTCATTGATGGACCAATGAACTCTAAAAGAAAATGTCAGGACATCTGTCCATGAGCTGAATGTGACAATGTCAATCTAACAATGAACTCTTTTCCAGCTCATATTATCTCAACACATTAGTGAAGTATTCAGTGTTTTTACTTTACGCCGCTGACAGAACTCTGGGTTGATCTTTTTTTCATTCGCCTGCAGGTGAACGGCGTGAACATCGAGGGCATGCGGCACGCGGACGTGGTGGCCTTCATCAAGAAAGGTGGAGACGAGACCTGGCTGCTGGTGGTGGATCCGGAGACAGACCAACACTTCAAGAAGAAAGGAGTGATCCCCACGATCAGCCATGTCAAAGGTGAGAAGGAATACCCAGAAAGCAACTGGACGTTTAAGGTTTCTTGAAGATGTTTCATCCAAGTCTTACGTTCTAAGAGACGAGTGGAGAGTTGGATGTTGTCCACCTCCTATAACTCATTCCCTTTCCTTTTGGATCTGTGTGTAAGGGATATTTTATCTTCCTCAGACTACGACGGTCCGTCCATATCCAACGGCTCCCCCAGTCCTCACATCAACGGCAGCTCCACCACACAGTCCATCAGGTCAACGCGCTCTGACCTCAGCAGCCAGGGCAACAGCACACAGGTGGGTGTTGGCATGTAGCCACTCAGACTAACGCGTATATATAATATCACTATATTATTATTATTATATAATTATATCTTTTACCATTTATCCAAGAAACAAAGCTGAAAGACAACTGGACCAAGCCTTAGCCTTTGTCTCAGCTTTGTTTTTTTGGATATATGCTTGGATATACCTAGCTATGCTAACCATTAGCCTTTACAATGACCAAGTCAAAGAGGTCTACCCACATCAGCCACAACATTATGACCATAGAAGTTCTGCTGGATAACTTCTGGACCTGGCTTCATTCATTAATGTGGATGTTACTTAGACATGTAGCACCCACCTAGACCAGACCAGGCACCCCCACCCCATAGCATTCTGTTGGTTGTCGGCCTCAAGCAGACTTTCTGTTGGTTGTCGGCCTCAAGCAGACTTTCTGTTGGTTGTCGGCCTCAAGCAGACTTTCTGTTGGTTGTCGGCCTCAAGCAGACTTTTTGTTGGTTGCCGGCCTCAAGCAGACTTTCTGTTGGCTGTCAGCCTCAAGCAGACTTTCTGTTGGTTGTCAGCCTCAAGCAGACTTTCTGTTGGTTAACAGCCACAAGCAGACTTTCTTGGCCTTTGGTCCTCCACATGAAGGTCAGCACTCTAAACCATTGCCTCCGTTTGCCTTTCGTTTTTTATCAATCAGCTGGCGGACGATGACGGTGGCCGGCTGCTGGACCCCTTCGCCGAGATGGGCCTGAGTCTGAGCGCGACGGCGGCCGAAGAAAAGATGAAGCTGCACCGCAAAGAGAAGAGGAAGGCGCCGCAGATGGACTGGACGAAGAAACATGAGCTCTTCAGTAACTTCTGAAGATGTTCCCCCTGCAAGGACACTTCAGAGACCAAAGGACAGAGGTCTCTGCAGCCCCTCTAAGTGGAGTTTACGTCACATTCACATATTTTTTCTACTATATATTTTTTCTAGAGAAAGAACCGACCCATACGACAGAAGATAATTCATTCCAGGAATCTAAATGTGACGAAAGGATTTTACTTTTTAAGCAACGTCAGACTGTCGGGAGTATCGCAGTATTCACTAATCCCCCCCCTCTTGCCTTTCTTCTACTTTAATAATCCCATCCTTCCTACTCCTAGAGACTCGGCTATTTTTGTATTTAAAAACGCATAAACAGCTCTAAATAAATAAGCATCCCATCGTCGTGGACTGCATCCGAGAGAGTTTTATAGACACTGGGACAGCAATGATTGTGGGAATGTCGGCAGAAGATCACTGTGAAAGAGTTGAGACCCTCCAGCCCCGTGTGTAACCCTGTTGAATGTAAAGATAGAAAATGAAGGCTGCGTGTCCGTCCGACATTTAGTTAATTATGCTCCTTTTGCTTTGTCCATAAAGAATTCAATAACCCCTCAGATGTAGTAAGAGTAAAAACATCGGGAGGAAGCACTCACTTTGAAGGAAATAATGGACATGAGGACGTTTCTCAGGGACGAAGGCTCCATGTGGACAGCAGAGGGCAAACTTACACCACAAACAGAGACCACGTCCATCCAGAGAGACAGCTGTAATGTGTAGGACTTTGAAGGCAAGCTGGTAAAAGTGAAGGCAGAACGTATGTTGTTGTGATTTCATAAACAGGAAAGTGTAACTTCTGGCCAACTATTAATAAGTCAGTATTAATAAATTAGTAAAATATGTCCTTTTTAAGAAGAAGCTAACGTTGTGAAGAGTGACTCATGGTTCACATGACTATGAATCATGTTTTTTTTTTTTGAAAAGGATTAAGTGAGTTTCACTGGTGAAGCAATAGGTCAAGGCGAAGGGAAATTTGGAAGCCGGTTCTTGTATGTACATGCTAAATATAACACTACAGTTAGCAGCGGGCTAGCCTAGCTTAGCACAGAGACTGGAAACTTGGGCTAGTATTTCTTTTTTTTTTGTTTTATCATTCAAGTTTTTATTTTTATTTTTAAATGTAAACATAAACAGACAGTATCTCTTCAATCATAAAACAGTCCATAACAAATGCTCAAATTTAAAACAACCAACCTAAACATTCAATTACATTCATATCAGTGCAGTCATCACCCTATCGTAACACCGTTACATGTGAGAAAACGGTCCCATGACCTCTTGAAATTATCAACATCATCATTGATTCTGGCCAACATGCGTTCGTATGATACAACCTCTAACATTAGTGCGATCCATTTTTTGACCTCCGGAGAGGATGAGCTTTTCCACACTCTGAGAATTATTCGAGCAGCTGTAACAGCCCCTAACTTTATCACCACAAGGTGACATTTTGGTACGTTAGGCAACTCTGTTTGGTCTCCCAGTAGGCACACTCTTGGTGATACTGGTATTGTTGACCCTACCCACTTCCCTATGTATTCAATTACTTTTTCCCAGAATGGTTTAATGTGCTTACACTCCCAAACCGCATGTAGGTATGTTCCGGTCTCTTCTTGACATTTCCAACATAAATTATTAGTCAACAACCCCATTCGGGCAAGTATTTCTGATTAATATGCTATACGGCATTTGTTTGTGGAGTTTTGACAACAAGACTTAGCAACACTAGCGGTTTCCACTTGTTTTCAGGGTTTGTGCTGAGCTGAGCTATGCTAAGCTACTCCCGTTAGCATCTTATTTAACTGGTATGTATTTCTGCCTTCAAATGGAACTTGTGAGCGTGTGGTTACGATGTGGAAAGTAGTGTACACAAAATATTAGAAAACAGTATCAGTTTCCACCTTTTTTCCAGTGTTTGTGCTAAGCTGAGCTATGCTAAGCTGCCCCCATTAGCATCCCATTTAAGTGGTATTTATTGCTACTGAGATTTTCAGACAGACTGGACAAGACTCCAAAACCCAGACATTTGCTAGTCACAGTTTTCTGTAAACTGACTTAGTGCAGCTTCAAATTTGAAACTTTAGCTTTCAACAGGTTAGCTTAGCGAAGCACAGAGGCTGAAACAGAAAAGGAAACAGTTAACCAAGCTTTAATGTGTTGAAGGACAATGACTTTAAAGAAATTTTGAGTCAGACACAAGACACAAAAACCATGACACAGTTTTAACAACTGGGCTGAGCGCAGCTAAGAATTTGAAGCTCTAGATACCTGCTAGTTAGCTTAGCTTAGCGAGAGACTGAATCTAAAGGAATCAAATTCCACTCACCAAGCTTCCTATTTGACTCTTTGAAAGTCATTTATATGATAAAAATAAATAATTGTTGGGACTTTTAAGGCACAATAAGGTGAAATTATTTCAATAACTAGCTTTCTAAGTACCATGCTATACATGCTATACATGCTATACACTATGCTGTTTAGAAATTGGTTCCATTAGTTAATGGAAATGCTGAGACTGATTGGACAAGTCCCAAAATCCAAGATATGTGCGAGTTAAACTTTTCTAACTGGACTTAACACAGCTATAAATTTCAGACATTAGCTTGCAGCAAGTTAGCTTAGCTTAGCAAACACAAAAAACAAGCTTTCTACTTAACGTGTTGAAGGACATGTTGAATTTAAAGGGATTTTGAGACAGATTGGACACAAAAGCCAAGACATTCACTCGTTACAAGTTTGCGCAGCGGCACATTTGAAGTTTTAGCTAGCAGCGAGTTAGCTTAGCTTAGCCAGAGACGGGAACTCAAAGGCGAAACAGTTAACTCAGCTTTCAATGTTATGTGTTAAAGGACACATTTTTTATAATCTGCTACATGGTTTTAATGTTTAAGACAGACTGGAGACATGAAGACATGAAGACATTTGAAGCAACAACCAAGCTTTTCAGTTAGCATGCTATATGTTGTTTATTTCCAATATTTGAGACATAAAGGACGAGGCATCTGCCAGTTGAGCTATTTTTAACAACTGGACAGAGCCGTGCTAGCGGCCCCCTCCCCATTTCCAGTCTTTGTGCTATGCTAAGCTAAGCTAAACTGAGCTAAGCTGCTTCCAGTTGCTTTGTGGGTTTATTTTGCCGCGGTGCTGAATTATTCCTTTAAGCTATCTAAAGCTAAATGTTCTACAGGATGTGTCTGACGCAGGTTGGTTATGGGATCAGCTACAACATGAGCAGCGTGTTTGGCTGCTGGTGCGGTGGAGGCTTTGGGTGGAGGGAGTGTCGGAGGAGCCCACAGTGAGGTCAGAGATGCTCTGGAGGATCTAGGGGAAGAGACTGTGGGAGCCATGGAGCTTACCGAGGATTATAACTCATACAGGGACAGCTGTCACACTCATGCTCGCACATGTTTGTGTGCGCAGAGAAGGTAGAAATGCAGCAACACAAGCCATGTTGATATAATGCATTTATGGAAAGATGGAGTTTTTTTTTTTTGTACTCATTCACACCCTGAGTCGTTCCATTCATCGATCTTTATGTTCTGACACTCATGTACATACAGCAAAAGCGTATCTATGGCAGGTTGCATTTTTCAATAAAGTGTGACATGGCGTTTTTCTTTTTTGAATATATCACATTTCTCTCTTATTTGTCTTTTGTTTTTGTCCTTGCACCGTTCTGTCCTCAGCCCCTTCGTTCACTCTCTGTCTGAGGATTATGTCGGCGTAACAGTTTAAATTTCAGCCTGTTCTCAGGATTCTTCCGCCAGCCAGCTGCCGTGAGCTTTCGGGACACACGGAGGTGAAACCCGGGTCAAAAGTGGTGTTTGTGTCCATGTGTCTTTATTGTCCACGCTGAAGTGTGCATCATGTGGCGGTAGTCTTGTAGCCTTGTCCATAAACTGGTGCGTCAATGAAAGTGTCATAATAACTAAAATATGCCAATAAATGCAACAAAAATAAACTTAAACATAAATGTAAGCATTACATTTTTCATAAAATGTGATATAAACTGATATATTTTAACCGACGTTTTTGTATTTATTAGACGTTAAATTGTATTTCCCCCATACCATAATGTAAGAAAAACGAATTCTCTAGTAATATAAAGGACTAAAACTGTCAGAATAAAACTGTTGATTAATGACGTAATACATAAAAGTACATCCTATTAAACGTCCTAAAAATAATGTGTGAAATAAATTTAGGAATTCATTTACAAAATATGACATAAATTCACCAAATAAATACATTTATATGCCATAAAATGTGCCAAAAATAATCCTAAAAATAAATGCAGGCATTCAGTTATTAATAAAATTGATTTATATATTGTAATTAATACTTCTGTATTCATTTAACTTGAATTAATCCCCATAGTTATTGGTTTACGTCGTCCATATGCATTTGGCACTTTTCGTACTCCGTATAATTTATAATAAGTATATGAGTATTTCTTTTCCAGGTTGGGAATCTAGTAAAAAACCATAAAACCAAAAAAATAGCCAAATAGTATTTTTATTTTATTGTATTTTACTTTTTTTATTCTGCTACTTCAGTATTATGGAGGACCAAAGCTGCCATAATACAATACTCAATAAATACGCACAGTTTTTGAGGTACACAGATACATTTTTGCTGGCTTTCAGATGGTGTCGTTTCAATTTCTTCAGGGCCTATGGTTCGGACTGTCGGCTCCACTGAGCAGGGAGTGCGGCGAACACTTTTCGAATATTTCCCCATGTGTGTTTTTGTGGTAATCGGGTAAAAATTTTTGTCTGTGGCCACAAATTTCACAATACATGTGTGAAAACAACTCAAAATCATCAAGGACCCACAGCTCATTCATATTTATGCCAATGTAAAGTATTCAACATAAATTTATTAATTCATTTAGAAAATCTGACATAAATTCATGAGTGAAATTTGCTCAAAATAATGTCAAACATAAATCTAGGGAGGAATTAATAGGCTACACCTACATTACCTGTGTATTCCTTTACCTGTGCATTAATTCTTCTATTTATTTACTGAATGAAACAAAGTGGATATATTTCTGAGTGTCAGTTACAATCAAAACACTTTCAGTCCACTAGGGAGCACACCACCTGCATTTAGCATCCAGGAAGTAGGCCAAACCCCTGAGCAGCGTGAGTCTCCGGGCACGTCCAGCGCCCTGCCTGATCTTTGTGGAAACGCAGCGCCACACGTGGGCGCATTATCGAGCTCCTCGGAGGTCACGGCCGGGCGCAAAAGGCTGCCGGCAATTTCCAGAGCCGGAGAACAGAAGCAGAGAATAGAGCCACAGGTGGGCACTTTATGTGTCTGTCGCCCCGCCACACAACCGTCTCAGTCAACGGAGAGCGTTCCTACTTACTACTGATGATAGATGATTGCTTGTCTTGCACCCTAGGGTGTCTGTCCTCCTGTCTGGGCCTTAATTTTATGTTTTTGTGTCCACACGCACCTCACCCTCGCCCGTTCATGACAGTGCCAGTGTTGCCCGGGATGCCTGCAATGACTGAGAGAGAGAGCGAGAGAGAGAGAGAGAAACCAGAGTCTGACTGGGAGGGGGAGACACACAGAGAGAGAGAGAGAGACGAAGGAGGCGCGCGTCCCCATGGCGACTGTGTTTTTGTTAGCGCTCGTGAGTCAGACGAGCGGTGAGTCACAGTCAGGAGGAAACACACACAGTCACATTCATGCTCTCCCACTCACTCAAAGAGACGCCAAATAAGGACAGCTACAAGCTCAGAGAGGGCCGAGCAATAAGAAACCTAACATTAACAAAACAAAAAAAAATGAGTGCATGCACAGAAAAACAGAGGGGCAAACGAGTGCGGGCACATCCCCTCTGCATGCCCCAGGAGCACCCTCAACCTGGGGCGGGGTGGGCTGAGCGGAAACGCTCAGACAGGACACACCCGGCGATGTGCACACCTTGGCTTAACTCGCTAAACCGCTCTCTCATTGTCTGACGCCCACACGCCGTCGGGATAGGACTCTGCACAGCCAGCGGTTTTCTGCAGGGACGACGTAAACTGCAAAAAGAAAGTCGCTGCTCTTTCGTCATCCTTGTCCCCCGTGACCTCTGGGTTCAAGTTCCCAGAGCCCGTCGCCTGACTAACTGTATTCACCCTGAGGATTTATTTACATTACTCATCCCATGTAAAATACCCAAACAGTGCCAAATGCAACGATGCGTTCTAACAGTATCATGTCAAAGTTCTTCTCGAAGCTGGCTTCTTATTTGGCAGGTTTGACCCTCCATAGATTTGGTCTAGTGATTCACAACCTGAAGAAAAAATGTCAAGTTAGCTCCTAAAGCTGTCATTATCTCAATAAAACAAGATAAAGATAAAACTGCAATAAAAATGTAAATAAAGGCATCTCTTTGTACTATGTATATAATGATATATATTAATTAGTGATGCTCGATATTAGCTTTTCTGCCGATATCCGATATTGTCCAACTCTTAATTTCCGATACCGATATCACCCGATATCGATATATTCAGTCTTTTTACACCAAAATTATTAGGTAACAACATAAGATATCACCTATTATGGAATTAACATATTATGACTAATTTTATTGCGATGTCCCACTGGATGCAAACAAAATAAGTTACAGAAAAAAGTGACATTCATTTATTTTTTGAGTTTTTAGAGAGAAAGTTTTGCCTCAAACAAACTACAGACAATATCAAAACAAGGAAGACAAATGTAGCGTATAACTCTGCATGATTCTTCTTGAGGTGGGTGATCAGATTTGATGTATTAAAGGAAGACGCCTTGTTTCCTCCTCTCATAACCACCTTTGCTTTGCAGTCATTAGTTAGTAGGTGACACTTGGAAATACTTCCAACCATGGACATCTCATACACCGGGCGAGCTAGCTTGTTAGCCACGGTTAGCGACCTACGAGACTAGCGTGTTGTTGTTGTTATACGTCATCAAGCACGCGCCTGTTAACGTCCCATGCTGCGTTCATGCAGACTCAGAAATGCTGAAGCCCACAGAACAAATATCGGTTATAAAAACCCGATACCGATAATTCCTGATATTACATTTTTAACTCGATATTTGCATTCCACTGTATTTATTTACCATTTTATTAGTCCAACTGCCATTATCCCCTAGAAAACACAATAACAATATATATATATAGTTTTCCTCCACCATACAGTTTTGGCAGTTTTGGTCCTCCATACAATTTATAATATTTGCAACGTTCTGTTCTAGTTTCCGTCTGTAGTTATTTGCCTGTTAATTATACTATTTGTTAAGTTTACGTTTGCTCCCCCACCCTGTACACATTGTTGGACAGTTCAGGTCCTCCGTACATTTATACACAAGCAGCTGCCTTTAATCCAGGGATTTTAATCTTGGAGCGCCACTATGAAGAAGTTTACTTCGACTTCTTACGTGTTACGGAGGACCAAAGCTAAATACGTGACTAAATAAATGCATTTTTACGCCAATGCTTAAAACAAAAACAAATTCTTAAAACAGCTGTGTTTTAATATGACTCTGTATTTATTTATCTTTGTATTAAACTTGTATTAAACTCCCTATTTACTCACTTATGACCTAGCTATGTATGGCAGTTTTGATCCTCCGTACAATCAATAAGGAGCAGCAGGATTACCGTAATCCAGAAAATATTTTGTTTGAATTATTCATTCATTCATTTGTTTTCTGGACCACTTGTCCTCTGGATAATTATATTACATGCAAAATGAATGTTGATCTTAACATCACATTTATATATACATCTTATATTGGCAGTTTTGGTCCTCCGTACTATTTGTAGCACAGCAGGTTAATTGAGCCAACTGCAGAAAAAAAAAACCCAAATTAGCTAAAACTAAATGTCTTTTAACTTTATCAACCTGAAGGAGGTCACAGATCATATCTCACCCCCCCCCCCCCCCCCCCCCCTTAGATCACATTTTGTCAAAACATACAATGCAACGATGTGTTTTCTTACAGTCTCGTAAAACTATTTACACATTTCCAAATCTTTTTATCCATCCAGCACAATAACATCTCCATTTCCTAGTGGGTGTACTATGCAGGTTGCAGTGGCTGAAGTCCAGCTCAGAACAGCCAATCAGAGCCCGGCATTGACGAGCCGTCCCGTCGGGTTTATCTTTGCAGAGATAACACCAGAAAAGTCACCCGTCCTCTAACGGCTGTGTGTTGTTTCAGGTTTTTCTTTTTTTCTTTCTTTTTAGTTTCGCAACACAAGAAAAGTCAAAGTACATGATGTTCGGCCGTGAGCAGACCTCCACCTGGCTTTCCATCCATGCACCGCCGGCGTGCAGCAGGTGAACAGCAGGTGGAGGTTTTTTTTTGTCGGGTTTTATTGCCAGGGTGACGGGCAGGGGTGAGAGGTCGCCGCTAAGTGGGGCAGGCCAGTTGCCGGAGCGGGGAGCCGAGGAGTTAACGAGGGAGGGCAGAATGTGGTGAGGAGCTGTAAAAGGCTGCAGGAATTAAGGGAGTGTGTGTGCGCGCCTGTTAACGCGCCAGTGATTAATGAGACGGAGGAAGTCGCTCGGCCGTGTGTCACTCCAGATGATGTCAGCGGTCGAACAGAGGAACAGAAACGCCATGTGGCCGCCGATAGGCTTCCTCTCTCGCTGACCGCCACAAACACAAAACATTACACGAATAGTAGCTTACGTTTCATCACTTCCTTAGACGCAAACACACAAAAAATAAAGACGCGGTGGTGATTCACCTCCGTTTTCTTGTTCTTGTTTTACTGTCTCAATGAGATCACTCGTCTTTTTTTTATTGTCTTGTGACCAGAAGGGAGAAGTTAATGAAAATGGACACGATCTCGATTTAAACTTTATATTAAATAAGCCAGAACGCACGCATGTGTCTGTTTGAGAAATCAGGAAGTGATACAAGAAGCGCATCAGTGCGTACGTCTTCTCAACCGACTGTTTTGTCCGGTCAGCAAGAACAAGGCATGAATGAGGTGATGCATTTCACACCAATCACAGCTCCGCAGTCATTTAATACATAGTCCCAATCTGATTTTAACTGGATTCAGTCCAATAAATCTTTCGGTCACAGTTGAGGGTCGCTTGTATTCTCTGGTCACCCAGCGCTGCTCTAAACTCCCTAACCCAGTCTTGAGAAAACTTTTCTCTTCTTTTAAACATTCAGTGTTTGTTGTTGTTTTTGTTCTTTGCAGCTTTTGCCTGAATGAACTCTACAGATTTTACTGTAGGCGTTGAATGATGATCTCCTACTACGACCTCATTAAAATTCTGACTAGCTTGATTTTCCAGTAGTTTTTTTTTTGACTCTGGCCAACCGCCATTAAAACAGAAGAAGAAGAAGAAGCTTTGACGCTACAGGGAGGTGGTACTAGCCTGGTACAGTTCTTGTGAAGTGCACGTCATAGCCACAGCGTAACAGACCCAACATTCATTCACTGATTCATTCATTCATTGATTCATTCATTATGTGTCACTGCTTATTCTCTAAAGCAAGAGTGTTAAACATATGTCCAATCCGGTGGGATGGATTTGCAACGTCCAAAAATTACATCGAAGAGATTAAAACCTACAAAACCCAACATTCATTCATTCACTCACTCATTCATTCATTCATTCAACCATTCATTTTCTGTAATCGTTTGTCCTCTGGAGGGTCTCTGGGGGGTTGGAGTCTATCCCAGCTGCCACTGTGCGAAAGGCAGGGTACAAGAATCACCAATGAACCTAACCAGCATGTCTTTGGACTTAGGGAGGAAGCTGGAGAACCTGGAGAGAACCCACGCAGACACAGGAAGAACATGCAGACTCCACACTGAAAGGAACCAGTCGGCCATGATGGATTCAAACCCAGAACCTTCTTGCTTCTTGAAGCATCAGTGCTGGAGCCTATCCCATTGGTCATTGGGCGAGAGGCAAAGGTACACCTTGTACAGCCCGCCAGTCTATCGTAGCGCTACGTTAAAGTAACTACAATTCCGTGTTTGTCCACTAGGGGTCAAACTGTTCTAGTCAGAGCTGTGCACTTTAAAAGAAAACACTAAATGAGTTTGACACCTTCTTTTCGGTGAAAACCCAAACGCAAACTCAGCCGGCTGCTAGATTCAACCCAAATATCTAGGACTAGCGTTAGCCGTTAGCGTTAACCCTGCGTCCTAGGACAAGGGCGAGGTCTTAGTCATCACAAACATTCTTCTCTATCTCTTTACTCCCTGACTAAAAAAAATATATATAAAAGGGAGGATAATCGATAGAAGCCACCTGGGAATCTCTAACATTTTTTCAGTCTTTCCATCTCTCTCCTTGATTTCTCCCAAACTATGAGCTCACTCCAAGAAAATCCACCTCTGTTACTGGTGTGTTTGTGTGTCGGACCCCAACAGCTGGAGCTCTATCAACAGCTGGATGTCTGTTAGGCCGTAGCTGGACGGATGGACGGATGGATGGATGGACGGATGGATGGACGGATGGACGGATGGATGGATGAGTCAGCAGAAATGCAAAGCAGCGCGCGAGGAGGCAAAGATATAGCAGACAGTGGGAGTAGCAGCAGGAATAAAACAACAGCGTGCGATAACGAAGTAGTAAAATTAAGCAACGGAGCCGGGAAAAGAAAAAAGCAAGCTAAGAAGGGAAGGAGGGAGCGTGTGGAGGGGTGTAAAGGTGGTCTTGGCCGGATATTTTTAGCCCGTCGAGTGGAGGAGGGCGGTATTTTCTCAAGGGGTTTTTCCAGAGGAGTATATTTAGCGTTGGAGAACAGGAGGGATGTGCACTGTTCACTAATGCCCCGTCTGATGTAAGAGTCTGCAATAGGACCACACACACATTCCTCTGATTCTCCCCGGCGGCGCTGCCCTTCGCCTTATCCCGCTCCGCTCGGCTCAACTGGACAAAAAAGACATTCTCGACCCACTAAAACCCGGTGAACGCCCTTGTCAACAGGTCCGAACTTTCTGATGCCCGGAGATCTTTTCGAACCAGGCATCCCAGACACCGCAAATCAGACGGGCGAATTTTTTTATTTTTTTTTCCAAACACTGAAAGCAGCTAATGTGGTAACGAAGCTGAGGAGAGGAGAAGAAGAAGAAGAAGAAGAAGAAGAAGAAGAAGAAGAAGAAGAAGAGGGGGGCTGGTGGGGAGGACAGCTGAAAAAGCAATGCTAATAACGTTTGAGAGAGAAATGAGAGGGAAGGGAGTGTGGTTGTCTGTGCAGCTTGCTAAGGATAATAGCATGCTCGCTGGCTGAGGCAGACAGAAAGAGAAAGAGAAGAAGGGAGAGGGACGGAGCGAGCGCACAGCCGCAGTGACGCCATTGTGGTTCCACAGCACTTCCTGTCTACCGCCGCAGTGTTTGTGTATCCCGTCTCCATGGCAACTGCCAACACATAAATACCAGAGAGGCAGGAGAGAGAGAGAGAGAGGAGGCGAGCGAGAGAGCGAGAGAGCGAGCGAGCGAGAGAGAGAAAGAGAGAGAGAAAATAAGGACAGACCAGTCAAAGTCAAGTTGATTGCTAAAAGACTTCTTGCCGGTTCTGGACTGGAAACGGTCCAAGCAGGGGTGAGGTGTATAAAACTTATGACCTCAAACGTCCCAGGATTGGATCAGGGGTTGGATGGAGTAAAAATAATATATATATATATATATATAATAAAAAATGCCAATAGGGTGCTAATTTAGGGCGTGGGACGATGATGAGAGAGCTGACAGGTGACGCTGTATGTTCCAGGGCTCTGGTTGCCTTGGTAACACTCTTGTACATTTCCCCACCCCGAGATTTTTTATTTTATTTTTCTTTATTTATTTTTTTTTTCCGAGTGAACAGAGGGCAGATCATAAAAGTATTGGTAGCGCGTGGACGGAGCTAGCTCATTTTTGCCGCTCCCATCTGGCTTTCGCCCCGGCGCTGCAAAGGCCGCAATATGGAACCAAAATGGCGGACGAGTGTTTCTGTCAGGTTCACGTTGGCAAAAGTGCTTTCTCCTATTAGTGCTAAACACAGAGTAGCTTAGCTTCATTGTTAAGCAGTTGTGTTTATTATTGCCATTTCAGTTGAGTACTGTGCTTAGTTTTAGCATGCTAGCTCATTAGCACAAAACTCAGTGCCCTCTCCACCACGTCGGCAAAGATTATTTCTCCCCAAAAATATATAACATCTGTGTAGCAAACACATCAAAATTCATTAACTCTGAGCTGACCTTTTGATAGCAAACGGCTTCATGGAGTTCCTGTTGATGTTTGGCAGGTGTAATGTGTATTGCCAAATTTTTTGCTAGCTCTAAATGCAGACTAGCTGAGGCTATAATGTTAGCATGCTAAACTGCCCACAGTGACAATGCTAACCCATTGATGTTTACTGACATTTTAGTTGAGTGCTTTAGCAAGCTACCATTTGCTCATTAGCACTAAGCCTAGAGTAGCTTAGGCTAATCTTAAAATGTGAGACCACTTACAGTGATAATGCTAACCCATTGATGCTTAGCATGTTTATTGACATTTTAATGGAGCGTTTTAGCATGTTAGCACTTGCTATCTAGCACTAAATGAAGACTAGCTGAGGCTATAATGCTATCATGCGAAACTGCCCACAAGGACAATGCTAACCCATTGATGTTTACAGACATTTTAGTTGAGCATATTAGCATGCTACCACTTGCTGATTAGCCCTAAACCCAGATAGCTTAGGCTAATCCTAAAATGCTACATCACTTAGTGATAATGCTAACCCATTGATGTTTAGCAAGTGTAATGTTTACTGACATTGTAGCGGAGCGTTTTAGTGTGTTAGCACCAGTTTAGGCCATAATGCTATCATGCTGAACTGCCCACAGTGACAATGCGGCTTGTTAACTGACATTTCAGTTGAGTATTTTAGCATGCTAGCATTAGCTTATTAGCACTAAACACAGACTGGCCTTATTATAACACTGGACACTTTTACAGCCAGGATCTTCCTCCGGGAACAAAACTTCAAGGAAATCTATTTTAAATTTAAAAACAAACACTCCATGCTAATCATGAGGGGATCAAAGTATTATCTGCAGGAAGCGAGGCTGAATCATTTCAGTTATCTCGCCAGTCTCTCGCTGCAGAAACTGAATTAGTCAATAAGAAACGTGCAGCTAGCCAACGTGTCTGCTTAAATGAGAAATGAACACTGATACCTTTGAGATCAGCTGGCACAGCTAGCAGCTCCTTCTTTCTTTCTTCCTCTGCCTCCTAATATTTTTTCCTCTCTCTCTCCAAAACCATTTTCCACTGCTTGTTGTATAATTGGATCTGAGTCACCATGACTACCAAATGGAAGTTGTGTATTTTTTTCTCAGGCCCTGCGGCCCAGATTAGAGTCACTTACTGTCGTCTGACTCACGGTCGATAGCGGTCACTCAACCCAACGCACCCTGTGACCGACTGCCTCACTCATGCAGTACATGAGAGTACAGCGCAAGAACATATATACAAACATATATATACAGCACATGCCTTCACGCAGAAGGACGCAGATCTGCATTTTGACCTCTCTGCGGTTTCTCAATGAAGTATTACTCAAGCTCGAGCTTCTGTAACTAAAGCTGACACAGCAAAAAAAGTGTCCCAGACAGATATCATTGTTTGTAGCCCCTACTACTGCACAACCACACAAAAAACTGTTTTTTAGCGCTTATTTTAGCGGGTATATGTTTAATGGCATTTCACCTGAGATTTTTTAGCATGCTAGCATTTGTTAAATGCCTGGTAACAGGCTACTGCTGATATGTTAACTTGCTCATAGTCACAATGCTAATCCATTGATGTTATGCTTATTGCATTTTAGTTGAGAATTTTAGCATGCTAGCATTTATTAAATAGTAACAGGCATTATAGTAACAAAGCTAACCCATTAATGTTTAGCAGGTATGCTTTCTGCATTTTAGTTGAGAATTTTACCATGCTAGCATTTGTTAAATGCCTGGTAACAGGCTATTGATAATATGTTAACTTGCTTATACTAACAATGCTAATCCATTGATGTTTAACAGGTATGTGTATTACATTTTAAGAAGAATCTTAGCATGCTAGTAATTGCTAATTAGTAGTAAACTTTGAGCAGCTTTGGCTAATGCTATCATGCTAACCTGCTCACACTGAGAATGTAAAATTTGTCGTTTAGCAAGTATAATGTGTATTACTATTCTAGTTGAGCTAGCATGTTAGTCAAGAATTTTAGCATGCTAGGATTTGCTAATTAGTACTAAACACTGGGCAGCTTTGGCTAATGCAGACACACAGTGAGAATATTAAACTATTATGTGCATTGTCATTCTATTTGAGCATTCACCATGCCAGCACACAAACCTGGTCATGGTGAAAATGTTAACTTGTTGTTTAGCAGGTGTTATGTTTACTGCCAATTTGGTTGAGCATTTTATAGCATGCTAGCATTTATTAATGAGGTTAGAAACAGCAATAAAATGGCAAAGCATTAAAGCAAGATATCACAAGCAGTATGGAGTCAAAATCTGAGTTTAGTCTTTACCTGTCGTCTGACTGAAGTGGTTTTATTCTGATTATTATCCTCGACACATCCAATGTCTTTTGAACGAAGACAATCCATTAAACAGAGAAAATACATTTGCCTCTGGGGAAGAAGAAGAGACACAGGACTGTCAGCAATATTTTCCAAATACTCTGACTGACACGAAGGGAAACTCCTGCACCTGAGTTTACCCTCAATAAGCTGGCATGATATGGCATCTCTGTCTCTCACTCTCTCGTTTTTTTTTCAGTTTCATTCCAGTTTTATTTGGTTCATATTTCAGACTGAAAGAACCGGTAGTAGTCAGAGCGGTAGAGACATTTCCTCAGATGAGAGTCTCTGTTTCACATGTGAATCATCTCAGCCATTACTGCACTTGAGTTTGCGTGTGGATGGACGTCTGCGATGCAAAGTTCGAGGGCAGGGCAGGGAGCGTGGCACGCACAGATCTTTGTGGGTTTTGTAGCATAAAAGATAACTTATGGGAAAACGAGAAAAAAAAAAAAGGTCGCAACCTGGTTCCCTTAAACCACCGTTGCTAAACAGCAACCAAAACTTATGCAAAGTTGTAAATCCCCCCCGGTGAAGACATAGAAACAGACGTCCACAAACAAAACATCATCAAATCTGAAGACAAATAAATCTGTTAAGATGAGCGTTTTAGCATTCAAGTATTTCCTAATCAGCACAAACCGCACAGTAGCTTAGAGTAATGCTATCGTGCTAACCTGCCAAATGGCCCTGTGACCACAACATAGAAACAGAAGTCTGCAAACAAAACATTATCTAATCAGAAGATAAATAAATGCTTATCTGTTAACTTTAACTTTGGTTGAGTGCTTCAGCGTTCTAGCATTTCCTAATTAGCACAAAACGCAGAGTAGCTTAAGCTAATGCTATTATGCTAACCTGTCAAATGACCCGGTGAAGACAACATAGAAACAAAAGTCTGCAAAGAAAACTTTATCCAATCATAAGATAAATAAATGCTTATCTGTTAACTTTGAGTGCTTTAGCATTCTAGCATTTCCTTATTAGCAGAAAACGCAGAGTAGCTTAAGCTAATGCTATTATGCCAACCTGCCAAATGGCCCTGTGAACACAACATATAAACAGAAGTCTCCAAGAAAATATTATCCCGTCCAAAGATAAATGTTAACTTTAACTTTAGCTGAGTGTTTTAGCATTCTGGCATTAGCTAATTAGCATAGAATGCAGAGCAGCTTAAGCTACTGCTATCATGCTAACGTGACACAAAACTGTTTTCAAGCGGATGGAAGAACACTTCATTGACACTGAATTGATTCAGTGGAAAAAGAGGATGACTGTGTGGATTTTAACTTCACTCATAAGACGAGGAAAGACTTAAGCCGTTAGTAAATGAAAAAAATATTTATATATAACAATATAACAGAAAGATATAAGAAGTCTTTATACAAGAACATACAATGAGTGCTACGTCTGAACCGAGAGTCGCACACACGACTTCCTAAACACTACAACATAAAATCTAAATTATGGGAGATTAAAAAGCGAGTAAGACCCAATTAGACCACGTGTAATCTTTGCTAACCGTCAAAAAAAAAAAAAAAAAAGCGCCGAGGACGCCGTCGTCATCACCAGCACGGCTGTTATGCAAAGTTGTAAAAATCCCCCCCTCGGTTCAAGACAACATAGAAACAGGAGTCCACAAACAAAACACTGTCCCGTCTGAAGATAAACGATGTGTCTCGGGTCATGTGTCTCACCGCACAGTCATCTCACCGAGCAACAAGGAGAGTGTATGCGTTGCTAGGAGACGAGTATGTGTGTGTGGAATGTGTGACGTCCTAGAGGCGTGGTCGTGTGTGTGTGTTTCTATGTGTGTGTGTGTGTGCAGGACTTTGCCACAGGCTCACGCACACACACCCAGAGGCTCCGGGGCAAGTAGGGGAAGTTGTAAAGCTCCTAATAGCCCCTCTCAGAAGATTGTGTTACCGTCTCTCTCTCTCTCTCTGGGACTTTCTCTGTTGTTAAATTACAGCAAACGAGAAGAAGAAGACGTTCCCTTCTCATTAATGTCGCACATATCGATCCAAACATCTGCACCGTTCATCTTCGGCCTCTTTCAACTCACATGTCTCAACCCCAAACCACTTTTATTTCCTGTCTTGCTGTTACCATTGAACAGTTTCTAACCTCTTTAATGTGATTTTTATTTCACGTTTGATCAGAAAAATTAAAGATTATCTACAAAAGCATCTAAATTTGCTAAAAAGAAAACAACTTTCTTTAATGAAATATCAATTTGTGAAAAGTGGTGGAGCCCAAAGCAGAGCATCAGATCTAGTTTAGCATCCCAGCATTTGCTAATTAGCACAAAACGCAGAGTATCTTAAGCTAATGCTATCATGCTAACTTGCCTAAAGGTCCTGTGAAGGCAACATAGAAACATAAGTCCACAAATAAAACATTATCCTGTCCGAAGATAAATGTTAACTTCAGTTTAGCATCCCAGCATTTGCTAATTAGCACAAAACGCAGAGTAGCTTAAGTTAATGCTATCATGCTAACCTGCCAAATGTAACACTGAGAACACCATAGAAACTGAAGTCCACAAACAAAACAGTATCCTGTCCAAGGATAAATGTTAACTTTAACTTTAGTTGAGCGTTCTAGCATTTGCTAATTAGCACAAACGCGGAGTAGCTTAAGCTAATGTTATCATGCTAACCTGCCAAATGCTCTATTAAAGACAACATAGAATCAGAAGTCCACAAACAAATCATTATCCCGTCTGAAGATAAATGTTAAGTTTAGTTGAGTGTTTTAGCATTCTAGCATTTACTAATTAGCAGAGTAGCTTACAATAATGCTATCATGCTAACCTTTAAAGACAACATAGAAACAGAGGTCCACAAACAAAACGTTATCCCATCCGAAGATAAATAAATGCTATCCTGCTAACGATGCTATTCTGCGATTTTTATTTCACACTTGATCAGAAAAATCGAAGATTAGCTACAAAAGCATATAAAATTGCTAAAAAAAAAAGAGATTAAAAACAACTTTCTTTGACGAAACATCAACTTGTGCGCAAAAAGTGGTGGAGGCCAAAACAGAGCATTAAATCTGCCGGAAATATAACTGAAGAAAAAGTAAAACCCAACACTGAATTGATTTAGCAGAAGAAGAAGAAGGCGAAACCCCAAACTGCTTTTATTTTCTATGTTATAGCTAAATGCTACGCTATTGCTAACATCTTTCATGAGACTTTACATAATGTTTGATCAAAAAAACAAAGTGGAGCATCAAATCTGATAGAAATACAACTAGACAAAGCAAAAATAAGCATTTTCACAACTTTTATCTGCAAACACTGAATTGATTTAGTAGAAGAAGAAGGCTGCTTTTCTCTAATTTTCTATTAATAAGTTTAGACGTCATTGGTTGCACAAGTGGGCAACTAAACGTTTCCGGCAACTGCTGATCTGTCGTCTACAGCGGCTTGGAGGAGTAAAGAACCACATCAGTTCTTAGATGTCGGTGGTTTTCCTCTCATAACCTGCTTGTTTCAGATGCTTCCACAACATATGTGCTTAGAACGTACGCTGCTTTAGACGTTCCCCTGGGTTCCTCTGGTTCCTCTCAGACTATCATTTGTTGGTGGACCACTCGTCTTACATCTCCTCCATTTGTCCTCAATCTGTCCGACTGTACGATTATTTGTGGATTTCAAAACTCTTTGGGGATGGTTTTGTAATCTTTTCCAGCCTGATGAGCAACAACAACTTTTTTGAAGCTCCTCAGAAAGCTCCTTTTGTCCGTCGCCGTCACACACACTTCCACAAACATGTGTTGTGAAGATCGGACCGAGACAAATCCCTGATTTATTTAAAACTAAACCAGGAACCGAACGACACATGAGTCTCATTACGTCGACTGGAAACACTTCTGAACACACGGACGTCCTTGAAATTAAGTCGTGATCCCAGACGTGAACCTCACAGATATGTAATATTGGCGCATTTTACCGATTTCAACAAAAACGCAGGTTTAATATTTCTGTTTTATGTGCCAGATCCGGTTATCTTTATCTACTCTGAGTTATTTTTATTCCTCAGGGATCGACGAAGCTTCATCGTCTTCTTCTACTATTTGAACTATTTCTGTGTGGTTGCTGCCGCGTTGCTCATGTCAAGCGTCTGGCTCTGATTGATGTTCTGGGGCTTGTAAACACATATATCTGATCAAATCATTTCATTTAGAGCCCATGGACTCATCTAATTTAAATCAGACTGGACGGATATAAAAGGCGCATTTGTCCGCTGAAAGAGGGACACACTCAACTCTTCTGTTGCCTCTTGTTTTTTTTTGCTCGTTTATTAGCAGCTGTGCGGCCAATTATCTCCCTGCCCCCTTTCCTGTGTGTTTCGGCCCGAGCGGGGAGGAAAGGGAGGAGGAGGGAGGAGGAGAGGCGGCGAGAAGGAGGAGGGTTCCTCTCTCTGACATCGTCATAAAGGAATCCCCTTCGCTGGATTGGGCCCGCCCACTCGCTTACACTCACCCCGTCTGGCTCCCAGACACACTCTGCGTTCACACACAGTCCCGTCTGAGCGGCCGAGGGAGGAACTCCGACGAAGGGGGGGAAAAGGAGAAAACTTGACAAGTGGAGGAGTTAAAGCGCGAGGCGGCAGAGGAGTTAAAAAGGTTTCGTCAGGTAGGTGCAGCGTCGCCTCCTCCTCTCAGAAGACGACTCCTTTTCTCTCTTTCTTTTTTTTTTCTTTTTTACTGTTTTATGACTTTGTCAGAGCCAGACGTTACTTCAAAGCAAAACCCTGCAACCTGTTGATCAGGGCAGACGTTCACACGGAGACGCTGTGAAGTCAAATGAACTGTGATATTGACGTTGGACTGTTGCCACTGTGGACCGGCTCCGTTGCAAAGGTCAGATGTGAATAGCTCCTTTGAATGGGATGGCTTCATTTCTCTCGTGCTTTATTTAGAGATCACATCACCGCCCGTCTGGAACTGCACAATGATCGTCTGGCGCTCTCGCTACCTGCGTCTTTGTCGGGGGGGTGGGGGGAGGTGGGGGCCGTCCGCTTACATGCATACATGTCAGACGTCATGCGTGTGTGTGTGTGTGTCGGGGCGTTTGCCGGCAGCGGCAGAGTGCGAAGCAGAGGTCATAAAAAGTTCTAGAAACGCAGGCCGGGGAAGGCGTAATGGTAGCGTTGAAGCGAGGCCCGGAGCCGCTCAAACATTCCTCTCATTGTTCAGAGGCCCCGTAAGTCTGCGAGCTCCCAAACCTCCATGAAAGGAAGGGAATCCAGCGGGCTACTGTTAGCTAGCACAGTTTCAGCTGCAGCTCCCTTCCTGGAGAACGGCCGAGCCTCCTCCACGGCTCGGAGGTAGGAGACAATCTAAACCGCCTCCCCTCCTTCCCCTCCTTCCCCCCAGCTTTGATCTGATAACCTCTACGGCGGAGAGGACGTGGGAACGGGGAGAACGAACGGGAGGTCAGAGGTGTCGTTGTTGTTATTTTGACTTCTGGAGGGAGAAAGCTGGAAATGGATGGATGCAGGAAAGCAAAAAAAAAAGAAGGGGGGAGCTTTTTGGCTTTTGGCTGGGTGGGTGGGTGGCTGAGTGGGTGAGTGGGTGTGCCCGGCAGCAGCCTGCAGGAATGGGCCTGGGCTCAGGAAACCGTGGCGTAGTGGAATAAAAGTGTGTGCATCCATTCGTGCTTGTGTGGTTCAGCGGCAGCGGGGCAGCTGTACGCTAAGTACAGGGCTGGTGGCGGTGAGGGTGTTTGGCTCTGAGTCAGCCCCGGGATAGGGTTACACGCATTGGGCTGCAGGGAGTGGACCTCAGGCTTGGGCTGGGTCCTCCAAGCTTTACGGCTTCTTTTTTAAAACTTAAAAACAAACAAAAAAAAGAAGCTGGAAATACTTTTCTTCTTAAACTCTAATGTCCCGCATGTGGCCGCCGACTCAAAGGGAGCAGCAGAGCCCGGGCCGGTAGCCTGAATGTCACTGAATGTCACGGCCTCTGCAATAATTACACCCTGACACGCGAAGCAGGCTCGCTCACGTGACCCAGACGTACTCACTCTCTCTCGAGCAGAGCCGACGTTGAGGTGTGGTGCGGTGTGGCGGCGCGTTCGTTCAAGGTGTTCAGAGATCTAGGTCTGACTCTGAGGGATGTGTTTTGCAGTTTCACTGTGGCTCTTGTGGTCGGCGGCAGAAAAAGAGAAAGAGAGAGAGAAAAGGGCTTTGTTTGCATCAATCAAACAGATGCGTGGGCCTGTTTACGAAGAGACTAAGACGAGGGAAGCCAGCAATTAGGGAAAGCAAACATATTTGCACTTTGAGAAAAGAATTCGGCTCGGCGAGAAGAAAACTATCAATGACATCGCCGACGTCCAGCTCCTTTAATCTTGATCCGAGGCCACGTCTGCACTTTATGCTCAACATGAACATGTACACATGGCGCAGAAAAACAAAAAAAACTCTACAACCATCAAAGAAGCCAAATCCACAAGCCCGTCTTCTCTTTTTTCTCTTCTCTCTCTCTCTCTCGAGTACATCTGCTGGCGATCCGTCACTCGGTGATACTGATTTTCCTGCTCGGTCAACATGTTCTGAGCTACCAGCGAGCCACCGCAGCCTTGTGATTATTTCCAACCGATTCAAGCAGGATTGTCTCGGAGCCAGAGAGGAGGAGAGAGAAAATATATATATATATATAAAAAAGAAAGAAAAGAAGTGAGAGACGTGTCGAGATCCTCGCGGCGAGCGTTTTGAGGTGAGGTGTTGGACGGCGTGCGTCAACCAGAGCGGCCGTCATTACAGAGGAGAGAGGGAAGGAATGAGCTCATGGACATTAACGGCTGTGGGTTCGAGAGGGAGGGAGGGAGGGAGGGAGGGAGGGAAACCGAAGGAAGAGATGAAAAGGCAGAGAAAATAGCTCGGGCTGCCAGATGAAAAGGACGGCGGGATGGAGGAACCTTAAATGACCTTTCGCTAAAATATGTCCCGGGTTTACGGCGTTTTAGTTTAAAACAAATGTCAGCGCGGACTTTAGAGATGCTCGGGCCGGCGCACTATTTTAGGACGCTGCAGATTTGAAACAACAATGACACGGCCTTAGTGTTGATAGCCGCCCCCCTTCCACCCCTCGCCCTCCTCGTCCAGGGTTCACCGTGTCCCTGGCACGGCTCTGCAGCGACAACAGACGGCCTAAAACTTATTTAGACTCTGGAGTTCCCCAGACGCGTCCCACTGACTCACGGCTGCTGGAAATACTGGAAGAGGACGATTAGTTAACGAGTGAAGCATCAATCGGCTCGGCGGCGGAGCAGCGCTGGAGGAAACCCTGCCCAGAGGTCTGTGCCGCTCCTCTTCCTCCTAACGTCTCCGTTCTGTCATCCAGCGAAAAAGCTATTTTTATAGGCCCGTCACGACGCGACCTGCAGCGCGTCAGAGGCTAGGGTAGAGAACCACCGACCTGTCTCTGTCTGGCCAGGGGAATTCCTGGCAGAGTGATTTTTGAGACTACAGGACTGAATCACATTGCCAGGGATTTCCAATGGCTGACACGAAGAAGCGTCGCGCCCGTCCCATTTGAATACTGAAGCCCGAGCGCACCCCGAGTCGTGGCCCCGGCCCCGGCCCCTGGCTGTGCGGCGGCAGGACTTAACCCACATGTGAACAGATAGTGACTGACGTGTTCACAGTGGTTAAGTTCTGCCGCCACAGGGCTGCAGCCTGGAGAGAAAAGGTCAGGGAGGGGCCGCCTGGCGTCCGACCAGGCTTCAAAACACCAATCGTCCTCGATCTAACATTTATATTCCACCTGTTTGTGTGGGCTGTGACACCTGCATCGACGCTTAAAGGCACCTGACTGGAAAATTACTGCATCAGACTGAAGATTTTCTGCTTCTTTTTTAAAGTGTAGCTCTGGTTTAGACCTAATTAGGTCAAGAAAAGGCTGCTTGATTAATTACTTTACTCAAATTTTCTTTTTCTTTAAATATGTTAAAAACACAACTTGAATTGACACTTTTTACAGCGTTGTTCTTCTTAAAAACTTTTAAAAAACCCAAACGGCGTCAGTTTTACGTTTCCACAGGTAGAGAGTCGAGCTTCACCTACTTTTCTGCATTTATCTGCGTCTTCTGCTCTAAAAAATGTCAATTATAATCATTAAACAATGAAGGGACACGTATGAATACATGCAGTAAACTAAAAAGTGTTGAACAAACCAGGATGTGTTTTTATATTTTAGATTCTTCTCTGAGGTCGACACCTGGAAAGGTTTTCAATTAACAGGTGTCAAGTTGCCTGGAAACCAGAACAACTTGCCCCATCCCACAGTTATTTATTTATTTATTTAATTGTGGATGAAATTTGGCCTGGAGTCTGTCCGTTGGGAACTGATTGTGCTCCTGCAAAGATCTGCTGGTCCAATCAGTTTTTTTGGGCAGGTCTGAGCACTAATCGTGTCGATAAAGGCTTCAAGATTGATCCTTTTACTTTATTTTCATGGTTTTACCTTTGGTTGCGTTAGTTTTCTTTGTATTTTGACACTTGATTGAGTTAACACATAAAAAATGTCCCAAAAGGTGACATGTATTGCTTTGAAAAAAATATTTTTGCAGATTTTCAGCTCAAGTTTAGACTTACAACTATGTCTTTAAAAGGTTTTTCCCTCATAAATATAATAAATCTGGTCAATCACATGCAAAACTACGTGCTGCTAGAATGATTCTTTAACTATGTTTTCATGGGATTACCACTGGTTGCAGATTTAGAGGGTTTTATTTTGAAAGTGTCTGAAAAGGTTTTTCTCTCCTGTCAATGTAGGGCAACAAACGTGATACTAGATTGATTCTTTAACTTTGTTTTTTTATGTGTCTACCAGTGGCTCCAGATGTTCTGGAGAAAATTTTATAAAACTTGAACAGAGATGTTTTACAGTGTAGCTCCACATCAAACTAGGTCAACATCAAAAGATTGTTCTCTCATGAACGCAACTAACTTGCAGAATTTCTCAAAACAAAATGTTGAAAGTAAAACTTGAACTTTTTACAGTGCAGCTCCAGTTTACACTACGTCTGAAAAGCAAGACTGATTCATTTACTTTGTTTTTATAGGTCTACAAGTGGTTGCAGACTTTGATTCTCAGTTTTCTCAGTCTCAGTTTTTGTCTCTCACAAACACAACTAATCCTTTGTTTTCATTGGTTTTAACACTGGTTGCAGATTTTGTGGGTTTTATTTTGAAAATTAATGTTGAATTTAAACATGTAGTTCCAGTTAGCATTTCAAACTTTTGTCTGAGTCTTTTCAATGAAGGGTAAAAAAACAAAACAAAAACAAAAACAACATGCTCCTGAAGAAAAATTGGTTGAAAATAAAATCTGACTTGAGAAGTTTTACAGTTAACGCTTAAAACTTTACCTGAAAAGGTTTTTCTCTCATGAACACAACTAATCTTGTCAATAAAGGGAAATAAACCTGCTGCTACACTGATCCGTTAACTTTGTTTTCATGGATTTACCACTGGTTGCAGATTTTGAGGCTTTTATTTTGAAAATAAACGTCTAATTAAGACGTTTTACAGTGTAGCTCCAGTTACTTTTGTCTGAAAACGTTTTTTCTCTCATAAAAACAACTAATCTTGTCAATAAAGGGAAAGAAACCTGCTGTTAGATTGATTCCTGAAGAAAAAATAGTTGAAAATAAAATCTGAATTGAGATATT
This sequence comes from Planiliza haematocheilus, assembly GCA_005024645.1. Taxonomy (NCBI): domain Eukaryota; kingdom Metazoa; phylum Chordata; class Actinopteri; order Mugiliformes; family Mugilidae; genus Planiliza; species Planiliza haematocheilus. The sequence continues at coordinate 819,400 of SRSE01000371.1, read as the reverse complement.
TTACAGTGTAGCTCCAGTAAACGCTTAAAACTTTGGTCTGAGAAGGTTTTTCTCTCATGAAAACATCTAATCTTGTCAATAAATGGGTTAAGAAACATGCTGCTGGATTGGTTCTGTCTGAAAATGTTGTCGAAAATAGAAAACGTTTTACAGTGCAGCTTAGGATAACGCTAAATTATGTCTGGAAGGGTTTTTCTTGTGAAAATAACAGTGAATCTTGTCAGTAAAAAGGGCAAAAACATGCTGCTTTGCTCTGTTTTTACGGGTTTACTCATACATGGGTTTACAACAAGCGAATCTTGTCAATAAAGAGCAGAATGAACTGATTCTTTAACTTTTAAACGGTGATGCAGGAATCACAGACTCGTGCTGAATCCGCTGCTAAATGTCAGTTGTCTCATTAGCGTCTCTGGCCTCAGTGTGTCGTCTTACGTCGCCGGCATCTCTTAGAGGGCAAGAGTGTGTGTGTGTGTGTTTTATTTCTTATTTATTCATTCGTTTTGCTTCCACCTGTTTCTGTGCAAGCATCGTCGCCTCCCCTCGCCTCCCGCTGGCTCGGCCTCCTGTGCCTGCTGTGCTGATAATCAGTGAGTGACGTCGGCTGGCTCAGTTCAGCAGGAACAGGAGACCGAGCTCCTTTCACACTTTAATGACAACGTTTAATGACAAAGATAAAGTCTGCATGCTGTTTTTTTTTATTTACTGCACAGATAATTAACCTTTGTAGAGTTTGTGATGTGTTCTTATTCTAATAAAATTAAACTTCCTGCTGCAGAAATGTCTGTCAATTGTTTTTAACTACAGATTAAAATTAGACTTCCTTCCGAATAATACGTGGGTGTCTCGTGATTTGTCGTCCTAATCTTTCTTTCTCCATCATCATGTGTCGAGGTCAATATCACCTAAGATACGTAGGTTCTCTCCTCCCGCGCTGAAGGTTTCATCTTTACTGGGCGACACGTCAGCGTCTAGTCACGGTCTTGACTATTAAAACGAGTCACGTTAGAAACGACACAAAGGCAGTTGCACAACGTTAACCTTTTACTTCCTACGGGTCGGCTCTTTCTACTACGTTTGCACAATGGAAAGTCTCTGAGACAAGATAAATTAAAAAAAACAATTAATTTAACGGCGGCAGTCGAGTGTCAAAGAAAACACAGACGTTGCTGTGGAACATGTCGAACTAACCACACGGTAGAGAAAAAGGTCAGATTGAGACATGCACGCTTTTAATTGAGACTTAACTTTAGATGCTGCAAAAGTGCAATCACTTTCTTTAACTTATTAGAAAGTATAAAAATGATTCAGCGCCGTTTATCTGGGTTTATCCTTTTGAGGTTTTAGTTTTATCCCCCATTCAGTGGCTTCTATGAAACCAGTTTTCCAAGAAAGTAAAATGACACGGGTGCACATTTACAGAAGAAAATCCAACAAAAAAAGCTTTAATCTACGCGGAAGAAGTATTTTCAACGACATGTGAATAAAGTTATGTTACTGAAAAACGAGATAAACCACCAGTTTCAGTTTTAGCAGCTACTTTACAAATGATTAATCAATTGCACACAAAAGATATAATAAACTCAGCTACCCGTTTACTTTTTTGCAGGTGGAGGTGAAACATTTAAATTTAAAGTTGCCTTTTAATGCAAAGAACATTCAACGGCTTTCACATTATGAGAAACTAGCTCGTGCATGAATGTATAATGATTTAAATTTAATGTTTACAGAGCAAACACTCAAACAGGACGATCACTTTACTGCTGCGCCGATGCCCTGATCAGACACGTCCACATTTGATTTTAAAGACTTGCAGCAGCTTTTTTTTTTTTTTTACAGTGTATTGTATGCATTAGTAGGCCTGCTTGTATTGGCGGTTGCCGCGGCAACGGAGACACGTGGCCGTCATCGGCCTCGGCCAGCTGCGTCAGAGGAGGAGACGGTTCAACCGGCGAGTTCCTGTTTCTGAGAAAGCAGCCTGGAGGTGTGGAGGTGAAAGCCAAGCGACCTTCTCTCGATCACACGCCGCGCCCATCCCAGATCGCTTTTTTTTTTTTTTTGTTTGTTTTTTATGTTATTTCACCGTGGGTTCAAATCCCAACGAGGTACAACCCTCTTTCCACCTTAATTACCTACTTGAAAGATGTGTTGTGCAGCAAAAAGTGGAAAAACCTGCAAACAGCACATTTACCAGGTGGGTTATAAACTGCCTCCACTTATAAAACCCCCAAAGCAGGAAGTACTGCACCCATAGGTGGCGCTTTAATACATTTAAGGTTCCACAATTATCTCAGAACTCACAGAATTTTCTATATTTATCAATTTTTTTTTGCTTTAAAACAATCAAATCAAAGGTTTAGATTCTGCAATTATCCCAAAAAACTGCCTAAAAGTCTCAAAACTCACATAATTTCCTGTATTTATCAGATTTTTTTTGCTTAAACATCGTCAATTTGTACGATTTTCTTTCAGGTACGGTTCAAGTCAAAGGTTTGAACAAACGTTTATTATTTTCCTACATTGTACACTGATTAATACTGAAGACGTTCAAACTGTGAAGGAAGACGGAAACAAACCGCAACCATGAATTTTTTTATAATTTTGTTTCCACAATCATCTAAAAACGTCTCAGAGGCAAAATTTGTGTCATTTTTTTTGTGTTTATCCGACTTTTCTCATTTGTGAACGGACATGAGTGGTATTAAACAGTCAACTCAAAAAGTTTTCATTCAACAGGCGTCAGGTTATCTAGAACTACTTGCTAGTATTTTTTATTGTGTAGTGAAGCTGGTCTGGAGTCTCTCCGTTGAGGATCGATTATACTCCTGGAAAGATCTGCCGATTGGTCAATTAGATCATCATACACGTCATCTGAGCGTCGTGGAGTTGAATCAGTTTACAACTAAATGGCTGCTACTGAATAATATTCCAGCTGTGTACAGAGGTGTATTTTCTTCCAAAAAGCCAAATTTTATTAACCATGATTCTATTTATAAAAGCAATAACATTTTAACAATACTGAGTGAATTTTTTTTTTTTAATTAAAAAATGTTATTAACCACTATTCTATTAAAACTATAAATGGGGGCGAAAACTTCTGTAACCATTTATTTTACATTATATATTTTTAATTAACTGACAAAACTTCGTATAAATATGGTTTCACTTCATCAACACACAGTCAATTTTTGAAATTTTTTGGTATTAAAAAAGCCAAATTTTATTAACCCTAAATCCATTTATGTAATTGAGTCAGTTTGGAGTCTCTCCAATTCTACTCCTGCAAAGATCTTTTTATTTCTACACTTCAGTTGAAACACGCCTCATAACTAAATTCCTAAAAGTCAAGTTTGACGACGGCGACCAGTTCGAGTAAAGAAAAGAAGGAGTTTAAGGCGTGGGACTGAAATAGAATGCAAGACAATGTTGACAGAAGCAGATAATGACGAGTTTAATCCAACCTCAAACATTTGAATAAAATAACTTCCACTATCTTTGTTATTCCGTCCAGCTCGTCCACTAGGACACTCTGTCTCCAGGACACAGGACAGGTCTTCACTTTCCGTTCATGTAATTGCGTCTAAGGATAAAAAAAAATTTAAAAAATCTGCCCCATTGTCTTCCATCTATTTCTCAATGTTGATCTTTCTGTCTCACCCCCTCCTCACTCACTCACTCTGTAAATGTCTGTTTAGTTTTTTTAATACTTATATATTTTTGTCCTCCCTTTGCTACGCCCACACACTCCTTCACCTGCCGTCACATACATACTTACCTCCGCAGGGCGGCCAATCGGCTGCCGAGGTGGAGGTTCCTATGGTAACACAACAGGTAAACAAGGGTGGAGATAAGAAGGAGAAGACGACGTGACCAGGGCAGAGGTTTGATTGAGAACACGGCGGTTTTCTGTCTTATCTGTGACTCACTTTCATTTTTTTCTCTTTGATCATATTTAAACTTCTTCTTACACAGCGGTTTCCGCGTCAGACGACTCGACACGCTATCGGCTTCCTGTCGACCACGCAACCTTTATCCTGCAGAGTCAAAACCGAACCAGTTTGTTTGACTGTTTATAAAGCCTGAAATATAATTACTACATATAGAAAGCTTGTTTTGGGACGTCGTCGTGGGAAGTAGACCACATTCATATAAAATTATGTGACGTGGAAACATCTGAAGATGAGTCAAGTTTGACCAAAAGGACAACAGGAAGTGATTTGTTCCTAAATCATCTAAATTCTATTTATTACAACTTGTTATTGAATGTTTTCTTAAAGGTTCTTACTTAAGATAACGCTTAAAATTAAAACTATACCACAACTTTAAAGGTTTTAGATGAAATTTAGTCCAGAGCATTGACAGTACTGATCTGTGAAGTCACTGCTGTGTTCATATTTTCCTTCCTCGACGCAAATCTACTTGTTTTTAAGTTTGAAAACTTTAGTTTGGAGATATGTGTGGGTTCTTTGAGGCTAGATTAACTTTTAAAAAATCTTGTCAGGTCAAATGTTCCTGATCTACGCTGCAAAAACTCAACTGTAAGATTAAAAACCTGAAATTAAAGCAAAAGCATTTGACTCACTTTAAGAGTTTAGTACATGAATGATCTTAAACATCTTTATTAAAGCTTGTTTTTGAGGTTTTGTTACTTGTTCTTCGTCAAATTATTCATTCAATCATTTTCTGCAACCGTTTGTCCCCTGGATGGTCATTGGGGCGAGACTCGGGACACATCTACGTCCAATTTAGAATCACCAATGAACCTAACCAGCATGTCTTTGGATGGTGGGAGGAAGCCGGAGAACCTGGAGAGAACCCACACAGACACAGGGAGAACATGCAAACTCTAAACAGAAAGGAACCAGTCGGAATATGATGGATTAGAACCTAGAACCTTCTGGCTAAATAAAAACATCATGAAGGACTTTTATGACCATCGCCGCCACCTGTTTGACCTCCTGACCTCCGGGAAACAGGTCACACAGACACAATAAACGATAAAACCCACCTGATTATTTTACATGCAACATATTTAACATTTAATATGTTTATTTATTTTAATGAATGTTAATATTTTAATCTTAAAAGCATCGTTATGACGGGCGTCTTGCAGCTTCGCTCATCCTGACTGCATCTGTACCGCTTTTTAAAGTCATGTTTTTTAGCTTTTAACTGATTTTCTGCAGCTTGTTTTGTTCTTTGTAGGTTTATATTTCTTTTATTTACATATTTGCAGAGTAAGAACTTTATTTTCTGGTTTAAGCTGCTGATTTCCGACTCTATATAGATCAATAATAATGATAAGCAGTAAATCCAGATGTGGATCATGACTCAGAGCGACATAAAAATAATAAATGCTACTATTTTCCTTTTTTATAAATCTATATAATCATTGCCAAGGATGAATATGGTGGCTCAATGAAGGAACGGAGCCTGAAAGACAAAACTCAGGGCAAACTTTACCAAACAGGTCTGCATAAAGGAGGTTTAAACTTCTATCAGTACGTTTCCTCAGTTACTTTCAACCTGGATGCAAATATGCAAATTAAAAAAAAACAAAGATCTGCTGCAGACGAGGAACCGATATGCAAATCTGTGCATTTCTTCCCTCATGCCTCCGCAGACAAACTCCACCCTGCAGCTGTGCACCAGCATCAGGTCACACCCTTCTCTTCATCCTCTTGGTTCCCACTTTACAAAAGCTGCTCAGGAGAAGTCATAATTAGCATCACACAGAGTCCTGATTGTTCCACAGAAGAGGAAGAAGAGGAGGAGGAGGAGGAGGAAACACACACACACGGCACAATACGTCAACGGCAGCGTGACTCCATCTCATCCACGCACGGCGCCTCCACTCCTCGCTGCTCTCTAATCTCGCCCGTCGAGCGCAAAGCAAACACGAGCGTCTGCAGCGGCCGAGGAATCAACGCGGCGCTCTTTAACCGTCGAGGCCCTGGGTAAACACGCGGTGCCAGGAGGGAAACGATACCAGAGCGGAAAAGCAGTTAGTGGCTGCGCACGGGGAACGCCCAGCGCTGACGAGGACGGCGTTACATCAGGTCCAAGTCCTGCGAAATAAAGACACTCGCCGTCTAGAGTCACTCGTCCCGTGAAAGGTCGTGGGCTGGAGCAGATCCCGGCTCAGGGCTAACACAGATTAGAACCAGCAATGAACCTAACAAGGGATGGTTCAGGGATTAGAACCTAGAACCCACCTGAAAACATCTGAAGCTAAAATAAAATCCGTCTCCTTTCTGGCGAGAAACGAAATGACGCTCAAAAGAAAAACGTCCGTCTTTGAAACTGAAGGTTTATTTCTCTTTAGAGTTCACGGTGCATACAGTCGTGTTGGTTATAAACATCAAAAGGTTCAGACGTGTGCAAACTGGAAAACAAAATAAATCTTTTAATACCCCGTGCATTCTGCACACAGACAAAGGTCTTTCATTCAAGTCTTCAGCTCTAAGGGAACCGACGGGGGGAGGCTTCAACAGGAACGTCTGCGGGTGTCGTCCAGAGTCCAGACCTGAATCAGGAGAACTAATAACTCAACCTACATGGACGGGGGCGTAGGAGTAACAGATGAAACGTCCTCCAGCTTTACTTAGGCTAGTTCCAGGTGGACAACACCCACATGTGTTTCTATTTAAACCCCCGAACTTTCCAAAAAGACTCGGATGAAGCATCTTTTGGAAAGTCCAGCTCTTCCTGCTCCAGACCTGGATCCTAATCTGCCTGATGATTAGGTCTGGGGTTAAAATCGACCTCGAATCGAAAGATCCGACGTCCATTCGTAAAATACCGCTTCTTAGAAATCTCACAGGTCAGAGGAAGCGTGAGGGACGAGCTAAAACTCGACAGGAGGCCTGAAATCTGACCGGATTTACAAAGTATGACGACGGAGAAGACACAAAAATAGACGAAAAACAAGTTTAAACTGAATATCTAGTCCTAATTATTCATCTCTGTGTCATGTTTTGTGTTTTTTTTTGTTCCAAACTTACTTAAATAAAGACAAACAAATATACATATTTATACCAAACCCCTGACCTAAGAAATCAATGATTTCTTAAGCAGTGCGTCATAAATCCATCCATCGATGTTTGGTTTATCTAGAAAGTCAATAAAATGAAACCTTTTTCCATGAGTGTGTGTTTCCAGCTTCACGCTTCACAGACACACAAGCGTCCCAGACGGCTCATGCACAGCACGCTGTACTTGTTTAAACAAGTAAATAATAGTATGGAACGTTTTAAAACAGGAAGCATTGTCTCCCGCTGAATGAGGAACAAAGCGCTGCCTCTACTAGTTTTTTTTTTCTTTCTGCTATTATCTATTCATTCAGACAAACAAGAGGAGAAACCAGAGGAACGGAGCGGCGTCTAAGGCAGCGAGCGTTTTAGTCCGACTTCTGGCCGGCGGTCAGCTTGTCGGAGTGTCGAGCGAAAGTCTCGGCCACGATCAGAGGGAAGACCAGCGAGGCGTCGGCGTACACCTGAAGACCGAGAGCAGAGCAGTGAGACAAGTTTCTCTCCTTTGTGTCAGAAGCTACGCTGAGATCAAACCATTTTATGTTCTGCTGCTGCTCCGATGCAGCCTGAGAGTAAAGACTGTGTCGCCACCTTGAGGCCGAGGAGGGAACTACAGGAGCATGTTTCAGGGCTCAGATTATAACTAGAGCCAGACTTTAGTTAAAATATATAAATGTGTTAATCAAAGCTGTGAATTTTGGGTAATTTTGTTTGTTTTTAAAGCAAAATAAATAAATAAATAAATAAATAAACATGACCGACCAAACCAACTGCTTCAAACCCCTGTTTTTGGTTTCTACAATCAGCTACTGGATTTTTTATTTTTGTGACTTCAGTTTATTTTTTATTTATTATCAAACTTTGTGCTTTGTGCATATTTATTTTTTAGTAATTTTTTTATTTATTAAAAATATATATATTTTTTAGTTTATTGCACAGGAAATCAGGTCAGTATGTATTTATTTATTTATTTTTTCCAGTATTTCAAGTTTGCTTTTAAAGCCTGAAACGAAAACTGGAAAAACATTTGATTTTTATCTTCACGTTAAAAAAAACGTTAATTAATTTAAATTTTATTCTGTAGTCTAGAACTAAACAAAGAAAGTCAATATTTTCACTTAACTTTCTTTCTACTAACGTGATTTAAAAATATAAAAGTGCAACAAGTCTTTTATTTTCCTTCATTGAAACAGGAAGTAGTCTACGTTTGTAATTTCCAGCACTTGGATCACGTCAGATCATAAATACCATCCTATAGTGAGTGCCGGTTTCAGATGAAAGACAGAAGATTATCTGTGAAGATTCTCCTTAAGTGTGTGACGCTACAAGATCACAAAATCTTATAGGATTTTCAATCACCTGCAGTCTGAGCCCAGATTTATTTAAAATAAGTTTCTTCTAATTTCTAGCTAATCTAAGAGCACAGTTTGGACATGTCTAACTGTAGACCAGCTTGAAATGTTCTTGTAAAACTAGCCTCACTGCCTGGTCGCCATTTGTGATTAGAAATCTCAACCAAACTCATTCAAAGCTCCCGAAAATTAAGTATTCTATATGCTATCTCTAAATGGAGGTTAATTTATGCTGCTACACACATGAAGAATGAATAAAAATAACACACGGGTCGAGTTTTTAACCTCGAGTCTTTGTCATAAGACACCTCGACAAGGAATCCCGAGGATGTCATCGCAAACTACTTAACGTCCGTACCTTAACGGGTTTGGCGTCGGTTCTGATCTTGCCCCAGGACACGGCCTCGTCAGGTCTGGCGCCGGAGTCGGAGCCGTCGAACTCCTGACCCGTGTTTACGAAGACCACGTAGTCGGCGCCGTTCCTCTGGAAGGAGAGAAAAGGAAGGTCAGCGAGTCGTTGGAGGTGGGGCTTAATCTAGCCATAATAGTCATGCACGTCTTCTGAGAGCAACAAAATGGCTCTGATTGGTTGTTGGCGTCAACCAATCACATTTATTTCACCACCTTCCACCTCCTTTTCCTCTTTAGTTACCAATTCCACCAAGTTTTTGCAGAATTACACAAAAATTTGCAGCCGTGTATGAGAAAACCGATCATATTTACCATGAGGTTAGCATTGGCTATGTGATGTTTGACCAGCCCTCCTCCCAGGATGATCATCCCCGTCCTCTTGGCGAACACCGCCTGGCTGTTCATCCTGCGAATATCTGACGTAAAGACAGAGCAAAGTCACAACACCTTCTTTAATTTTTTATCTTTAATGTCGTTAAACGTCGGTCGTACCTTCTACGATGTCCAAAACAAAACCGGGGTTTCTGTACGAGTGGAAGTAGATCATGTCGCCCAGAGAGCCGTCCGTCAGAGCCGGACTGAAGACTGGGATGTCGTTCTGAAACAGGAAGTAGTGAGTTAACGGCTCCAAATATTTATTATTGAATAAGAAATTACATCCAGGACTCACCTTGTAGGCCCAGTAGTAGACAGAGTCGGGGTTATTGATCTCCTTTCCAAGCCGGTGGATCATTTTGGAGGGAGTCCAGCGAGTTCCCTGAGATAAGAAGATACCATTTAATTAAAAACAACTAATCCAATTCTGACTTTTAACAGTTGAGAAAAAACATCTTTGTGTCTGGGGCAGGCGGTTTGGGTTCGGACCTCGGTGTTCTGCTCCAGCAGCATCTGGTCCAGGATGGGCATGAGCCAGTCTTCAAATTTACAGTAGTTGTCATTGGGCACCAGAAGATTCCCGATTCTGCAGAGAGGACGGAGGACGTAGATTAATAGACGGATTAATGGATTAATAGAGCTGCTGCAGAGCGTCGTTGATGCTCTCTAATCTAAGCCAGGACTCCCACAGGAGGAGGAGGAGGAGGAGGAGGAGGATGTGTTGGGTTTCCGGATGCAACATTTCTGCAGCTACTCTAAAAGCTTGTGGTTCCACCAGATGAACCTCGTCTCCGTTTGAGAAGCGTCCCAGAAGGACGCTTGCACGTTTACGCCAGAGAGAACAGATGGTTTAAAGGAGGACGAACGGAAGCTGCCTGTGTCAAACTGGAAAACCCCTCCTCTGACAGGGGAGATGGATCGGGATATAATCTGCTCCAGAAATGTCCTGGTCGTCCAACGCTGCCATAAACTCGCTAACCCTCTCTGGAAGATTTTTCTCCTTGACGCTGTCTCCAGGAAACTTTTCTCTTCTTTTAAACGTTCAGTGTTTGTTGTTGTTGGCTGAACCTAGTTAGTAGCATTGAAGGATGATCTCCTACCACCACCTCAACAAACATCATTCAGAAGCATTGAAGCGATGATCTTGAGTTTATGCTCTATCCAAAACCACCTCAAAAAACATACATTCTCGCTAATTTCTATTGCTCGATGCAAAACATCTGCGTTTAAACCAAAAAGCGTCTCCGTGAGGACGGGGCCTTAGTTTAACATCCTGGACCTTATTTCTGGCATGAAATACAATCGTTTACTCATCCACATAATTTAGTGTAATTTGTAGTCGTTCGTCAGATATTTAGATCTGCATATATCCCTATAGTGGGAGTGAATGGGGCATCGAAACGCAGCCTCTAAATGACACATTATCTGCCACGAAACTCGTTCATTTCACCAATATTTTGTCACGATACACTAGTTATACTCCCCTGTTATCATCGTCCGGGGTTTGTAGGTCAATCTACAGACCCCGGATGATGTCTTCTGACCTGGATGATGTCATCTCTGAGCGCCGCGACGGTCGGCTTGTTTACCCCGGATGATGATAACAGCTAACTCCGGACTCAACACGGACTAGCACTAGCGTATTGTAACAAAATACTGGTGAAATGAACGAGTTTCATGGCAGATAACGCGTTATTTAGAGGCTGCGTTTCGGTGCCCCATTCACTCCCATTATATGGAAGTCAATGGGGCACCCATTATACGGGAGTGAATGGATATTTTTCTGTTTTATCTTTTTTGCCAAACTCCATGCTACTGTGACAAGGAAATTTCCCATACGTGGGATTAATAAACATATCTTATCTCATCTTATATATTGGGAATATATCCAAATGACACCAAAGGTATATGGGTGAGTAAACAATCGTATTTTATGCCATAAATAAGGTCCAGGTTGTAAAAAACAAAAACAAAAACAAAACAGCAGTTTCCTTTTAACTAAGGACGTTGGTAACAGAGCTGAAGTTTTTTTGTAGATATTTATTTTAGCTCTGCAATAAATTCAAAGTACGTCGTCTTCTTCTTCTGTTCATTCATTCCAATATAGTGGGAGTCAATGGGGCACCGAAACGCAGCCTCTAAATATCACATTATCTGCCGCGAAACTCATTAATTTCACCAATATTTTGTCACGATACACTAGTTCTACTCTCCGTTGAGTCCAGAGTTAGCTGTTATCATCATCCGGGATAAACAAGCCGACCGTCGCGGCGCTCAGAGATGACATCATCCAGGTCAGAAGACATCATCCAGGGTCTGTAGGTCAATCTACAAACCCCGGATGGTGATGACAGGTAACTCGAGACTCAACGGAGAGTAGAACTAGTGTATCGTGACAAAATATTGGTGAAATTAATGAGTTTCGCGGCAGATAATGTGTCATTTAGAGGCTGCGTTTCGGTGCCCCATTCACTCCCATTATATGGATATATGCAGATCTAATTATCGTCTGAATGACGTTAAAGTTATATGGGTCAGTAAACCAGAAATAAGGTCCAGAAAACAGTAGTTTCCCTTTAGTTTTGGAAGTGGAAGTCGGAGCATTGCTTAGAGGAATTAATAACAAATTTAACCCTCTGGAGTCGACGGACGCGCCGGCGCGTCCAAATCACATGACCAGTTTAAGACGATGTAGCAGCAAGACGAAGTCTCACTGCGACTCCGTTTCAATTTGTGTTGAACGTGCTAACTTCAAACTATATACCAGTTTTTAAATTGTGTTGATAGGCCAAGTAAAAGTGGACTTATGAAAACTTATATACACCATGCTTTTTCTTCAATATTGTCATCATATTTGGTGCGCGTTTAGTGGGATACGGCAAAACGGAAAACGCTAGCAAGCAGAGATCGCTAGCCGGCTTCAGGTGATCGAAAAAAACCAAAAACAAAACCCCAAAAAACCATGACACCCTCTTTCCTATTGGTAGAAAAATGCATCACATCAACCAATCAGAAAATTATATGCTAATGGTTGCTAAGGAGAGGGGAACGTTTGTGGGCGTGACGCTATATAGAATCTATGGAGTGACGACGATGAAAAGAGAGAAACGAGTTTCAAGATTTGAGACATTTGTGACCTTACTTATTTACTTACCACTTATTAGTAGACATTACTTATAAGGCATTACATATTAGACATTTATTGTGACGCCTGATAGTTTTGCAGATGGTTGTAAATAGTTGTGCAAAACGCCTGATGCATTTCCTGTATTTCAGTGTAAATAGTTATAAATAACTTTGTTGTTTGCAAAACTTTTATATAAGCTTTTGAAATTTACAGTTTAGATTTGTATTCCAAGTTATAAAAATGGTTCGTTAAATATGTTTGTGGTTTTCACATCTTTTACTCGGACAACTGACGGCATCTGTAAATAACAGTGACGTTGTGCTGCCACGCAAGAACCTGTTTTTAAGATGAGGTAAAACCTAAAGTAGTAAAAAACGGCCAATTATACTCTAGACCTCAGAGGGTTAAAGGACCATAACATGACGGCATCGTTGTGACAGCTGACGCGCCACCGACCTGTTGATGCCTCTCAGGCGGAGCTCCTTTCCAGGGAGACTAAAATCTCCCAGGTACGTGTGACCCAGACACTTGATCAAATCCTCCTCGATGCCTCCGGCCGTCGTTACGATCACATCCACCTAAAACAAAGCAACAGGTTCAGATAATCTATCGTAGACCCCGACAGTATACTTAAATATACACAGAGCTGAAACAATGGGAACTGAGCTTGTAGAGCTTCACGAAGATGTTTCATCCAAGTGTTCAGGTCTAACAGACACGTGAGGAGTTTGGGTTTTTAATAAGAACATCTGTGGATGATGTTCTCCTGAAATTCATATGACAAAGACATGAAATCTGAGTCCCATCCACTGGGGAAGGAAAACAAGATCAAGTCTTTGATTGACACCACCAACTGATGATCCTAATGAAAACCCAAACTCCCCCGGTCGTTCCTAAACTTCATGAAACATCTCATGATTGACCATTTTTTTTGGACTGTTCCGTATGTTGATATCTGAAATAAACAGATTTATACCATCTTGTGCTCGGCCAGGTAGCGGATGCTCTCACGGACTCCGGAGCTGATGAGGTTGGAGGTGTATCCCAGGAAGATGGTGCAGCCTGACCTCTGCAGGGATTCATCAGACTCGTTTCCTTCCACCGGCTCGAGGCGCTTCTCAATCTGTGGGTATAAAATTAAAGTTCAGGTTATGATATGTCCAAAAGAATAAGCTGAAACAAAGGACCTTGTGTGGTTCCCTGAAGATGTTTCATCCAAGTGACTTCTGAGCTCTAATTGATCCCAACTCCCTACTAACCCTTAAGAACTGAAGAAGCTACTCAACTCAAGAAGTCTTCAGCGTTTCTGTGTTTGACGACATCTCTCACCATGTGGTTGATCTCCTGGATGGCCAAGCCCAAACTGCTGGCCTGGAAGCCCGTGGTCAGGTAGGACTTCAGCACCGCCTCCAGGTCGACGCCCTGGTTGAAGTCGTAGCCTTTGATCTTGGGCATGTCCTCGGGGAGCTCGCAGCTGGGCTTCAGGACGGCCTCCATGGCCACAGAGGGAGCCTTGTCCGCCATCTTTTCTGCAGGAGCGAAGGGGAACTTATCAGGCACACGTCAACGTCAAGAAACAACCCAACGCTTTTACGAGTCCGTGGGGACGGGGGGCAGATCAGCTTCGACCGACGTGCGTGGGAAAACTGAAGCAAGACGTCTGATGTGCAAGAAATGATTAGACGTGTTTTAACAAAGCCTTGAAAGGCGGGTTGTTTACAAAACGCCTGAGGAGGATAATTATTTGCATATTTCAGCACGATCCAGTTTGACTTCATTTACAGAAATTAGCTTTCTGCATACACCGGTCAGCCATATCTTTATGACCGCTGAGAGGTGAAGTGAACAGCACTGGTTACCTGGTTAATAAGGATCCTGTAAGTTAACATTTTATCCTCAGAGCTGACGTTTGAAGCAAGAAAAATGGGGATTTGAGTGAAAAATCTGTGCTTAAATACAATTTAAAGGTAGTTTGGTGTTTTTTACTTCATGCTACTTTATACTTCAAGATACACAAACATATTAGGAAGTAAAATATGTTGATTTAACTGTAGTTTAAAGTTATTCCACCACAACCAACAGTAAAATAGCATTAAAGCACAAGAATTCACGATAATACATCAAAGACTATTTGTTGTTAGTGTTGCTTTAGCATTAATTTACAGGAAATTAAATTATTAAATCACAAGGAACTGTTATGTGTGAAGTTAATTTAATTTATTTACATCACCATAGGCCATACGTTTAAAGCGTAAATTCTGGATGAATCAATCAAAAACTGCCTGGCTAGCTACAAAAGCTAAGTAAAAGTAAAAGTTTTAAAGACTAAGACTATTTTCTGAAGGAAATTCCACCGTAAAAGGAAAACTTAAACACTTATCGGGTTTAACAGACGTAAAAACATCAGTCAAAACATTAAACACCCATGCGCGTGCCGCTCCTAGCAAAGAGGCTGGCTAGCTGACAGTGCTAGCTAGCTAGCTAGCTGGTTTTAGCTTACCGACTGGCTTTAATTAAAGTTAAACGCTGGCAGAATGAGATGAAAACACACCTGTTATTTGAGAAACTGTGGGTAAAGAAGGCGGTTATGTCATAAATGTCTGCCACTTGACAAAACGATGCGGACCCTGAAGACTTTCTCTCCTGTCAACATAGCATGTGTCTGAAGTCGCTCCTACGGAATGAGCGAAGGGACAATCAAACATGGCGGACGCGTATGTGCGAACTAAAACATAAACAAACGAAGAAAACTGCTAATTTGCACAAAATTCAACAAGTTATTGGCTTATATATTCGTATTTTGTTCAATCTACATTTATATTTATTTTCATAATATGTTTCATTTATTAGTATTTCATGATTTGCTTTGTTTTGTTGATGTAGTTTTGGTTAAACTAAGCTAAACTGTTCAACCAAAAGAAAACAAAAAAGTTCATCCTCTACTCTAGGGGTGTCAAACTCCTTCAGGGTGATTTTAAGGGGGCCAGACCAATAACACTATAACGTATTTACTCATAAATAATGACAACTCTAAATGTCTCCCTTTGTTTTCGTGCAAAGCAAATGTTTACATTTAATGACTGGACATAATGGAAAAATTGCAGTATGTGCAACTAACGAGTGACCAAGCAATTTCCCTTTAATGGATCATTAAAATCTATAAGTCCAAGTCTATAAACTGGACTTCTTTCTTTAAGATGAAGTATAAATTATGAAGACATGTGAATATTCAAGCACCAGCTCTTAGCTCTTAGGTTGATATCTAGTCTAAATCTGACAGTTACTAACATCAGTGCTTCCAAAGACATGCTGGTTAGGTTCGTAGGTGTGAGTGTGAATGGTCTGTCTCTCTGTGTTAGCTCTGTCATAGACTGGAGACCTGTCCAGGGTGTACGCCACCTCTCGCCCCAATGACAGCTGGAACAGGCCCCAGCGTCCAGCATAATGCCTCAACCGATAATCTTTTCATCAGCGGCGGCTCTGAAGTGTCCTGTGATGTTTGTGACATTTCCAGCACCAGGTTTTCTGACCTTTCCTGTCACAGATCCTTTGAGCTGCCCCCTACAGTGAAAAAAAACAGGCTGCGGGTCAAAAAGGGAAAGCCGGGAGCCGTGTGTGAGCAGACTCTCCTGGACGTCCCGAGTTACCGTGGTCTTCCTCTGCTGAGAACGTAGCAGCTCGATGTCAGGGAAGATGTGCAGCAGCAGCAACAGCGTCCTTCAGGCACAAAAACTGGTGGATCAACTTCGGGTGGAGGCGAGCATGGAGAGGTTCAAGGTATGTAGGAATCTGAGGATCCTAGACTTTTACGTTCATGTCATAAGGCAGCTGGAAAACCCCTGTGAGGCGTCCCCCTCTGTCCTCTGTCCCGGCAGATCTCGCTGACGGCTGCAGACCTGGTGCAGTACTGCCAGGAACACCGGCGCAGCGACCCTCTGCTCACGGGCATCGCTGCCTCGTCCAATCCCTTCAAAGACAAGAAGACGTGCGTGCTGCTTTAACCGCCAAGACCTCGAGGAGACGGAAGAAAAACCTTCAATTGTCAATGGCTTTGGTAGTTTTTTCTGTTAGTGACATTGCACAAAAACAATAAAACTGTGGAAATTTGTCTCTAAATGCCTGATTTTAGCTGAAAAGTTATTTATTTATTTAAGTAAAAGAGATTATGCTGTTGGAAGAACTGAATTAGATTAATCAGTACACGTGAGAGTTCAAAGTGGTTACTACTTTTGATAAGAAACTGTTTTTAAATCTATTTGTTTCTGACCTGATGCACCTGTAGCGCCTCCATGAGGGGAACAGGTCAAATAGGTCAGAGCCGTCTTTGGGTGGGAGCTGTCTTTGGTGATGAATGGAGCAGCTGAGTCATAAGATAAGGCTCCAAGAGGAACAATGTGGAGAAAATATGGGAGAAACGAACTGACACAGCAATCCAGCTTGTTATTTTTCTGACGTTAGTACTTTTTTGTTCTGTTTTTGTTGAAAAAGCAGTAAAAAGAAAGGATCCGGCCTCTTTTCACTTTTCACGTTTCCTCTTTCTTCTAGCACATACATCACTAGTGTTAAACTTAAGATTAAAACCTTAAATTTAACACCGAAGACATCAGAACTACAAAATTAGATTAAAACCTTAAAACAACAGCATTTTTTTTCCTTTTATTTCTTAGCATATAATAGATTAAACTGTATTCTGATAGATAGATAGATAGATAGATAGATAGATAGATAGATAGATAGATAGATAGATAGATAGATAGATAGATAGATAGATAGATAGATAGATAGATATGTAATCATAGGTCTGATTTTAAGAGTAATATACAAATACACAGCGGTAAGTATATAAAGAACAATATTAACACAATCTTTCTGATTTACACTGTTTCTAATTATTTTATTCTGTAGTTAAAATTTATAATTAAATATCATCTATAAATATATTGAATTTAGTAAATGAATAAATAACGGGGCTGAATATAATGTGATGATAAATCAGTGTCGGGCCGCTAACGGTCTTACGTCGGTAGCATGATGTGACGTCATCACGTGATCAAGACGACAACAACTCAGCTGTTAGATGGGGGCTTCAGGTGCACTCGGAAACGTTTTAACAACTACGAGGCTCCGACAAAAGAAAACATGCTTAAACTATAATTTAAGATAAAAAGATAACTCACTAAATCTTATTCCGCGTATTACGCGTAGGATGTGTATTTGATCGACAACCAGTATGAGTGTTTCTATGAGCTGGGGTTTCGAGCCTGGCACCGTCTGCGGGGAAAGTTGTGTAAAGTCGGAGCTTTTGGAGAGCACTTGAATGCGGCATGGGACAAGCAAGGAAAAAAAAAATAGGAAGAAAATCCACGTAGCTCGTCGCTCATCGTAACGGTTCATCCGTGGACCGTTTCTCAATGTGTCCGTTTATTTAAAGACGAATTAATCAACAAAGGGGATAGCTGGGTGCATAGTGGCGGGCTGACGCGGGGAAAGATAATCCCCCCCCTCCTTCTCCCCTCGAACATCGGTCCCGTTAGCTGAAAGGACAGGAAAAATGGAGCTGGAGGACGGAGTTGTGTACCAGGACGACCCGGGGACATCAGCGATGATGTCGGAGCGGGTGTCGGGCCTGGCCAGCTCCATCTACCGCGAGTTCGAGCGGCTCATCGGCAAGTACGACGAGGACGTGGTGAAGGAGCTGATGCCGCTGGTGGTGGCGGTGCTGGAGAACCTGGACTCGGTGTTCGCGGAGAACCAGGAGCACGAAGTGGAGCTGGAGCTGCTGAAGGAGGACAACGAGCAGCTCATCACCCAGTACGAGCGGGAGAAGGCGCTCAGGAAGCACGCAGAGGAGGTGAGACAAAACAAAAAAAAACAACAATAAGACAAGAGAAACACGGCTGTCTCAGGTGTGTTCTCCTCCCAGCATCCCTGAGACGCGAGTCCACCCCAAACACGTGGCCCTGGCAGCGCCCACGGGCTCCAGTGGGGATGTAAACAAGTCAGGGAATAGTAATCAGGATAATCAATCAGTGTGATTATTGCATCAGATAGTGAAGCCACGACTGAGACTGAAAGGCAGCAGGTGAAGTGACTCAGCGTTTCACTGGCCACTTTATTAGGTACACATCCAGCCCTGCACTAAATCTGTTTAAAATAACTGCAGATCCAACTTTTCTTTTCATTCTTGTGGAGGCTGTGCTTTGAATTGGCACGTGTTCCTAATATTTTGACATTTAACTTCAATCTATTCATTTCTACACCCAAGAATGAATGCATTTGTTTGCACTAGTGTACCTAACGAAGTGGTCGGTGAGCGTAAACAGACTATTGCTTATCGTGGTAGAATACACACTTGCTTGCCAGTTTATTAGGTACGCCAGTGAATGCATTCTAATGTAACAGCCCTGCATTAAATATTCTCTTCATGAAGGTTTCAAATAACCCAGAGAGACGTGTTGACTCAACTTTTCCATTTGTAGGATGTGGTTTGTTGTGTTGACACTGAATTTGACACCTACTATTTTGACAGTCCACAATCCTCCATGCTGAATGCATTTGTTTGCACTGGTGTACCTAATGAAGTGGCCAGCAGGTGTAAACTAGGGATGCCCGATATTGGCTTTTCTGACGATATTACGATATAGTCCAACTCTTAATTTCCGATATATTCAGTCTTTTTACAGCAAAACTATTAGGTAACAACATAACATATCACCTATTATGGAATTAACACATTATGCCTCATTTTAATGCGATGTCCCACTGGATGCAAGCATAAATGCAACATGGCTTTTCAAATGTAAACACTGTCTGTGCAAAATAAGTTACTGAAAAAAGTGCCATTCATTTTTTTTTTTTGTGTTTTTAGAGAAATTTTTGCCTCAAACAAACTACAGACAATATCAAAACAAGGAAGACAAATGTAGCGTATAACTCTGCATGATTCTTCTTGAGGTGGGTGATCAAATTTGATGTATTAAAGGAAGACGCCTTGTTTCCTCCTCTCATAACCACCTTTGCTTTGCAGTCATTGGTTAGTTAGTTAGTAGGTGACACTTGGAAATACTTCCAAACCACGGACATCTCATACACCGGGCGAGCTAGCTTGTTAGCCACGGTTAGCAACCTACGAGACTAGCGTGTTGTTGTTGTTATACGTCATCAAGCACGCGCCTGTTAACGTCCCATGCTGCGTTCATGCAGACTCGGAAATGCTGAAGCTACAGAACAAACATCGGTTATAAAAACCCGATACCGATAATTCCCGATATTACATTTTTAACTCAATATCGGCCGATAATATCGGACATCCCTGGCGTAAATATAAGACAGCATGGAGAATGACGTGCAGACACGGTTTTGCGCAAGCTGTTGCTGATTGTTATAGAGTACACACTCGCTTGCCAGTTCATTAGGTACGTTAGTGAGTTCGTTCTAATATCACAGTCCTGCATTAAATCTTATTTTCGTGCAGGTTCTGATGTTAAGCGTTAGCTGAAGTACTCCAGTGTTTAATACAGGCTGCTGCATCCTTACCACCTTCCTCAAGCCGTTTCAGTATCAACAGAGCAGATAGATAGATAGATAGATAGATAGATAGATACAACTTTACTGATCCCTTTGGGAGTTCCCCCAGCTGTACATGCATGCTTATTGCATAAATAGAAGGATACCAGATGCATATCGTTATTGCACTTAACTATTGCACTAATGTTGTTGCAGGTTAGTTAAAAATGTCATTCAGTCCCCCCCCAGTGAGTGGTGGTTGTACAGATTGATGGCACGGGGGGACAGAGCAGTCATGAAGGTCAGATTTACTGCAGAGCTGTTTATGTCAGAATGAATTTACGCTGCATGGTGCAACAGCTTGGTGCAGCCTCAGCCGACACAACTTCTGACACACAGCGTGGTGTTGATTTTATTTTATAACGTCAGGTGATGTGTGTCGATTATGCGCTCTCTTGCCAGTTCATTAGGTACACTAGTGGTTGTGAATTCATTCTAATTTAAACAGGTGAAGGTTCTGGTGTTCAGCGTTGGTTCAAATTAACTTAGAGACGTGTGTTCCTGTTATTTTTGACATTGTGGTCAGTGGGCTAGGCTACATAACAGAAACCACAAAGTACCAGCCTCCAGAATAATCATGAAGTTGAATTACCACCTTTCTGATGCTGTTTCAACCAAAAAAAGAACAATAAACAGTCATGAAGGTGAGATTTAATGCAGGACTGTTACATTAGATGTGCATTGTACCTAATGAAGTGGCCGACAGGAATTTAGAGAAGAAGTTGGATGGAAAAGACTGAAAAGATAAAAACAAATAGCTGCAAAATAAAGCCGTTAGCTATGTAAATGTCTAAAATTAGCATCTTCTTCACAGTCGCATCAATGCTCACAACACAACACTGACAACAGACAGTAAGGACATAAATAGTGTTTAGTTTGAGGACTATGTTTGAGACGACAACCCTGAGACCTTTTCTTGGAGATTTTAAAAAGCCGCCTCAAAGTTTTTAATGTGGTAACGCTACATTTAGGTGTATTACGGCTTTGGCCCGGGTTAATTCCTCACACTCCCCGTGCTGCGACTCTGCTTCGAGCGTCTTTAGTATGACGGGCGACGTGATACGATGTGACTCGGACCTTCTGTCGCAGCTTGCCTCCTTGGCCCAGGGCTTCGGGACAACAGCCGGGACGCCATGCCAGCGGACCCCTCTGTACGCTCAGTGATGCTGAAGCAGGGTGACAGCCAGCCAACACTCACACTACTTGGAGTCGCAGTGTTTTGTGTCAAATATAAACGTGCTTATACGTGGGATCGTCCTAGGAAACTCTGCACCCCCGAGGAAGGCATGGCGTTACTTCCAGGTCATGTGATCCTTTGTCCGCTTTCCTTGTTATTTTTCTAGTCTTGGGTTTCACCCCCCCACCACCACTATACCAGAGTAATGAAGGGGGTCACATTTCTTTTTAGGATGCCTCTTCCAAAAGACAGACTGTTAAATCTTTCACGTGTATTGACGTTTCTTTTGGTCCTTTCACTCGGTTTATTGACTTTTCCCTGCTTCTTATCTGATTACACAGGTAGTAGCTCTAATTCCTGACATAAGCACTCAATTACACACACATATTGATGAGTATGCGATAATAATAATACATTTTATTTATAGGCACCTTTCAAAACACCACACAGAGTGAGAAAGGGTTTAAAATATGTAACAGACGTCAAAAGCATTAAAAAACTATAAAAATATAAGACACTGAAAACATCAAAGGATAAAAGATCTGGAGGAGGTAAATGATAAAGAAGACTGGGCCGAGGACAGAACCTTGTGGTACACCAGATTAGATGGGAGATGAGAATGTTTAGATTAAATCTAAGGCATCCAGAAAGATGTTCAGATCGTTAAAACTAATTAGCAGCAGCTCTTATCCAGTTTCTTATCACCTACAAACCTGCATTGTGTTTGTTGGATGTTTTACATTTACTGTATCTGTACTGTCGACTCTTTATGACCACAGTATTGCTGCTAGTGTTATCTCTTTTGTTTGTGTTTGGTCCACAACCGATGACTGAGTTTATTAATGATTGATTAGCCATCTTTTCTAATATTTAACAGATTTATTGTTTCAGCTCTACAGAATTTTTATTAGTTTGGTTTTTTTACATTTATCCCTTAAAATCCCACCAAAGATGATTGTGAACTTGTGAAACTTTGTTGAGATTGTTGAGTCTAAACAATAATACTCTTTAGTGTGTAATTATACTAATTAAAACAGATTTAATTCAATACTTGATGTATTTTTAAATTTACACCCTAATTAAAACCGTACTAAATATGCGTGCGTGCATTTGGAACATTCATCGTGACCGTTGAGTCTTAAATAAAAAACATTAATCTTAATTTTTTGGTTGTTTACTTCAAGGCAGTAAAAGTACACTTGTTTTTCTCAAATTGTAAGTAATTAAAAATATTGTTTCAGCTTTGTGCAGTTGAACATTTAATTCATTTTTCGGTGCGTACCTCGAAAACCCCGCAAAAGGGAAACGTAAAGGTGTGAACATTCGCCAAGATCGTTGCGTCTGATCAGATTTATTCTCTTAATTTGCAGTTATATAGTCCAAAGCAGTCAAATTAAAGTTGATTTTCTGAAATCCGCTAACTGAATTATTATTTGAGTAACACATAATTTAACATTTTAATTGGGTTTTAGAGTCATACCTGGTTTTAGAGTCATACCTAGAGTCAAAGCCTGCGAAAGGGGAATACGTGCAAAGGTGTGAACATTCGTCAAGATCATTGTGTCCGAACAGATTTAATCTCCAATTTGTATTCATATAGTGCACGGCAGTCAAAGTAAAGACCTGTTTGAGCAGAGGAAGTAGGGAAGCAACATTAATATTAACAATTAATGTGTTTTTAGATTTATAACTTGAAAACCCGTAAAAGGGAAAGGTGTGAACATGGGGCAAGATCGTAGCGTGGGAACAAAACTAATCTTTATTTAGCAGTATAGTAATAGTGCAACCCGGACAATGTAAAGACTTGTTTGCCTTGAGGAAGAAGGGAAGCCACATTATTAGAGCCTCGGCTTTACCCATCTGGGCAGGATGTGGACGCTGACACATAAACATTCTTCCTCTCTGAGGCGGACTTTCCGATTCTGTCGTCGACTCGTTTTAGAATCATTGCACATGTCGTCATAAATGATGTGCTGTTATGTATGTACTCACAGGCCGTCTGATTAATGGCTTCATTGCTGTTGTTTTGTCAATCGGACGCTCATGTTTGGTTCAGTGTGATATATTTTTATCTCAACCCACCTCAAGACTATTAATAGCAAGCTTTGAAATGAGTGTGTCTTTTTGTGTGTGTGTGTGCGTGAGTAGAAGTTCATCGAGTTCGAAGACACCCATGAACAGGAGAAGAAGGACCTCCAGAACCATGTGGACAGGATGGAGTCTCAGTCTCGGCAGCTGGAACTCAAGATCAAGAACTACGCTGACCAGAGTAAGCGCAAAAACACAAAAATCATCCATTCACTGGTACCAACACCTTCAGCTGTTCAGTCCCTTTTCTGCTGCTGCCTTTCTACACTCTCTTGATGGTTTCTTCTTCGCCCCCCCTTTGACTTTGATGTCTTGTCTCATGGTTTATAATGCACACACTTACCCAACCATATGCTCCCTCCCTCCCTCTTTGCGGGGGTAACAGTAATGGGATTATAGGATTTCTGTTATTCCCATCCTCCTAATGCGGCAGCGCATTACCGCCCATCTCATTGGTGGATCAAAGCGATCCGACTGCCTCTTACGCTGGTTGGAAGACGTGGATTCACACAATGACTACTGTTCTGGTATCGAGACTGAAGTGAGTCATTCAATCAAACAAAGATGGGAGGGGAAGGAAAAGATTTATTTCCTTCCGTGTTTAACGGTTTAGCCGAAGCATTAACAAAGCGAGCAGTTTGGTTTATTCTGGAAAATCACATGTCATAGTTTTGTAGTGTTATTCCACTTTATTGTACACATCCACGGCAACATTGGGTCCAACTCGCTTGCTGCTGCTCCCAACAAATAGTAAATCATTTATTCATAACTGTAGGGTTGAATCACCAACTCTGATTGCCTATAGAGGCAGAGTCCACGGCTGCTGAAGAGTAACTGAAGGCAGTAGCAGATGATTAACTTCATAATCTTTGCTGGTTGTGTTGTTTTGTGTTGCTCTTATAGTAATAGAGATAAAAGACGTGTCACCATTGCTTGAATAGTGAACCCAAAAATCTGAGGGTAAGGTCAGCGCCATCTTGGAAGTTTGGCATTTTCTGGGCCAAGATTTGCACAGTGGTAGTAATTATGAGACATCCACGCTACGACTAAATTATTTTGACGTAGCTGAGCGTGTCCCTGCTACCTCCTGTTAGCAGAAGTGAAGCCAAAAGTCTTGAGATAAGGGCGTTACCATCTTGCGATTTTGACGTCATTTGGAGCTAGGCATTTTGAAGTACGTAGTGTTTCTAGGTGGAGCTGCAGTATTGATAACTCATCCATACTACCGCTGAATCTCTTGTGAACTTTTCAAAAATATTATATAAACATTGCGCCCCTTTATCTCCTATTGGAAAAGTGATTCCCAAAATCTGGGGCTAAGTGGCGCCATCTTGTGATTTTGACGTTATTTGGTAATGATGACTCATCCATACTACCTCTAAACTCAACAGTCTGTGAAAGTTTGACGTAGCCCGGCTGCTCGGACGGCTACCTCCAACTGGCAAAAGTGAAGCCAAAAGTCTTGGTATGTGGGCGCCGCCATCTTGTGTCTTTGACGTCATCTGGAGCTGTGGTCCAGTTTGTGCTGTGGTTTTTGTTGGTGGAGCCACTGAACTCAAACACCTGTTAGCTTTGGATTTAGCCTGGTTGCTTGGGTGTTCCCGGTCTAAATTTCACTTTAAGTTGCAAATTACACTTGCCTAAGAATTGCAATGGTCCTTCAGTTCATAGGTCGAGGTTTGTCGGTTTGAAGCAGACCGTTAACTTTATGCACAGTTAAGTTAACCTAGCATCTCGCTGAGCAGCTGTCCAATTACATACCATCAAATAAGTACTTAAAACTAAAGTTATCTGAATAATTAACACTCGAACATACAACAGTGTGAAAAATTATAGAAAACAACTTTGGGGAAAGTGTATTTGATGAGTACTTTGATGTTTTAATTCATGTACTGTCCGCTAGCATGGAGGCTATTTATGATCTTATAACTTACACTGCTATGACACAATGTTGGATTTTTAATGCTGTTGCTTTGCATAAAATCTCCTTTTTGGGTGGATATTACACTGCTGAACAGATTTTTTTTATGTAATCGTGACACATTCAATTAGTATCCTCGTGTTCAGTGTCACATTCAGCTTCTTTGCAGTGATTTGTCAAACCTCCTAATACGCACACACAAGAAGGATTACCGGAGACTTCCTCCCCTCCCTTCATGACTTGTCTGCAGGCATTTGGTGACTCACAGTGGCAACGACATCATCGCACAACATGCAGAGGCTTAAACTGTTGTAATTGATACACCCCGTCTGTTGCTCCAACTTACGGTGTGGCTTAGGCTTAACCGGATGTGCTAATAAGGGGATTAGGTGTTTTTGTCACTTCGTAAATCGGCCAAACA
The DNA here is from genome assembly GCA_005024645.1 of Planiliza haematocheilus. NCBI lineage: Eukaryota > Metazoa > Chordata > Actinopteri > Mugiliformes > Mugilidae > Planiliza > Planiliza haematocheilus. The sequence continues at coordinate 793,934 of SRSE01000371.1, read as the reverse complement.
CTGAAACCCACTTAAGTGAGATTAGCTCCCCCGCCTGCTACAGCACCTGCCAAGAAGTCAAAAATCATTCACGAACTTTTAGGTACAAACATTACGCAATCAGCAATCAGTTCTCTTCTAACAAGCTACAAGAAAGTCTAAAATGCTAAAGGAAAACACGCAATAGCCTCTGACCTCAGTGACTGGCCGCCTTACAGTTTCATGTCTTGCTTTGAAAGAATTGGAGTACCTCAGACGATCACAAGACAAAAACGTGGCTCGTAAACACATAACTAAGTACCGTTCATGGTTCTGAAACAGCAGTAGATAGCAATCCGTTGTTTTGAGACAGCAGCTTTTTGCTCAATATTCTACTTCGACCAAAGCGATGATGGTGTTTAAAAACTGTGTTCAGGTCACAGAAGACATATTTTAATGGGTTGAATACATGTACCGTGCGACTGACTATCCAGGATACATGTCATGGTTCATGGTTCTGAAACAGCGGTAGCTAGCGATCTGCTGTTTTTAATCAGCAGCTTTTTGATCAGTATTCTAGTGCGCCTCAAATAATGATGGTGCTACAGGTGTAAACACGGGTAGCTTGTTCTTGGCCATCCAGGATGATTTCATAGTTCTGAAACGACAGTAGATAGCAATCCATTGTTATGAGACGGCAGCTTTTTGCTCAGTATTCTGCTGCGCCCCAAATTATGTCATTGTTTATTGCCACATAGAGTACAAAACTGCAATCTGGCCCCGCAAAAAGCATTTTAATGCTAGATGTGAACACATGTAGCTTGTGATACGCCATTCGTGATGCAGTTCATGTTCTGAAACAGCAGTAGATAATGATCCATTGTTTTGAGACGGCATCTTTTTGCTGAGTATGCTACTGCACCTCAAATGATGGTGGTGATAGAGGTGTAAACACAAGTAGCTTGCCATCGGTCACCCAGGATGCCTTTCATGGTTCTGAAACAACAGTAGATAGAGGTCCATTGTTTTTAGAGATTAGGTTTTTGCTCAATATTCTTCTGCACCCGAAATGATGTCGGTATTTTTTTGGCACATAGAGGACACATTTAAAGCCAGGTGTGAACACTTATAGCATTTCATGGTTCTGAAACAACAATAATTAGGGATCGTTTTCTTATCTTTCCTTTGTAAAGTATCTTATTTAAACTGACAAATGTCCTCTGTCTGTTTCAGTTGGCAGGCTAGAAGAACGAGAGCTGGACCTCAAGAAGGAATACAACTCCCTCCATCAACGACACACAGAGGTAAAACACAGACAGGTGGTCATAGAGTTGTAATCATTAACAGCACTCTTACTTCCTTCTGGATGTTTTTGTGTCGTTTGCAGATGATCCATAATTACATGGAGCATGTGGAGAGGATCAAAATGCAGCAGATCAGCGAGACGTCAGACTCCAGCGCGGTCGGCCGAATCAGGTGAGGTCAGAGTAAACCTTTGAAGTGTCCGGGCCACGGCGGTGCTGGAGATTCTGATTAAAGACCTCTGCTTCTAATCTTGTTAAGGAGAGAACGGCCTCTCTCTCTGGGGATTTTCCCGTCATCCGGAGGGGCGTCTCTCTTAATCCCAGATCCCCAGGCCAGAGCCGAGACGCCGGGCACGGAGGGCTGGAGGTTCACAGACCCGTCACAGCCTCGGTCCAACACCAGTCTGAAGGTAGGCGGAGGTTATGGGTGCAGTTTAAGCTACATGATGATAACGTGAAATATCCAAACATGTCTGATCTCCTAATAACCGTGCTGGTTTCTCTCTGCTTATTGGAATAAATCCATTCTTTCTGGGCACGTTTGCTTCACATGGGGGTAAACATCAGGTGAGGAGTTTCCAGGAGGGACAGAAAACGAAAGCCAGAATCAATCTTCTTCTACTGAATCAATTCAGAGATGAAGACTCTTCTTCTTCTGTTCTATTTCCAGCGGACTTGATGCTCCACAGCATCAATTAACTACTACAGTGAACATATAGTGTTCTGGGGGCATGTAAACACATATCGGATTAGATAATTTAATTTAAATGATGTAGCTGTTACTTAAAATCAAATATCTCAATTCACATCCATTCTGAACTCTTGCGTTTCCTGTCAGAGCTAGGAGATGAAGGAGTCTGCATTCTTTAAAAATAGAGATCCTTTGACGAGGCTCTGCTCTGCTCCTGTGTGTTTTAGCCGGTGTCTGACAAAGGCCATCTCTGTTTCCAGGCTCCTCTTTAGCCACTGATGAATATTCAAACTTCCACCCTAGTAGCAGTCGGAGGACTTCATTAAAAGAGTCGCATGAATATTAAACAATGCGGCATTTTTCTTTTGGGTGGCTTTAGAAATAGCTTCATTAACCCTGAGATTATTAAACTCATATTAAAAACTGACCAAAACAGAGATGATTGTTGTTAAATAGTGATAATATATAAATGACTGGACATGTGGGGCTGGTTTGTAGCGGTGGCAGCTACGAGCTGCTGTGTTTTTGTTAAAACTGGGACATCAGCTCTGCGGCGCAGTGCATGATGGGAGCGCAGCGGCTGTATGGCTCGAAGCCAGTCACAGAGGACGGGAAAGGAAAAAAAGTGTGGCTGGAATGTGATTGGCTCTTATGTAATCAGAGCCGGTTATTGTGGAGCCACGGCCTTTTGAACACAAGTGTCTTTGATGTGCACACACAGGCTCTTAGTGTTAAATAGAGGGAGCTCATATTTATTTATGGGAGGTGTCGAAGTGACTCCAGGTTAATGATGTGTTTGTGCTCAAACACCGATTTAATGTGAGTCACACAAGCAAAACCATTCCACGATCTCTAAAAGCTGCTTTAATCCTGTTTTCTGATCCACAGCGTTTTATTTAATTAATGCAGACATCTTAAATCAATTAAATATATCAAATATTTTGGATAATAATCGAAAAGTGAGTAATTTTCATGAACAATTAATAGTTTTAAATGAGATATTTGTTCAAGAATAGAGACCCCTAACATCTGAAATCACAAATAAAAAAGTTAAATAAATAATTGTCTCGGTGAATAAATCTGTATGTGGTTAAATGCAACAAAAATAATATTTAATAATTTATAATAATATATAATATTAGTGTACTTTTATAGTGACTTTTTAAAAGTCCTGTTAATTAAATTAAATTAAATATTTAAATTCTAAGTATTGTATTTATATCTGTAATATTTTACATTTCCCCATTTATTTACCCTATCTTATGTAATTCTTTTCACATTCACCTATACATTTCTAAAGAAGTAAAATTATTTATTAATGCACCTCCAGCTTAATAAATTAATGCAGGCGTACATTTAATATTTTAATATTATTTTGCTGCATTTAAAGACATATCAGTTTACAAATTTAAACAATTACTAATTTATGAACATGTTTTTTATTTTTGGCTGCTTGGTCCTCCATATTTGAAGATGTAAAATACTTAAACTTTTACACGTAAAACAAAGAAAAAACACTTTTGAGAAGCTTCAGAAATTACCCAAACACCCAGAACTGGCTTAATTATGATGTAAACTCTACACCAAGTCATTAGTGACTATTATTTCAGGTGCATTTTAAACAGAAAATGTTTGATAAGACCAGTATGGCTGAACCAGGCTGGAAAAAAACAAAGTTACTAATGTAACTTGGGTTCTATGAACTCTGGAGAACACGAAAACTAAAACAGAACCAGGGAACTGTCCAAGAAAACAAACCACTCAAGGGCAGGATTAGAGTCTTACCCTTGACGTCCAGAAGGCGGAGACAAATCTTCCTCCACTACGAGCTGCACACGTATGAATGTACTTTCCCATTCACTTCACAGACATGCACACTTCATGGTGTATGCATTTCTGATGAACTGCTTCTGCACATGTGAGCTTCATTCTTACTCTCCCTCCCCCAAGCAGTTGGACTTTGCCGACCCCCCAAAGGAAAGGGAGGGTAAGGCTGCGCAGGACTCTACTTGGGGGAATTCACTCGCAGACGACTGCAAGGTAGTTGAATGGTTGGCGGCTGCCGGACGTTTCAGCTGTTTGTGTGGCGTCCTCCGCTATGCTGTTTCATCTCTTTTCACAGACCACCCGAGCTGTAGAGCGCCACATGCAACCACGTCTTGTGTGACGGCTACATTGGGGAATCTGGTTAATTATTAATCTTGTCAAAAGTCGGTAACGCCGTGGTTGCATCTGGCCTCTTGCCTGTTTTCATTTCTGTCAAAATGCATGAGTTTTAAATTTCGCTTTTGCTTCATTCATATAGCTTTTCCACATTATCAATATCACTCATTGTGCAGTAACATCTAAAGCTAGCCTTTCACTCGCTGTAGTTGTGTAGCGTTGGTCTTAATTTTCAGTATTCCAGCTGTTCCTGGGTCTTCTGTGGATTTGTGTTGTGTTGTGTAGTAGATGTAGAACGTAGACGATGATCTCCTGTCGTTGTTTTTGTTCGTTGGATGCTGTGGGAAGCCCTCCGCAGTCCCAGTAGTGCCAGTTCTGTGTTGTCTCCTTGCATCGCTGTTTATTTTAGTGTTCCAGTGTTTAGTTTTGTTGATGTAAATGTGATTCTCTGCGTTTATTTGAGCTCCAATTTCACAAAAACAATTAATCGTTGCTAAAGGCACGGACACACCAAACAGACATCAAATAAGTACTGGTCATAAGCGTCTCAGTCGTCCAGGTCATGCAGCATCCAAAAAAAAGTCTTGCAGAGACACTTGTCCAAGTTGTCTTCAGCTCTAAGAGACAGATCCTGACCTTTTTCTCTAATGAATGGTACTCTAACGACCAATTACGAGTCAGATTTTAGAACTGAACATGCTACTTGGATAAAATGTATAAATCCAGTTGTTTCAGTGCTTTTTTTTGGATACTAGACCTGAAAGTTGCTCTTGATCGCACCAGAAACACTACAACCAATGGCCATTCAGCACCTGTGTGGCCAGCAGGTTGCAGTAGTTGGTATTCGTCAATATACAGACTAGTCCCAGGTAACTATTTCTTGAGAGGAAAAAACTATAAACCGTCGTACAGACCTGGCCTCTCCTGAATCGTGCTGAGCAGTTGGTCTACGGTTGTCCATAGAAAATATTTGTGTATTTGATTTAGGGATGTGCGATATTTCATCGTTTACGATAGATCGTCAAGAATATGTCTTCCCGCGATAAAAACGCTAAATTCCCATAGATAACGTATATATATGTATGTGTACGACGCACTCGCAGCCCAACATGTGTGGAATATTGACAAATTGACAAGCGAGGAGCTCGTTCCTAAACGAGGCTCTTCAGAATATGAAGAAAGACAGAATATGAGCAAGGATGCAGAAGCAGCGTTGACTTCATCCAAAGAGTCCGGGAACAAAACAACAACTCAGATAAAACTTGATGCATTATAGTCAAAAAGATTAGACTGAACTGGTGATTATTTATCGTCATTTTATACGTTACCGTGATAAATACCAGAAATTATCGGGATAAATTTATTAGTCTATATCGTCCATCCCTAATTTGATTGTTTAGGTGAGATAAAGAGCCTTCTTTGCGCCATTTGAAGGTTGTTGTTACTTCTTCTCGTTCACTAGCAGAAGTGTCGTAAAGTTTAGTCTGGAGTGTCTTTGCGTTGGGAATCAGATGTGCTTTGGTGAAGATCTCACGGACCCATCCAGTTGTTTGCTTTATGCAGAACATTGATCAGAATTAAATTTGTTAGTGCGGATTAGTTGTAGGACAATCCAGTTCCTCATAATAAAATCCAAATGACGTGCTAAAATGATCCAACGGGCTGAAAGGCTGCCCACAATCTTGTGCGAACGTTGCGGGACATGGCGCCAAAGCTAGGCCCACGGACGCTAACTGTCGGCTTGGTGTGTCACGGCCTCAAGAAGCTCGATTTCTGATGGAGATTTTTTTCTTTTCATGTTTAATTCTCTACACCATGTAAGAGCTGAGAGAAATTGGACCGTTATGTTTCTCTTATTGTGTTGTTTCCCTTCTCACTGTGTGCCCTAGTTGTGCTCTTTATGTGGCTTTGGTGCGATTTATACTTTGGTTGCTTTATCATTTCTACACCGCTTTATTGTGACACTGCAAACATCTAAGGTCCTTCCCTTTACAGGATGAGCTATCAGACTTCACCGGCTCCAAGTCGGCCACACCGATGTCCACCACCGCCTCGGACGTGGAGAAGGACGACGGGACCAGTAAGAGCACGGAGGTGCAGGCTGCACCAGGGACCAGATCCATATCAGTGGGTAGGGTCACGTGTTAGAATACTCTTAACTGGTTTTGTCCATTTTCTTTGATTTAATTTAATTTACTGTTTTGTTTCTTGCCCTCTTTGTCATTTTCTGCAGGTTTGCCTGAAAACGAGGACATGGCAGACGTGCAGGACATCATCGAGTCCACCCCTGAGCTGGACATGTCTCTCATCGAGTACAAACCCTGCAGGTAGAGGAAGGAGCGCAGCGTCAGTACGGTTTTAATCAGAGTTTCTCCAGAGAGCAGGACATCACCTCCTCTTGTTATTGCTCTTTCAGCACTCCCACCAAAGGCATCGAGAACTTGGCGTTCGACCGAAACACAGACTCCCTGTTTGAGGAGCTGTCGTCTGCAGGCACCGGGCTCATAGGGGACGTGGACGAAGGGGCTGATCTGCTGGGTGAGTCAAAACCTGGCTTTCGTTGGGACAACGCAGCAGTGAGATTGAAAAATGTAGCTACGGCAGTTTCTTCTGGATTGTGTTGGAATAGGAATGAATATTTTATATTATATTAGATGTAAACTATGTTTGGAAAATGAGAAGTAATGCTTTATCCAGTTTGTAGCAATAGCTATAAGCATTTAAAGATGTTTAATCATTTTAATGCATCTTCTTTCTTTCTTTTGCAAGTGCTCATGATAAAAAACAATAATCTACCTCCACCCAGTTTCATTTTCTGGTGGTCATGACCTTTAGCTTGTCATTGCTAGCACGTGACGTTTGTCGTATCTTAAAGCTACAGTGTGGAACGTAAATTAAATATAAATGGATGTCCGATTTAAATCTGATCTTCTCTGATCCTGACAATAGTGAACTTTCTCCACGGATGTGAAACGATCCGATTTGGTCGTCTGATTTAAATCTCTGCTTAGAACATACTTTTATTGGAGAACCTTAACATTTTTATTTATTTATTTTTCATTTACTACTTCATTATTTTTATTATTATTATTACTGCGTCAAAAACTTTCCTGTGTGAAGATTCAACCTTTTTCGATACAAAGTTAAGATAAGAACTAATATCCATCCGATTATATAGGCCACGCCCACTTAGGCCCAAAACTTCCTGCACAATATTGCAAAATTTGCAGCAACACTTTGAGTTATTTTATTGATTTTATTGTATTTGCTGATATTTTAAACTCTGAATGTTGCGGAAATGTGACTTAAAGTTGGCGAAACGTTACCGCAAGAGGCCGTTGTGGCTAATTTCTAATGCAGTGTTTTTCAACCACCACACACTAGTGTGCCGCGGGAGCCTATTAATAAGGTCACTCGCCACCAAGTGGTCAGGGTGTGAATTGCAATCTGTCAAAATGACCAGTGGCCATCAGATTCTTCTACGTCAACCAGCAATTATTGTTTGTAGCAGAAAAAAACAAAAGTTAACTTGGGCTCTGCGATTTTTTTCTGAATCTGGTGAGAATGAAATAAAAAAGTTCCGCACTTTAGCTTTAACTGATTGACTACATCTCTTAAAACCTTGGTCACCGTATGAATAATAAACATCCACATGCGTCTTAACTCTGCAGCCTTTTGTTCTTTTAAATTAAATTTACCGTAACTGTTCCTCCTGCTGTTTTCTGCAAAGCTACGCCTCTCGCTTCGGTCCAGCTTGTTGTTAACGCAGCGTTAGCCGTCTACCCATGTTAACATCCCCTCCCTCTCTCTCTCCCGTGTCTCATTCTCTGATCCCAGTGGAGTACTCCGGTGTGTATGACCTCCAAACTTTCCTTAAACTTTGACCCTTGCTCATTCTACTACACCCTCTGAAACCACACCCACCATATTTGATAAAAGCTGACAGGATCTGATGCATGATTGATGAAGCTCTTCCCTTGTTTTGGCCTAATTCTTCTTTTTACAGCTTAAGATATATAATTATATATATTTATATTTGTTTTGTCTTCTTTGCTGCTGCTGCATATGTACCTAGCCTTAGCGATTTTGGCAGCATCTCTTCTGTTTTGCTTGTGGGGTCAGCAGCTACACGCTAAGCTCTGGCTCCTTCATCATTTTGGTCATTTCACTGTCTCAAACTATATCCACATCTCTCTCCCTCTCTCTCTTCCTGACTCTTTCCGCCTGACTTGGATTGCATGGTTTTCTCAGACCTTAGTTTGATTGGTAAGACCTCATCCTCTCTACCCATTCTTTTCCCGTCGGTCATGTGCTGTGCTGTGGACTGTGTGTGTTTGTGCGTTTGTGCTTCCTTGTGCCGTGAAACCTCCCGTAACAAATATCTCACTAGGGGATATTTCACTTGTGTCTTTTTTTGCCTTGTTAGATTTAGCAGTAATGAATAATCTGTATGTGTAGCGCTAAAGTAGTGACATCTTCAGTTTGTTGTGTTTTTAATGGCGATAACATAATCATTCTAATGTTGTCTCTCAATGCTTTTCAGGCATGGGCCGCGAAGTAGAAAATCTAATTCAGGAGAATTCACAACTGCTTGAGACAAAGTGAGTACATACCCGATACTTCTTTGGTGATGGTCATGGTAACTCAGTTGCACTTTTTTTTTGTTTTGTTTTTTTATGGAAACTGTTAGTCAAGAGAAAAATATGTTAAAAAATAATTTTATGTTTCTATAAAATAAAAATTTTAAATTATATTATTATAATATTTTAACCTAAAATAAAAATTTTAAATTATTGTATCATAATATTTTAACATAAAATAAAATTATATTATTATAATATTTTAACCTAAAATAAAAAAAAAAAATTAAATTATTGTATCATAATATTTTAACCTAAAATAAAATAAAAAATTAAAATTATATTATGATAATATTTTAACCTAAAATAAAAATAAAAATGTAAAATTATATTATTATAATATTTTAACCTAAAATAAAAATTTAAAATTATATTATTATAATATTTTAACCTAAAAGAAAAAACGTTTTTTGTTAAATAAAAATGAATTTAATTATTATTTTTTAATTATCCTATTTTCTATTACATTTCAATTAAAAAATTGAATTAAACCAAATTAAAAATAAATAAATAAAATACAGTAATATAAGCAAAAAATATACCAATAATATACAAGGTTTGCATATTTACAAATCAAGAAATAGATGAAAATATACACTATATGGGAAGGATAATTGCTGAGATTCAACATTATGATTGGAGGAGCATTAACCTGAATAATGAGTTGTTGTACAGCTGGATTGAGTATGAATACTGTCCTAAAGCGTTACAGCTTTTATCTTGACCGTTAACTGTACCAGACATGTTGCGTGGCTGCCGATAAACTAAAGTAAACCTCACGTTCATTTCATCTTCCAGTTAGCCGCTAGCCGGTCGCTACTTGGCGGGCTCATCATGAAAGAAACATATCAACTCTTCAGCTAATGAATCAGTGTTTAGCTAAAACGTCCCCGTTGGCCTTTTGCTTCCAGGAACGCCTTGAACGTGGTGAATAAAGACTTGATACTGAGGCTGGATGAGCTGACCTGTGAGAAGGAGATGTTGCAGGGAGAGCTGGAGGCTCTGGTCCAGGCCAGGACCAAGCTGGAGGACAAGAACAAAGAGCTGGAGGAGGAACTCAAGAGGTAAGAGTTTGTACATCAGAGTTTGACAAAATGTCCTCCTCTGTGTCTTTAAACTGCAAAAATAATATTTTTCCAGGGTCCGACTGGAGATGGAGGAAGTGAGACATAAAACTAAGGATGAAGAAGATGTAAGTCTGCACGTTCTCATGTCCAGTAGTTTGCATTTGCTGTAAAAACAGCCTGCTCTTGAAGTAATACGTGTGCGTTTCCGTTGCCGCAGAGCGACGTACCGACGGCTCAGAGGAAGCGCTTCACCCGAGTGGAGATGGCCCGAGTGCTGATGGAGAGGAACCAGTACAAAGAGCGACTGATGGAGCTGCAGGAGGCCGTACGGTGGACGGAGATGATCAGGTAAAGAGGAGATTCCTCCAGTTAGTAACCTACAGCTGAGCGTGGCTTCATCTCATCTTCATCTCTTCTTCTCAGAGCCTCGAGGGAAAATCCAGCGCTGACGGAAAAAAAGAAATCCAGCATCTGGCAGTTGTGAGTCCTCTCATGTTTACTTATTTCTTGTGTCTCTGGTTTTAACTCCCACGTTAATCGTTCTTCTTCTCATCTCTTCCGGCCGTTGATTGGGCAGCATTAGGTAAAGATGATTCCGTAGACTCCCCTCCCCCTTCGTCCTTTACTTGACACTAAACTGCTCCTTCGTTCCAAAAAGGATCCGACTTCGATGTTTTCTTTATCCGTAATCTTTGCTCTCCGTGTCGTTGTTATCACGAACCACCACTCAGACGTGACTCTCCTTGTCCTCCCTGGGTTTCCTGTCTCCCCGCCTGCTGTGTACCTCTTGGTGTTTTCCTACTCTGTCTGCTCATAGGGAGCTGAAGGGAGACTACATGTACAAATGCACGTACACGTTGCCGATGCCAGGTTGGAGTCTTTTAACCGATTTGAGTGGATTTTAGTAATTCCTGATGTCGGTATCCACAGCAGTTTGTCAAATGCAGTTCCACAAATGTCCACTAGAGGGAGTCAATCCCCGAGCTGAAAAACATGTGTTACAGCCTGGAAATAGAAACAGTTGTGGTCTCCAGAGCTAATTCCTCCATTCGTGACAACTGTACAGGGAGAATTTTTTATAAAACTCAGTCATTTAAACTTTGTCAAGACACAGGACAGAGGGTTTCGTCCATGTTTATACACGGTCAAACTGCATATTATCCAGACATGCATGACCAAGTTATTCTGAATGAAACATGCAGCGTTATATCCGCACTCTAATATTTCGTTGGACTTTTTATAATTTTCTCCAATGTCTCCAGATTTCTCTCCATCCAGTGTTTCATTCATTGTATTGATGATGGAGAGTCTGACCACTGCTCAAAGCTTCTCCAGCTCATCCCAAAGATTCTCAATGGGGTTAAGGTCTGGACTCTGTGGTGGAACAATCCATCTCATGCTCCCTGAACCACTCTTTGACAATCTGAGCCCCATGAATCCTGACATTGTCATCTTGGAATATGATCCATTGATGGAATAAGCTGCTCATTCAGTATATTCAGGTAGTCAGCTAATGAACCTAGACCCAGATCATAGCACTGCCCCATAGCACAGGCTTGTACAGTAGACACTAGGCATGATGGCTGCATCACTTCATCTGCCTCTGTTCTTACCCTGATGCCCCCATCACTCTGGAACAGGGGAAATCTGGACTCATGAGACCACATGACCTTCTTCCATTGCTCCAGAGTCCAATCTTTATGCTCCCTAGCAAACTGAAGCCTTTATTTCCAGTTAGCCTCACTGATTAGTGGTTTTCTTAAGGCTACACAGCTGTTCAGTCCCAATCCCTTGAGTTCCCTTCACATTGTACGTGTGGAAATGTTCTTACTTTCACTATTAAACATAGCCCTGAGTTGTTGTTTTCCTTTCATTGGGTTTCACCAAACGTGAAGTGATCACCGATCAGGATTCTTTTTTTCGTCCACATTTCTTCCTCAAAGACGATGCTTCTCCACTCTCCTTCCAGTTTCTAATAATGCCTTGGACAGTTCTTAACCCAGTTTTAGTAGTTTCTTCAATCTCCTTAGATGTTTTCTCTGCTTGATGCATACCAATGATTTGACCCTTCTCAAACAGACGACCACATGGTTGTTGAAGGAATGAGAAGCTACTCATTGCATCAGTTGGGCTTTAATTACTTGTTGTCAGCTGAAAGATAATCACCCATGCAGTAATTATCCAATAGGAGGCTCCTTCCTATTTGATTAGTTAAATCCAGGTGGCGAGGCAGCGTCTATAAAGCCCTGTTTGGTGGATATCATAGAGTACTATGCATTTAATAAATAAACGGTACAGCAGTTGCTTCTTCTGTCCACTAGGGGGTGCTGCTTGCCTTCAGTTGAGCTGGTTCAGTTTGTCTGGTTTTTGAGTTTGACTGTTATATTGACATTTCTTTTATTGGATAAAACAGATAGTTTCCAAGAAACAAGCTGAAACGAGGGCAACTGGACTTGTAGAGTTTCTTGGAGACTTCAATTCTAAAAGACTGGTGGGAGATTTGGGTTTCAATGGGAACATCTGTGGATGTTGTAAACCTGCAACTCACGTGACTAGAGTCTGCTAACGATCAGCTACTCACCTGTGATTGGAGGAAACTGGTTTGATCCCAGTGTCCTGTCTTTTTTAGTGTCTTCTGTGGCTGTAGGGGACAGTAGACATGAGTCAAATCATCCTGCAGCTCTTCAGGAAGATGCCGTGTTTATCATAAAGTGTTTTCTGTGTAACTGCAACTCCCAGCATGCTTTATGTCACTGTACAGTAAATGTTGGTGATCCTCGGTTGACACCCCCTCCTCCCTTGCTTTTTTCCCCCCCTGCACTCCTGTCGGCTCTGTTGCTTTCTGTAACTTCACCACCTGCAGCTTCAGCAGACTGTTTAGCTCCTCCTCCACCAGCACGCCCGCCATAAAGAAGGGGATGGACTACCAGCCCAACCTGAAGTACAACGCGCCCGCCGGCATGGTGAAGAGGAGCAGCACCTTCTCCCAGTTCCCCACGGAGAAGTCCAAGACGTTCGACTTCCTCAATGAAGAGTGAGTAATCCAGACTCCAGACTCGGTTTTGCGCGTTCTCACCCAAATCCGAAAGATCTCAACATCTCTTTGCTCTCCTTGCAGCGCGGAGCAGTGCAGTTCGCCGTCACGTAAAGAGCAGAAGAGAGCCCAGTACAGGCAGGTCAAGGCCCACATGCAGAAGGAGGATGGACGAGTCACCGCGCACGGATGGAGTCTGCCCAGCAAATACAAGGTAGGACGTGAGAGTCAAGGTGCTGTGTCGCCAGAGGCAGGTTTGCACACGTTGGATTACCGTAATGACGTAATTATGGTTTTCACACTCGCATAACATGCAGTAATACTGTAAATATTCCAAATATTATACAAAAATGGCCAAATCTGGCATTATCTGGAGATTTTTGAGGCTTAGGTGTAAAATTTACTGCGTTAAATTGGCAGCCTTTTGAGATGAGATGTGCAAAGTACTGAATACCGTTTAAATTTAGCAATACAACATAAAAACGACCCGACTGACTGCTTATACCCTCACAGGTGGCAAACGGAGGACAGACGGAAAACAAAATGAACCTACCAGTTCCAGTTTACTTGAGACCTCTGGACCAGAAAGATGCTTCCATGAAGGTGCGTGAGTGAACGAGCGGACGGCGCCTAAATACCAGCAGGGCATTTGTTCTTGAATTTTCTAAAGACGTCCTCTCCCTTCTCCAGCTGTGGTGCGCTGCAGGCGTCAACCTGTCGGGGGGGAGGTCGGTCCCCTCATCAGATCTTTCAAAGCAGGGGACGAAGGGTTCTCAGAGTAGCCTGGACCAGCTGGAGCAAGACAGCAAGGTGAGTAATTCAGCATTTTACATCCATTAATTTAACTTAAAGTTTTATGAATCAACACAATTAAGCTAATTAACTCCAGTATTTTACTGGTAGTGATACAGAACCAGCAACTGTTATTTGTTAGCATATTGTTGACCTATTGTGGAAAAATAGGAACACAGGTTACGAATGTAACTTGGGTTCTGTGAAAACAACGTCTCTAGTGGTCGGAAAGAATAAAATCCAAGTGGAAAAGAAACTCCACTGGAAAGATCACCATTTAAGAGTTTGACATAATGTTTGAGTGTCTTTGTGTTTTTGCTTTAAGGATCAAGAGAAAGGGGACAAGGAGAAGGAGCTGATCCTCCAGGACGAGTTTTCCAGCAGGGTGTGGGTCTGCACGAGCACCCACTCCTCCACGAAAGTCGTGGTGGTGGATGCCACTCAGCCCTCGGACCTTCTCGACAGCTTCTACGCCTGCAACACTCACGTTGTCTGCATCGCCAGTGTGCCAGGTAGGTCAAAGTGCTCGTGTCGTTGAGTTACTTCCTTTTATGTTGCATTGTTTAACCGTTGGCGTCGCTTCTCCAGGTGTGTTGGAATCGGACTATCCGGCGGGCGAGGAGGTACGCCAAGACCTGGATGCTAGCCAAGGCGACGGGGTGTCTTTGGCCGGCAGCGTGGCCAGCGTGGGCTCAACGGGCAGCGATGGGGCCATGGCGGCAGAGGGTGCCACCGCCGTTCCCCAGACAGCCAGCTCAGGCGGCGCTGACCAGCCAGCTGAGTATAGCGGCGCCTCAGGCTCAGGTAAGATCCCTGATTTGACTGAATCAACAAGTCATAACGTGCCTTTTCTTTACCCTTAAAAACCTGTGATACGCATGTCCAACAGTCGAGCTGTCCAGAGAGAACAGTCCAGCAGAAGACGGGGTTCCCACGGCAGAGGAGGCAACGGAAGCGACGGAGGCCAACGCCGGTGTGGGCGATGAAGGCGAGGAAGAGGATCAGGGAGCAGATCAAAACCAGCCGGGAATCTACACGGAGCATGTGTTCACCGACCCGCTGGGAGTCGGACCCACCGACTCGTCTCCGGCTGAATCACAAAGGTGAGAGCGACCGGCTTCTGAAACTGTTCAAAGTCTCAGTAAGGGTTTTAGAGAAAGGTCATAACCCACAGCGAATCTTCTCTCGACTTAAGGGGCTCCGGGCTGGACGGTGCGACTTCCCTGCCTGAAGACGTGGACCCATCAGAGGGGGAAGTCCTAAGGATGAGCAGCGCTCTGCCGACAATGTGGCTGGGGGCTCAGAACGGATGGTGAGTCAAAGGCCACTAGAGGGAGCTATAAACGTACAAATAGATAAAAACCAGTCGGTATTTGACTCGTCTTTCTTTGTCTTCGTTTCCAAGTCTCTACGTCCACTCGTCTGTGGCTCGATGGAGGAAGTGTCTCCACGCCATCAAGCTCAAAGACTCCATCCTCGGCATAGTGTGAGTCTCAAGGAATCACCAAACTTACATTTATACCTGCATGAGAAACAAACATGTATTAAACGTGTCTTCATGGCTTCTTTTTGTCTTTAGACATGTCAAAGGAAGAGTCTTGGTAGCACTGGCCGATGGGACGTTAGCTATTTTCCACAGAGGCATCGGTAAGCCCGTGCTTTCATTTGACGTTTTAGACCTGCTGTGTTATAAGTGATGAAACGGTTTGGGCGAAAATAGTTTGATTCCTAAATGTTTGTTTCCACCAAACAGATGGTCAGTGGGATCTAACCAACTATCACCTGTTGGATCTGGGCCGGCCCCACCACTCCATCCGCTGTATGACGGTGGTCCACGACAAGGTCTGGTGCGGCTACAGAAACAAGATCTACGTCATCCAGCCCAAGGCCATGAGGATAGAGGTACAACGTCAACCACAAAGTATACCAAAGTCTGAAGTCCTACAATATTCCTCATGGTTTGCAATCTGTCCCGTCTGAGCAGAAGTCGTTCGACGCTCATCCTCGTAAGGAGAGTCAGGTGCGGCAGCTGGCCTGGGTCGGAGACGGGATCTGGGTGTCCATCCGACTGGATTCAACCCTTCGCTTGTTTCACGCCCACACCTATCAACACCTCCAGGACGTGGACATCGAGCCCTACGTCAGCAAGATGCTGGGTATGCTCACACTGTTCTCTGTCTTCAAGGAATACTCTTATTTGAACAAACTACAAGTGTCTTTACTCTTTTATGGGAAACGATCACTGGCCAACGATTTAAAGCTGAAGTAGCATAGAATCTAGATCTTGCTACTCAGCTAAACATCTGTTTCTGTGCGTTTCAGGTACAGGTAAACTGGGCTTCTCATTTGTGAGAATCACAGCTCTTGTCGTGTCCTGCAGCCGACTCTGGGTGGGAACTGGAAACGGCGTCATCATCTCCATCCCGCTGTCTGAAGGTAAAACCCAGATTTAGACTTGAATGTTAGCATTTGGTTTTCTTAAGGTGTTAGGAGGGCTGTAACATAAACCTAAAGGACACCTAAACCAACTAAACTTTAGGTCCGTAAGGCTTAGACGCACCAAGCTTACAGTGTTGGGTGGTCGATAAACTTTCTTGAAGACGTTATGTAGATTCTTCAGTGCAAAATGAATGGTGGGGAGTTAGGGTTCAATTAGGAACATCTGTGGGTGTTGCTGGACAACAAACCCCAACTTTGTTTGGACTTACCATGTTCTGGATGATTGAGAACCTTCCCAAGCACACTGGTGACCTTCTGTGGCCCTAGTTTTTGGAGTTTCTTCTCCACCATTGGCACTTGTTGGACTCATGCGGGGGGCCGGCATGATTTGGGAGTATCCACCCCTGTTCTGTACGATAGTTGACACCTTTTCCTAGCTTCCTACCCTCATAGCTAACTCTTCTTGTTTCTCTTTTTTGAATGAAGAGTTATTTACTTTCATGTAGGCATATAACGTATGAGTCAGCTGGTCATGTAACCCAACTTTGTCCACTTGTATGGACGGAGATTCTGTACCTAGCCTTCTTTCTTTATCTAATCCCTGTCCCGACTTACAAAATAAGCATGTCCACATTGTTCCTCAGCTAACAAGACAATGGGAACAGTGCCAAATCGGCCCGGCCATGCAGTACGGGTCTCCGGTGATGACGGCTCAGACTGTGCCGTGCCGGGCAGCTTCGTGCCGTACTGCTCCATGGCCCACGCCCAGCTGTGTTTCCACGGACACCGAGACGCTGTCAAGTTCTTCGTGACCGTACCAGGTAAGAGGTGATCGCATCAATGACTCCTCTTCCACGGATCACCCCTGTTGAGTAGGTGGTCTTTAATTTGACCTAGGACTTTGTTCGCTATGTGGGACCTTGGATTGTTTTCAGTTTCAAAGGGGCAGTTACCAAAATTGTGCGTGACGTTGGTTTGAGCCAGGCCTCTATAAGCTAGCCAACATTTAAGCTAATAGTTCAGCTGATGCATTGTGTAGAAACTTCCTGAACTGCACCGCCAAAAATAATTCACTTCAAATGCAAATGAGTTTCTTTGATTTGAGTGGTCTTGACCGAAATGCTTTGGTAATCAGAGCGATGACGTCTGTCATTTTATTTTACGAAAGTCGAGTTGGACGTCTTTACTGTGAGCTAAAATGTTTGTTTAAAATGTTCTGTCACAGGGCAGGTGATGCCTCCTCCAGGTAGCGCAGATTCAGGCTCTGACGACCCTCCCTCCGAATCCTCCGACACGACAACCTCAGAGCCCAAAACCTTCCTGGTCATGAGCGGGGGAGAAGGCTACATCGACTTCAGAATGGGTGGGTACATCACGCTGTAAAATTAAATAAACCCGCCTCCTCTTGGTTTGCCGTTTACTTGACTCATCCTCCTCCTCGTCAGGCGATGAAGGCGGCGAGCTGGACGGTTTATCCGAGCCGACGGCCAACCAGCAGGCGGCGCCCACCAAGGCCGAGCGGAGCCACCTCATCGTCTGGCAGGTCATGACCTCTCACGACTGAAAGACGTCACGGGACTGTTGTGTCAGGGGCGACCGCCGACCCCCCCGCATGCCGTCCTCCTCAAAGTTTTTAATTTCATATTACTGATTGTTCTTAATGCCTGAGTAGCCGACTCCTTTGTAAAGAAAAGAAAACGAACAAAAAAAAACAAGCAACTAATTATTTTTAGTCCATGTTTTGTACATTTTTTCTTTATGGATTTGAAAGATGGCGGTTATGTTAACTTAAGAAAACGTCCAGGCTCTGATGGGCTGCATGTTGGAGAAGCTGGTGCACACAGGAAAAAGGTTAGCACATGATCATGTACGGGCAGTTTGATCAGGTAATTGTTTGTTGTTTGTCGGGTTTAGATATGAATGATAAAAGGTGATTTTTTTTTTTTTGTTGCAGGGTCTTTGCTTCCTTTAAAGTCTCCATGAAACGACTAGAGGTAGAAATGCCACCCCTCCCCCTCCCTCCCATAAAAAAACCCAGGCTCTGATTGGTCAACTCCCAATGGCCTGAGCAAGCCCCGCCCACACAGCTGAAACCCGACACCAGTAGCTACTAGTTAAAGAGGAAAAAAAAACAAAGAGGGAAGAGCTTAAGAATTATTTAGGAAATATTTGATTGGATCTATAATTAGTACACGCCCCCGAGTGCAGCATGAGTCATCACGGGGACTTTAAAAGCCAGGCCATTCTTTTATATTATATATGCTACATTTTCGTCCAAGTCAGAAATTTTTAAATTTGGCTTCTTGTCACCTGCGAAAACGTTTTTTTCCAGGAAATTACAAACTCATGGGGACTTTAAAAGTCAGGCTGTTCTTTTATATTCCACATGCAATGCAACGTTTGTAAACCATTCACTAATGTATATGTTTTTTCATTGTTATTTTTAACTGTACAATAAGGGATAAGTCAGAAATTTTAAATGTGGCTTCTTGTCACCTGCTGATTCATATATTTTCCGGCTTAAATTACAGATTTCACACTTTCCTCTGCTGCTAAAAAAATGCTGTAGGACTAAACGGCCTGAGCTAACTCCGCCCTTCACAGCTGAAACCCAACACCGGTAGCGCTACTGGTTAAGGAGGAGTAAAAAATACAAGAGGGAGGGGCTTGAAAATTTAAGGAAATGTTTGATTGGATACAAATTAGAACACACCCTTTAGTGCAGCATGAGTCATCAGTCTTTAAAAAGAAATTACAAACTCATGGGGGCTTTAAAAGGCGGGTCGTTCTTTTATATTCCACATTTGTAAACTTTCCACTAACATTTTCTTCCTGTTTTCTTTTAAATCTACACAATAAGGGATAGGTGTCACATACCTCTAAGTCAAAACGTATAAAATTTTCGAATGTGTCTGTAGGACAAAACATTATTCGGGTGGTTGTTTATGAATAATGCACTTTTAAGGTTTCCTGTTGTTAGAAGAACCAGCTAGCTGTGCCGTAGGTTAGCTCGCCTGCACGAGGAAATCCCGTATCCTCACCCGTCGCCTGCTCAGCCGTTATAACGCTAAACCCTCGCCTCCGTATGCGTGAAGGGAATCTGACTCAGTGCTTCCTGTTTGCTTCAGCTCGTTGGCACTTTAAAAATGTTAGATGTTAGTCGCTTGGGGTTTGGAAGAAACCCACGTACCGCTGTGTGCTACTCGTTTGGAGGGAACAAAATGTACAAGTATTTTTTTTTTTTTAGCAAAGTCCAGGTAACCAAACATTTGAGGGCATCTATTTTCAGGGGGATGAGCTTGAATAAGGGAAATTAACTAAAAATAACATTTTTGTGTGGCACCTTACACACGGCACTAAAGAGAGTCTGTCCTGATTGCTTCAATTATTCCCTGTTGTGTTGTTACGAATGCATTTAAAGGCCTAGAAGGCGCCTCTTTGTGATCTTATTTTCATCGTGTAATGAGTTCTTTGTCTGTAACATGACCAAGCATTTTTGTTTTTATAGATCTGGGCCGCGACCGGGCCCTTCGGTCCGTTTTGAAACTTGTTGTTTTTGCCGTTCCAGTATTTATTTCCTTTGCTATCGAGACTTTCTCGGTTCAGAATGTAACTTTCTACGCGAGCGAAGAAAAAAACAAACGTCGCTGTCGTGAACAAAACGGTCGTAAAATGAGTTTACATGATTCAATAAAGTCGACTGATCAGAGAAAGAAACAAAACAAACCACATACATGTACGAAGCTATGCATGTTATTTTTTTGTTTTTTTAAAAAGAGAGCACCGCTACTCTATGCTATCGGCTAAATCTCGGTTTTTATTGCCACCGTTTTTGGGTGGGGTGGATGTCCGTGTGTATGTGCGCGTAGAGTTTGAAGACACATTCGCCAGTGTGTGTGTGTGTGTGTATGTGTGTGTGCGTGCGTTTGATTTTTCCAAGTGTGTGTTGTACGTACGTATGTTTATGTCCATCTGTCAAACACCTGAGACTGGTCACATTTACCTGTTTATTCATAGCCTTATTTTTAACAGTCTATTAAACTCAGTTTCATGGAGAAGTCGCTGCTATTGTGTGTCTGATTATTTCTAAACCTGTGTCTTTGAATAAGTACACACCGATCAGCCACAACATTATGACCGGAGAAGTAAATAACATTTAAATCATCTTGTGACAGTTCAGTGTTCTGCTGGGAAACTTCTGGACCTGGCATTCATTCATTCATTGGTGTGGATGTGGACATGTAGCACCCACCTAGACCAGACCAGACCAGGCACCCCCACCCCATAGCAATGACACTCCTTGATGGCAGCAGCCATCCCCAGCAGGATGCAGCCACAAAAACGCTTTAGGAAGAAGAACAGCACAAGGTGTTGACCTGGCCTCCACATTCACTAGATCCCAAACTGATCAAGTATCTGTGGGATGATCCACAGAGGACCCTCCCCTCAAAGGCCCCCACACTAACAGCATTATCTTGCCAAGACACCACAGGACACCCTTCTGAAGACCTATGTCCATTCTCTGATGAGTCACAGCTACACAATTTTAGGAAGGTGGTCATAATGTTACGCCTGATCGGTGTACACTGGTATTCCACTGCATGCTCACTCACTTTTTTTAGACATTTCTGCATAAAAATTACTCAAAACATCAAACGAAAGAGAACCCAGTCAAACACAAAGAACAATGATATTACACTTAATATATATGTATTTAATAAAATTAGTTATTTATCAATAAAATAGATTATTTAACACATTAAAATGTCGACTTGTAATATGTTTTCATTTATTCCATATCAGTGGAATTTGTTTTTAAAGTCAAACTGTTTTATTCTGTCACAAGGCAAAAATGTACCGGTACATTTTCTGTTCTACATTTTATATTATATATAAATAGACATAAATATACATCCAGTCATATCCTATCAGGAATATTAATACATTTTAAAGGTCCTATAAGCCTTTTTTAATTAAAACAAGAAGGATTACAAAGAAACAAATGTGTTTTCTCTTATTTTTTTGTAAATCAGGCTGTACCGGGGTTAACCACCAGATGGTGCTGCATTGTCGCTTTTTAGATCTCGTTCTCTCAGCTCCACAGCAGTCATGTTCTCAAGTGATTTGCATGACTGGCATCCAAAACAAATGACTGCGATGCAGCCTCAGCCTCAGCCTCCTTTGTCCAGCGTCTGTGCAGGTGTCGCGTAATTTCCTCCTCGAGAAAATAAAAATAAAATCTGGATTTATCACGATTCATACCCGACGTCTTCTGCAACTGACTGTAGCAGCCTCCTTCAAGGACAAACAAATACACTTAATCATGATTCCTGCAGATATCAGTGTGATTCTTATGATGCTAAACAGCTGAACAACACAAACACGTGTTCTCGGACTCGGCCAGTAGGCGGCTGAGCTGTTCAGCTGGTGCAGGATGCAGCATCACAGCACGCATAACAACTTCCATGAAATTACATCACAGCGTAAAGCCCACCTCTCTTTCACCCTCCATCCCACCACCTCCTCCTCCTCCTCCTCCTCTTAAGCCATGCGGGGGCTGACAGCGAGGCCTGAACACAAATACAAAGAGGTTTTCTGACGTCACAGCGTTCGTTGAAGCCCAGACGGGGGATTCTGAGACGGCCTGAGCTGCAAAACAGAAGCTGGTGGGAGAAAAATAAATAAAAAACAACAAATAAAATAGCAGCTTGGAGGTAAAAGCAAAGCTAAAGATTAGACACTGATGATTTATGTTCATTTAGCTGAGCCGTAGGCGATTGTGTCGAGCTCTCTGGGCTCTTTATTTAGCTTCACTGAGGCACAGATTACAGTAAAACAAACCCAGGACGCCACAGCAGCTGAAGACGAGATTTAACGGTTGTGCAACGTCCCCAGCTGTCTTCCCTGCACCTCTTTCTGCGTCCAGCTCTGATTCACTAAAGTCAAGGCCTCAGTCAAGGTTGAATCTTTTGCTTTGTCCTCTGTCTGTTCACAAACGCTTGAAGGTCCCCAAACGTGAAGAGCAAGAGTAGAAACGATTTTTTTTTACGGCTTCATAACATAAACCCACCAGCTGCAGTTCATGGATTGTTGCAATACTTTCGAGGTTGCCTGCGGTATGTCAACACGGCAGGGTTTGATTTATTCAGGGGACCTTTCAAAGGAGTCCATTCCTGGCTAACGGTGGTGGAGGAGGAGGAGGAGGATGAAAGAAGGTGAGGAATCCAGGAAGTCAAGAAAAACAGGGGGAGTGGAAGGAGGACGGAGGAAGAGATGACTCTGCTAGACTAGTAAACAAGAGGAGAGGGGTGTGTTGTGCACATGTCTGGAAGAACCAGGAAGTGGAGATAAGCGGCAAAAATGGCAATTCAATTCAAGTTAAGTTAGTTTTAGCTTAGCATGCAAAAGTAAGGTCTTAAGTTTGACACTGACCTGGCTATGCTACAAAACTTTGCTAGGAGTAGCCACGTCAATGATTAGTGTCATATGTTAACGCCCCTCTGCACCTCCACTGGCCTTGAAGTGGAGTTGCTTATGTTTAATCACCTTAACCAGCCACACCTGAGAAGATGGCTAAAGGGCGTCGTTGAAGAGGCACTAGACGACTACTTGTCAGGTGCAGGAGTAAGTTTGCTTCGGGCAAGTTCTGGAAGAGTTGAACTGGGAACAATAACCTCTAACTTTTGTGATAGCAAAAGACTGCTGGTCTTTGTTTTTAACTGTGTTCTTAAGAGGGGAGTGCCTATGTTACCATTCTAACATTTAATCACTTATGTTAGCAAGAAAACATTGAATTATGAATAATTGCTAATGTTTGTATGAAAACATCGACTTAACTGCTAATAATAGCATGCTAACACTAAAGTAAATGCCAGTCTTTGTATGCCAACATTGACAAAAGTGCTTGTGTTAGCATGCTAACATATTAATTGCATATGTTAGCAAGAAAACATTGAATTCAGTGCTAATGTTTGTATGAAAACATTGAATTAACTGCTAATAATAGCATGCTAACACTGAAGTAAATACCAGTCTTTGTATGCCAACATCGACATAAGTGCTTGTGTTAGCACGCTAACATAGAATTAAGAGCTTAAGAGTCAACGTGCTAACATTACATGCTAATATTAGTAGCAAGCATAAGTTGTTTGCATTCTAACTTATACTTGTGCATTATGCTGATATTTAGCTATCTTAAGTTAGCATGTACCCATTTAATTTCTGTTACTGTACAGCCCCGTAACGGCCAAGATGTTTTTTTTGTTCTGTTTTTTCTGTCTGATTTGCAGCAATTGCCCAACTCTCTGTTTCACACGTGTGCATGATTACAGTAGATATACAAAGCGGAGCTGCAGAGGTGGAATAGCTGGCACAAAGAGTACAGACTGACTCAAAGCGCCTCCTGAGAGAGAAAACCGCTGCCAGACCCATGAATCATACAATTCAAAACCAAATATATTAAAGAAGGGAATGACTCATGGGACTAAAATCATCCAGTTGCGCCGCCTGCATGTAAAGTGCAACAAAAAAATAAATAAAAGGGACGGGGAGAGGGAGTCGGGAGCTCGACAACACCGGCAGCGCGTCGACGTCACTGATGAAAGAGTAACCAGACCCTTGGGGTGCAGGGGATAAATAAAGCAGCGAGGAGCGTGGGTAATATTATCCACGTATCTCTGCTGCTGCTGCTGCTGCTGCTTGTGGCCGCCTGTCACGCTCTGCTGGGCAGTGATGTCACTTTCAGAGAGGCTTTACTCGCCATGCAACACACTGCGTTTACTATATCCACCCTATACTTATATACAGGCGCACATGAGTCCTGCTGCCTTGATGTGGCTGCTCAATCGTTAACAGTTTCCTGCAACGAAACAGAAAGGAGGATGGATTAAGACTCTGGTTTCTTCTCATTCCACAAACAAGGTTAAACTGCATCCTCGTTTACTAAATATAGGACGTGAGGAGGAGGAGGATGCAACTGGTCTGCGCCAATATAAACATATATATATATTTATAACCTCTGCCTGACTTGCTATAAATGGGCATATACATACACCACCACCGCCTCCAGCCCGTGTTGTTTACCTACTTTCATTTCAGCCAAAGATCCTCAGCCGTTTGATGAGGCCTCACCTGCAGAGTGGTGTTGTGTTTTGCTTTTAATAGCCTGGAAAATGCTTAGTCCAGATCCCCAAGAGGCCAAGGGCGCTCTCTCCGCGACCAAGGGGAGGCTTTTAAATCATGGATGTATGCTATTACTCTGAACTGTAGAAGGCACGGAATAAAAGACTTGGCTGTAGGACTCTTTCCCCACCGTCTTTTCTCCGTTCAGAGACGTACAGTAGCTGCCATCTGTCCCCTGATTCCTTCAAACTGTTGAGGCCGGTTGCAGTGCGTGGGTGAGCGTTGGTCCACGCCCCTCCTCCAGAAACTTCCTGTGCACATATTCGAATGTACAGTACACTCTGAAAGTACACCGTGCAGAGAATTGTTGACGTCCTGGGAATATCTCCTGCTGCCTTCAAAATCTGTTGCTGCAGAAACTTGGTCACTCTGTTGGGATCTGATTGTGCCGCTGCAAAGATCTACCGGACCAATCGAATCATTTTGGGTTGGGCGATGCCATGGAGTTCAGTTCGTTTACAACTTTTACACTTTTGGGTTATCTAGCCTCTAGTGGTCACTCAAGGAACTGCAGGTTCAGACACTTAAATATTTGCTTTTCAGCTGTGGAGGTCGACGCTCCATCTTATTGGTACCATGTTGAATTTCACAGGTATCGGCATGCTGGAACAACTTAGGTGTTTTAACCACGGCGTCCTATGGACTATGCTCCGTGTTGAATAGCTAAATCATTTTAAAAATAAACTGAACGTAATTATCTGCCGTCGTTTGACAAACATGACAACGGTCACTGAAAGAAACCAAAAGCTTTCAGTGTTCCCTTCATCCGATGTCAACCACGTCTTTGACAGCTGTTGCATGGTAACCTGGAGTAGCGTAATGAAGGTACTGATTTGATTCACAAAGTGTTCACTTCCTGCTCACTTTCCTTCTACCTCTCCTCTTCCTCTCTCGTCCACCTCCTCCCCCGTCGTAGTCCTCCTTGATGCTCCTCCACCAGGTCCCTGTGGTGTCCTGCATCCTCACTTTTGATCACCTCCGGTGTCGTATCTGACGTGGCCTCGACGGCACACTGAGCCGTGCTGACCTTTCCCAGGGGTCCTTGCATGTCAGTCTCATTTGAAGAACCCTGGAGGGACGTTTTAGGAAATATTGACATGTTCCATCATCAATAGAGTGACAAGCTGATTCTTATATGTGTCCATCGTGTATGTGTGACTGTTGTCCTTGATTTATGCATTAGAGTAAACACTTTTCTCGCTCTGCTTTAATGGATCTGGGGGGTTCAGATGAGAGGCGATACGTAGCTAATTAAGGGTGGTGACCAAGCCTATGGTCGGCTGTTTGCCTCTGATGATGAGCTAATGCGACGCTAGAAAACCTCATCCTCTCGTGCTCTCGGATGTGCTCCGACAAACGTGAATACATTTTCATAAGCGGCACGCTTTTAGCTGTCATGCACCATGATGTGATTACTGAGCATCTCCCGGGCGCAGTGGCAGCTTTGTGGTGAGACAGAGTCGTAAATCTCTGACAGGGAGACGGAGACAAGTAGACTGATGGGAGACTGAGTCTGCATTTCATTTACTGTAAGAGCACTGCACGTCTTTGGGGCTGCGCTGATCTGTCGCTTTCACTTTGCAACGTTGGCGTGGCAGGAGATTGACCAACGTACCGGCCAACATGAGGAACTGTACCACGGGATAAAGGCTAGGAAGGGAAGAAATGAGTAGTGTGACAGTTTATAGACACAAAGCCTCCAAACTGAGCGCATGTTTCAGTTTGCAAAGCGAGAAACCTATGGGCCAAGCTCTGAAGAAGATTTGCGTCAGCTGTAGAAGTTTCTACTTGGGTTTTCTGGTGGTACAGGTCGTACTTTGATATCGGTTGAGGCTTCACCAAAGTCTTAACCTCTAGAGCACAGACTGTCAAGTGTGTTTGTCGTGCTGGGCTGATTTGTATTTTTATATTTAGCGATGGAAGTCACATTGGCAGGAGTTTGGCTGTGTACTGGCCTACCAACACCAGCTGAGGAACCGAACCCCAGGACAAATGTAAGACTAGGAAATGAGTAGACCTGGACAGTTGGTAGACAGCTGACACAAACCCTCCAAACTGGGTGCGTGTTTCATTCGGTATACTCCTCCCCTACTATTGCTGTCTGCATGACACTTTGCTACACTTCTGAGTAAGCAACCTACTTGCCAATCCATGGAAAAGACTTGGATCAGGTATGGAAGGCCCTACTTGGGTTCATGGGGTTTGCTGTGTAATGAATGTTCTTGCATGATTCATTTTCTGCCACAACTGAGTGACATTGGCAATCAATGACCATGCTTACATGGTCTTTAGTATCCCGGTTTTGATCGGGTTTTTGAAGTATCCCGGCTTCGTGTTTGTCCATGTAAACACCATATCCCGAATTCGGAAATCGGGTTAAGCCCTTTTCCCCATTTCAAGAAACCTGGATTACTACCTGGAGAAGCCGGGATACTGGAGCATGTATACACCTTATCCCGATTTCTGACGGCTGCCCACTGTCTGCGCATGTGCGAGTGACGCCAAGCGACGCACTAGATATACAAACAACATGGCGGCAACAAGAACTTCTCCCTTTTGGAGCAACGGAGAGACTGAATTTTCCCTTAAAATAATGAATGAACTAAACATAACGACTTGTATCGATGGCAGAAAACACCGAAATGCTGATGTTGTTTTAAAATCTGTTGCGGAAAAGCTACGTGACGCTGGTTTTCCACCTCGCTCCGTTGAACAAGTTATGAACTACTACAGTGGATAGTACTGAAATAACCCAATTTCTTTGCACAGTCTCAAATCTACAGCAAGTTAACCTAATTTTACTTTGTCTAAACTTTTACAATTGACTCTCTAAATCTATTTTTGTGGTTTATTTGCTAAAAAAAAAAAAAAAACCTGGCATGAAATGATTTCCCTTCTTGGTGGATCTGTGAAGGTTAAACTCAAACTTTGTATGACTAATGCCCGGCTCTGCTGCAGAATCTGGATGCGTTCAGCTGTCGCCTCGACTTCTCTCTCTGCGCCCTGAGGGAGTTTCTGTGTCTTCGCCGCGGAGTGAGCCGAGAAAAACTGTCAAAGACGTGTTCCCATGACAACCTCCATCCAGCATTAGAAAACACGGAGTGCCAGGGAAAATCCAAACATGTGTGAGAAGAGAGGAACAGACACACATTGTAGGTGGAGAGAAAATTCTGCAAAAAGTACAGAAAAACTATAAATACGGATTTTGTGCGTGGGTGAAAGGAGTCGGTGGGTGTATTGTGTAATTTGAAAATTACACAATACCAGTGGTGTCTACATAAAGAATCAAACTTTAATCATTCATCAATGGTCTGAGGAAACACTGACTGTACATAAAGATGGACAAACCCTCTGTGACGAGAGGTCTGGCTCCAAAAAGAAAATTCCAGTTTCCTTGAATCGTTGGTCCTTATTTGGACCTGTTTGGCTGCATCTGGTTCCAGGAAGTCTTGAACATCATTGATGGACCAATGAATTGTGAATACCACCAGTGAACTCTAAAAGAAAATGTCAGGACATCTGTCCGTGAGCTGAATGTGAAGACAAACTGGGTCATGCAGCAAGACAACGAGAACCAAGAACGCAAGTGGTTCTACGAAAGAACGGTTAAAGAAGAACAAGATGAACGTTTAAGAAGTCAAAGTCCTGACCTTAATACAACAGAAATGTTGTGGAAGGACCTGAAGCAAGAAGCTGATGTGAGGAAACCCACCAACGTCTCAGAACTGAAGTGGTTCTGTTCTGAGGAATGGGCTAAAATTCCTCCAAATGTTTAGTTACGGGTAACTGCAGTACACACAGGTCACAGCAGATACTGAAAACAAGGGTTCACTTACTGTTACAGCTCAAAGATGTGAACAGAATGACTAATTTTCTTGAATAAATAAATGCACAAGTAGAATATTTTATTAGTTTGTTTGGGTTCTCTTCAATGACTTTGAGGACTTGTGTGAAAATTTGCTGATTTTCAAGCAAAAATGCAAAAACTTAAAAAGGCTCAGTTTATGCGTTTGAAATTTTTCCAGCTGCCTCATTTAGTTTTTTATCTTGTGGTCAAATGCCTCTACAAATTCATGTTGGGACGTGTTTCTTGCATCTGTGTGGTGTCGTCCTGCTCCTCCCACGTACAGTCTATCTTCCCTATCCATTTTTTAGTTTTCCTCCTCACACCATGTGCTGTCCTGAATCTTGACTACATGGAAATTTTTTTTTCTATATCTGATGTTCTTCAAACATCCCAGAAAACAAAATTACAAAATATTCTGTTGTCTTTTCTTTTTTTCCCACCCAACTTTTCCAAGACCAAGCACATCTTTCAGACTTGCAATTTTAAGATACCAATCTCGCTGAAACTCCACTCTATAAACCTTCCCTCCAGGGACGCCAACCCATATTTCATACATGTCAAATATACCAAATTAATTTCTGCTCCCTCTTCCCGTGCCTGTGTCTATCCCTCGCTCACAGACATACGTGAAATACAGCCGGCCGGGGCTTCTTGGCTTTTACCGGACGCAGCTCACACACTAGACACACAGCGGACCAGAGGTGAATTAAATTTACTAATGCGTCCGCCAAGGTTGAGCTGCAGTGGCAACATGGCAGTACGTCCTCTGGGACGCCTCGCGGGAACATCCGTCTCTTTCATGACAGCTTGAGGTGAACAACTAGTACATCTTAGCCGAAGGGGTGAATAGCGTGACACGGTGGCTGGAGTATTTATGACGGTGGACGGCGCTCTTAAAAGGATTGCGAGGAGTCAGATTGATGACTGATTGGAAATCAATGTGGAATGTTAATAAGAGTCAGTTTCAGTTTTTACACTTTGAATTATCACATATCACAGTTTCATTTGAACCATGGTAAGATTTTCACGTATTATTACAATTAAATATATTGGCCGTTGTTGTCTTTAACTGATTTTCCATGATGTTGCTCGCTTTGCTTTCAGTGAACGAGGAATTATTCAGGCGTGAAAATACCCATGTTCGTGCAACCCCTTATGAATTAAGGTGTAGGGAATACTTGAGCCTCTGAGGGGTATTTTACCTTTAAAAGAATGTGGGAATTATTCATTTATTCTCTCTCCTGACTGCTGAACCAGTGGTTTTCTTTATTTCGTTATGCGGCTATATTTAGTTTCGTGTCTCCGTATCTCGCTCCGTCCCACCTTGACTGAGCACCAATGTGATGATATCAAAGCCAACATCACGTTATCAATCTAAAGTGCGAGGCGTGACCTTTGCATAAGACAACCTGTGGGGTTTTTTTGTGTGTGTGTGTTTATGCTTGGGTCTGTTCCTAGGCAATTGCCTCAAGCTTGTTATGTCACAATGCTCTCATAGCTGCAGGCCTTATCAGTTTCTGGTTGTGTAAACTTGGTGTTGTTATGCAGCAAAAGATTTCCCGTCAACCCCTGCGGCAAAACAGCAAACTGTGTCGTTGTGGAGTTTTTAAAAAAAATTCCTTAAATCAAGTGAGTGACAGTGGTTTTCTGGAGCTCTACGACCAGTGAAGGGGAAGTAAATTTTAATTAAACGTCCCTTACATTCAATCCCTTGCCAGTAAATATGACACATTGCAGATTAAGCTTTGGGTTTTACATCAACCAACAGAGGTTGGTTGCCAGAGCTGAAAAGAGGAGCATCTATAAAGATGGAGGGGAAGGAAGCAACTGCAAGTACGAAGAACCGATGATGGATGAATGGAAGTCACCAATGTAACCCTAGTTCTATGCATTCGCCAACACTGGTAATCCAGAACAATGAAACAGAACCTACGAAGTGTCCAAGAAAGGTTTCTGATCCTCCAAATGAAAATAAACTTGCTGTTCATGGGAGAGATTACAGATTGAAAATGGTTGATGGTGCCATTCATTGTTGGAGAGTAACTAAAAGTACCAGTTCATCAATGTAAAAGCGATTAATTGCAACTGAAAATCATTGAGATTTGGTCCAGTGAACAAAAATTTGGAAAGCTTTGGATCAACTTTACATTTATTCTTAAATTTAAAACAAAACCAAAGTGCATTTACTTTCAAAGAACGAAGAAGCGTTGCATCTGCCTTTTGTAGTAGCTAGGTGTGAGTAGCTGCTAGATTTTGTTGCTGTAACGACCAAGAATGACCTTAATCCAATAGAAATGTTGTAGAAGGACCTGAAGCAAGCAGCTGATGTGAGGAAACCCACCAACATCTCAGAACTGTTCTGAAGAATGGGCTAAAATTCCTCCAAGCTGCTGTAGACGACTGTTCGTCAGTTACCGGAAACATTTAGTTACGATTTGGCTTCTACTGATGTTTTGAAGCAGTTTCAGATTCTAATTGTCGCCATCTTGAATTTTCAGTATTTTCTGTGACCCTTTTTGTTTTTCCTTGTGTTTCCTGCTTTTTTTTTAAATTCGTAAAGTTCTCTCTTGGTGTTTCTTCTTGCTTTACTTCCACTTTGATTGTCGAATTGGTTTCTCCTTGTGTGCTCCACCCTCATTAGTTTTACCTGTGTCTTGTTAGCCTCTCTGACCATGTACACAAAGCCCTGCCATGTGGTTTATTTCCCCCTTTAACGCTTTTGATGTTTCCATGTGGTTTGTCCTTGGTTTTTGGTTTTCACCAGTTTCTTTTGGAGCTGTGTGTTTAGATTACCCTCCAGCGCCTGCTAGGTCTGCAAATTCAAGACTTGCCACTAATACTTTCAGAAATTTGTTTGCATTTTTTACGTCTAATCTGTCTCTGGCTGCACTGTGCATGCACCATCAGACTGTTTGTTCATTCATGTGCAACTCTTAAGCCTGTGGAGGGAGCTGGAGCTATCATTGTGCAAGAGATGGCCTGGACACCCTGGACAGGTCACCGGGCTAACGCAGAAAGACAAACACTCACACGCACGCCTAGATCTGGACCCCGGTAAATGTTTGCAGACTTAGTTGCACACACACCATGTGAATGAGTAGTTCATTTGTAGGTGTGTGTGTGCGCACTAACTGACCGACTTCACTTTCTACTTTGCCCCGTGGGTGTACACACATAACTACTCACGCTGAAAGTTATCCGACATAAGTGTGCTAAGCAGATTTGCAGTCCTGCAAGTTCGACCAGTCGCATCCTTGAGGAGGGCGGCTGAGGAGGCGTAGAGCTTGGGAGAGTAGCTTTGGCGGAGGGGGTATGAATAGCAGGGCTAATCACCGTGGGGCCATGGGAACAGGCTAGCTGGAGGGCGAAAAGCGCAAGCTGGCTCGCAGCTCTGTGTGACAGCCAAGGAGCGGCTCGGCAGGGCGAGGTGGTGACCCACAGCGGGAGGGGATTGAGGTCAGCTTGAGGCTTTCTGCTACCAAAGCTAGCTCAGGCTTATACAAGAAGGAATAAGGTGCAGTGGAAGCTGTTTAACGCGCAGACAGATGAGGCAGAAGGAGAGTGAGTTTTCAGATTTGACTTTTCTGTGAGGTATGTTACAAAAGTCCGTATCTGGCCGGCCTCAAGCAGATATGTATCCCTATATGAGGTGCTTAAGGTTTCTTCCTGTTTAAAGGGAGTTGGTTCTTGCATTTGTCGCCTCAGCTCTTGCTCTGTGGAGGTTCTGGCTCTGGTTTGTGCAAAGCATCTTGAGAAAATTAATTGAACTAGAGTAGGAGCCCAAGCCAAAGCACTGGAATATACAGCCACAACATTATGACCAGGGGACATAAATAACATTGTCCATCTTGTGACAATCCAACGTTCTGCTGGGAAACTTCTGGACCTGGCATTCATTCATTCATTGGTGTGGACTTAGACATGTAGCACCCACCTAGACCAGACCAGGCACCCCCACCCCATAGCAATGACACTCCTTGATGGCAGCAGCCATCCCCAGCAGGATGCAGCCACAAAAACACTTTAGGAAGAAGAACAGCACAAGGTGTTGACCTGGCCTCCAAATTCACTAGATCTCAAACTGATCAAGCATCTGTAAGCTGATCCACAGAGGCCCCTCCCTTCAAAAGGCTCAACATTTTGTTCCCAGACACCAGAGGACACCCTCAGAAGACCCATGTCCATTCTCTGATGAGTCCCAACTGTTTTGGAGGCACGTAGAGACTCTGTGAAGTCTTATTGTCTTTCACGACTTGTTTGGTAGATGTTGCAGTAGCTTCTATAAAGAGGAGCATGTGTTTTCGCCTATTTCAGCTAATTCCCCACCAACCAAATCGACGTCGACATTATTGTTGCCCGACTCCCCTGCAGGATGTCGTTATAATCTGGATTTCTTTGTTTCTTTTTAGTAACATCCTGCATTAAAGCCGCCGTTGGGTGTAAAACCAGCGCAGATCCTCGACGGCCCACAAAGTGAATCATCTCTCTTAATGAACTGGCGCTGAACGTCAATACTCTCAGTGAGGAAATCATTACCCGGCGGCGCTCAGTTCCTCCGCGATCGAAGGAATCCTAACAGCATCTGACCTTCAGCGATTAGCCCCCCCAAACTTGAGAAACGCTCTAATTGAACGCCGTCACTCTGCATCTGATACGAGGCCGCGGCTCGTCAGGCCCTTCCACCCGAGTCAGTGTCCATAAATCTTTCATTCAGCACTGACGTCGGCTGTCGATATTTCTGATGTGTAAAGGAGTTGTTAAAATTCATAAAGGGCGTGCGGGTCAGAGAGCGGATAAAACAAGCGACGCTCACACCAGCTCTGGAAAATAACACAAGAATCACCCCGCAGCATTAGACACCTTGACTTTTATCGGCTTATATCCAATGAAATAAAAGTACAAGAGGCCAGAATCTACCTGCTTCCTCTTGTGTTATTTCTATTAAACAAGAAAACTCATATGGATGCATCCAAATATGCAGAATCTGTTGGCAATAGTGAATTTTCTCAGATTTAAAGAAAACAGGAACCGGATCAGAAACTGAGCCAATATTACATGAGGTGAGGTGTAACTTTGAAGCCAAATCAGAGTTCATGTGTTCAGAAGTGTCTCCATCAGTGTAATGAGACTCAGGTGTGGTTCAGTTCCTGGTTTAGTTTCAATCAATCAGGGATTTGTCTCAGTCTGATGTTTGTGGACAAAGGAGCTTTGTGAGGAGCTCAGAGAAAGAGTTGTTGCTCATCAGGCTGGAAATTTCAGAAATATTCTGAACTTGACTGATTCTGAATAAATAAAAAAATGTTTACTTGAAGTAGACGTTATTTTTTTTAACAAGATAAATCGACAACAGCACAGTGGGTTGTGGTGTGGCCTCTCTCCAGGTTCTCCAGCTTCCTCCCACTGTCCAACAACATGCTGGTTAGGTTCACTGGTGATTCTAAATTGGACATAGGCGTGAGTGTGAATGGTTGTCTGTCTCTCTGTGTTAACCCTGTGATGGACTGAGATAGGCTCCAGCACCCCCGCGAAGAACAAGCGGAGGGCAAGAGATGAATGAATGAATGACTGAATGAAAACGGCACACTGCAAAAAAACAAAATCTTCTTAATCTTAAGTATATTTGTCTCATTTCTAGTCAAAATATCTCATTACACTTAATATAAGACACAATTTCAGCAAGACACAAAGGCCCATTTTCCAGCAATTTTTTTTTTTTTTTTACAATTTTTGCAAAAAAATCTGCCAATGGAACTAGTGAAAATGTCTCCGTATTACGATCTATTGTCTTAAAACAAGTCCTGTCTTGCTAAAATGGTCCTCTTTAGACAATTGTGTCTTATATTAAGTGTAATGAGAAATTTTGACTAGAAATGAGACAAATATACTTGGTAAGATTGTGTTTTTTTGTAGTACAACAGATATTTCCAAATTTCCAGTTATACTCACAGGCTGTTTATACTTTTACGTTAAGTTGATGCAGAGGCTACGGTGACATCGTAGACCCTAGTGCCGTAGCCTGACCTAGCACCACCCCAGAAATGTAACTGTGCTCTGATTGGTCCTCTTGGTAGCAGGGTGTTTCCGCTTTAGTATTTCCAGCTCCATCTCGATTTTCTAATTGATTGTTTAGGCTCCATAAAGATGGGAGAAAGGTGAACTGAGGAGGATCGGATAAACAAACGTTTGTACAACTTGTTTTCGGTGAAATTTTGGCAAAAGTCGCCATTGTTGAAAGTAAAGCAGGAAGTACAAACAAAAATGAACCCGACTTGCAAAAAAGCGTTTGGGCATTGTTACAGAGCGAGCATAGCTTGCACCAGCATTGGCTACGTACGTAGGTTACGACGTCTACGTCCTGCAGAGGTATAAACACCACTTTAGATTCCGAATGTTGGCTAATATGTGTAAATCTACGTTTTAAATGGTCTCATTAGTGATGTAGGCTATTGTTAAGGTCTAAATCTTTATGAACAGTCTGCTTGAACAGCTGCACGTACTTTAGGACACAAATTTTTCACTTTTTTTTATGTTTACGTTGCCCAAAGGTTGCTGGGATATGCACCACAGCAGCCCGTTGACCCTTGGGATTGGCTTTGATTGCATGCAGCATAAAAACTTCTTCCCGTTGAGCCCAAAAGAGGCAGAACACTCACTCAGCAGAGTCTAATAAACAGATAAAACGCCGCGGGTCGGGCATGTTTGCAGAACACTAAACTCCCGCTGCTCACCTAGTAAGTACTCTTTGGTTAATTTGCACGGACAGCGAAGCTTGTTTTGGAGCCGCCGGTTGTTGGCTGGTGGTTTGACCTGAGAACGTGACGAGTCAGAGGCGTCAGCAGAGCTATTAACGACTGCCTAAGCTCCGTCCGTCCTCAGATTAGCAGCGTGCCGAGGCGCTTGAGAAATAATCGTCAGCAGAGAGAGGGAGAGTGGTGGCTTTCTCTGTGACAGCTGCCTAATATATTTATTTCTTTTATCTTGCTTTCTCCCGTCCGCTGAGACTTCCCTCCGCAGATCCCTTAACTCCCACACTCTCCTTTTCTCTCATCCTCTTTCCAAACGTCCCGTTTCCTTTTTTGGACGCCATAAACCTTTTAAAGGAAAGCTGCAGGCCGCCGCCGTCCTCGAGCGGTGACAGGAAAATGAGTGGGACTGCCAGGACAACTTTATCAGCTGTGAGCAATTTATGAAACGCCACACAAGCATGAAAGACAAATGTTGTGATGCTAATGTAACGCTGCAAACTCACAGCCATCCGTCTGAGAAAACACTACACGCATTTGACATTTTCGGGCGAAGGGGCTCCTGATTAATCTCCTTAAAGAGCGCGTTTGCCTCTTTGCTCGTTCTCCTCCCTGCAGACAGTCTGCAGTTGTGTGCCGTGTTGACACGGTAAACAGGAGGGGAAGGCGTCCCGCTGCATCAGCCTGGCTGCGCTCCTAAATCTGTCCTGAGTGCTTGCTGGAGAAACCCAGCACTGATCCAAAATAAACCTTTCTGCTCGCAAGTATCTTCACGCCCGAAAATAGCCGAGAGGAAACATAACGGCCTGGAAAACCCGTCGCACAGGAATATACGCGCCTTGAGGAAATTGAGCAACGTAAAAGTTGCATCAGAACAACCATACATATTTCCATATGCCTCCATAGGTGTTCTGACTGACGTAGGACTAACATGAAGCAACATGTTTGACTCACTTTACTGTCTTTAACCTGGAAGCGAGACTAACTTCACCCTCCTACTTTTTCACTGTGGTTGATTGTCTCTAGAGTCTCTTTGTTGGGAAGTAATTCTCCTCCTGCAAAGATCTGCCAGGTCAGTCAGGGGGCGGGACTTTATGTGGACTTTATATGGACAGTGTAAGATCTGAGCAACCAGGAGTTTAATTAGTTTGAAGTTGCTGTGGTTGGAGGACTGTCTAGTTGCGTGCAGAAGACGGAGAGCTTTAGAAATACAAGGGGCAATCGCAAAGGTTGTAGCCTAAGGAGGAAAAATGAGAGAGAAGTGAGAAATTTGTTCTTGTTCTTGAGGTGAGAAGAAGAAGAACAAAGTTCATTCTGGAAATTTACACTTAACGAGAAGCTCATGAGGGAAATCCTCATAGGCTCCTCCCACCTGCAGCACAAGTCACGCACGCTAAGCATTGTGGGACGTCGTTTTGATGCGGCGTCCGTCGGATCACGCCGTTCCTTCAACATGCACCAACACACTGTATGACGATCTCTACCCAGGAGAGATCAGCGGCCACACTGTGAAAATTAGCTGTGGCTGCTAGCATTTCCATTTTTTAAGCATTAGCCACGCCCACTTCCACAACAGCTGCCGAAACAAAATGCCGTCATTTTGTTCTTGCATTCTTAAGTGCGAACTTCTCGCTTCTCATGGCGTATGTAACAGCCTTTAGTCCAGCAGTTACGAAGCCTTCAGATCTACTTCTTTGTAGACGTATTGACCCTCCACATCATTACAGTGGTGAAAAATGGCACCCAGGACATATTTGGGTTGTGCTCCTGTAATGATTGAAATTGTTTGGGTTTTTAGCAGTAAAGGCTTGATAAACCCATTATTTGGTGTCAGTCATTATCTGTAACAAACAAAATCTTAAATATTTGCGCTTTTGAGTGTCTGAAAATGGAAGCGAGACCAACTGGCGGGAATTTGGTCTGGAGTCTCTCCATTGGGAACTGATTATGCTCTGGTAAAGAGCATAATGGGCGAGGCTTTATGTGGAGATAGACAGACGAGTAACAGTAGCAGCGTCATGGTATTAGTTGAAATATGCCCGTAAGGCTCGACTTTTTGGTTTACCCAAAACAGAAATCCAACAAAAACAATCAAAAAGAGTTGACTTTCATGTGTTTTACATTTAATGTTTGAATTTGACCCAAGAATGATCAAATACTTTTTGTAAAACAATGAATGAATTTTCCATGAAATCCCTGACGAGTGGTCCCCAAGCTCTGAGGGCGTTACCATCATGGCAGTGACTCCACCAAACTCTTGGCTAATTGAAATCTAGTCAAAGAGGTGGAGCCATGAGTGGAGCTGAGTGTTTCAAGCCTCTCTAACACCTCCATCCATCCACTACAGTCCTTTAAACAAACATCCTGTGTGAACGATGTGGTGTCCATGTCTTTGAATCCATGATGACGTGAACATACATGAACACTTCTCTGTTTTGTTTTCCTTGAGTTTATGTTAGAGAACAAGTGCACAAGGGCCTAAAAATTTAGCCTATCTTCACCAGCGATGGAAGATTCATGCTCAGGCTGCAGCGTAAAGCTATGCTACAGTAAAATCATTAGAGTCTAAAGGTTTTAGTTCCTACGTTCCTTTTCTTTTTTTACTCTGACTGGACGCTGCAGTAGAGGCAGAGTGATGGGACGCTGGACGCTAGAGGTGAAGCAGTGGACATGCGGTTAAATTATACGCCGCCTTTTGCTCCCTGCACCTCAGCCCTGATTCATATTAGTGTCATAAAGCACAAGGCGAGCGCACTTTTAGACAGGGAGGGGGGCATAAATCCCTGAGTACAGAGCTGATGAACGTTAAAAGAAAAAGCTGCTTTTTCCAAACACAGGATATTTCCTCTGCTGTCGTTTCTCTCTCTCGAGCAAAGCTCTGGGCTCTGTCTGGTCTGTTTTTTTGTGTTTCATTCTCTAATTTAGTCTGACGCCCGCTCCACGACAACACAAAGCCCACCCGGTGACCTTCAAGGTATTAAGGTATGTCCATCCAATCTTTCATACTCCCCTGGGACCGTCATAAAGCATGCACCGGGCTGACACCTCAGGGTGCGAGGTGCACGGCCCGAGAGTTATGACGAGCCGTAAAAATAAAATATAAAAATAAAAAAGGCAAGAGCTAAAGCACGCAGAGCGGAGTGAGCATGTTTATGGTCTGTCATGCAGGTTTTTCGTCTACAGTGGTGCTCTGTAGGCGGGAGATAGTAACCTGAAATAAACATTAGAGAGGATGCACTCAGAGTTATGTCAGGGATACTAACAGTGTGAGCTGCTGCAGATAGGATTTATACAAAGTCCTGTGTTGCAGGACGACAAATGGAAGTAGTTGATTGACATTAGGGACGTCCTGATCAGGTTTAAAAGTCCCAAAGTTCCTCCCATGTAGAATCCTAAAGTCTTTCCTTGTCTTCTCGTCTTCTTCCTCAAGTCGACTGGATTCATTCCAGTAAATCTTTCTGTCAGAGTTAACGTAGTGTGGAGAGGGTAGCTCGTACCTTGGCTCCAGAAATGTTCTGGTCATCCAACGTTGCGATCCCAACGATCCCTAACCCTCTCTGGAAGACTTTTCAACTAGATGCTGTCTTCTTTTCTTCTTCTTTTAAACGTTCAGTTCTTCCTTTTCCTTTTTATTTGGAAATAATGATCAACTACTACCACCTCACCAATCATCCACACTGAACTATTTACTAACTACCACCAGACCGACTCAGTTCTGCAGAGGGAAGTTCTTCCACCGAGCATTTTTAGTCACGTGCTTCTTCTTCTTCTTCTTTCTTTTTGGCAGCTTTTGAAGTAGGCAGCTTAAAACAGAAGACGTTGTTTGACGCTACGGTGACGTGGTTTTGGTTTATGGCAGATCTGGACCTCCATAATTGACACTTAATGTTTCCTCAAACTTTTTCCTGAAGGAAACGCCATCCACCACTTTGCTTCCATCCCTACTGCCGAGTTCACCACTCCGCTAGCATCCTTGGAGCATCGGGTGAACCCGTTCATACACTAGCAACACTTCTATCTTCTGCATGTTGGGATATATTCAATATTCAAGACCTACCCAGGCAACCGAAGCTTGGAACGTCCACCAGCGATCAACTGTTACCTACGAAGAGATGCGTAAAGACGAGAGAATTATGTTTGGGCGTTTGTAACCCTAACCCTAACCACTGCCAAGACGATGACGACCATAGACGCCACGCTGAGCTTCAAAACTACTCTTCAAGGACAACACTGTCGACCTCACACAAGGGTTCCCAGGGAGATTCCTGGTGTCATTGGACACGAGGCAGATCTCCAATCTCACAGCCAGTTTAGAGTCACCAATGAACCTAACCAGCATGTCTCTGGACGGTGGGAGGAACCCCGAGAGAACCCGTGCAGACACAGGGAGAACATGCAGACTCCACACGGAAAGGAACCAGTCGGGCCATGGATTCGAACCTAGAACCTTCTTGCATTGAAGCATCAGTGCAGGAAACCAAGGACTTGTGTACATTCTTACACCTAAACCTGTACACACATCAACTCAGCATTAATCTGCAGAGCTGCATCCACGTAACACGAGGCAACCAGCCATGTGTCGCTCACACTTTGCTTCACACCCGCTCTCTGACTGATTATGATAACCACCTGTCTGGACATGTTGTGCCCTTTGACGCGGCCACGTTGCCTCCATATCACCAGGCTCCATAT
This sequence comes from Planiliza haematocheilus, assembly GCA_005024645.1. Taxonomy (NCBI): domain Eukaryota; kingdom Metazoa; phylum Chordata; class Actinopteri; order Mugiliformes; family Mugilidae; genus Planiliza; species Planiliza haematocheilus. Next base: position 754,383 of record SRSE01000371.1, on the reverse strand, counting down.
GTCCGACGGCAACATCGATTGCTCTTACATATTCTCTTTCATTAATCTGCAAACGTCCCGATCGAGCCCCCGACGCTTTGAAATCAAAAGCCACTTCCTCAGATTGAACTGTAAAAACAAAAAGACCGTCGCATAGGAATGTGAATCGATGAGAGAAGCCGATCAGGACGCTGAGGGCGAGCGCCGGCACGTTCCTCTGACATTTCAGATAATAATATTGATTTGTTTGCACGTAAATAGCAACGCTGTCGGGATTAATCTCCCCAGGAGTTAATAATTGCAGATTTGTATCTTGCACAGTGTGCAGAGCTTAATCTGAAGCTGATAAAAGGTGCTCGGACGCACTGTTGGCTTTTCCGACCTACTCCCCTGTTTTTTTCCAAACCCTCCATCCCTCCATGAGAGTTTCCTTGGCCTGAGAATGAGGGCAGATGGAGGAGGGAGGGTGTAGCCTAATACCAGGTGGTCAGCAGATAATAGAGGGATGGATGGATGGAGGGAGAGTGGAAAGTGTTCTCCTGCTCTGACCTGTTGCTCTGGAAAAACATATGGATTTTTTCTTTTCCTTATCTTTGACCTTGCTGGAGGAATCACCTGACGTCCTCCTGCACACGTCCCCTTCTTTCTATTTGAGAAAGGACAGCACGTTCATCTCACAAAGGAATTCATCAACCGCCGCCTTTATCTCACTGACGTCGGATGTGCAGACTCTTACCTGCCCCCTCCCTTCTTCTTCTTCTTCTCCTTCTTCTTCTTCTCTTGTTTGCAATCAACCATAATCTCTCTGGAAGGACATCAGATAGCCAAACAGAGAGCTCGGGCGCTCAAACACGCACCGTCTCCGTCTGTGTTTGCGCCTGCTGTTGGTTAACATCTCCTCCAGCTTACAGCGGTCGCCTCGGTCACTTTAACTCCACGCTACGGGCTGAGCCGACCCGCGGTCACCCTTCGCAATGTTTATTTGCCCTGCTCGTGCGCAGGGGGAGGTGGGGAAGCTGCAGAACGGTTTTGCACAACGCTGGAATGCCGTATCAGTCTGGTGCATATTTGAGCGAAAGTGTGAGCGTAAGTGCGTCTGTGTTTATTCTGAGTTTAGTTTAGTCTCACACCTGAGTGCATCCTGTTTGAAGCAGACGGCAGAAGAGTGCAGCCTGGTTCTGAATCACCACCTGCTGCTCATTCATTGGCCACATTAAAGATAACCCCATTCCAATTGATACCAATCAGCCACAACATTAAAACCACTGACAGGAGACGTAAATACAATTTAAAGCATCTTGTGACAGTTCAGTGTTCTGCTGGGAAACTTCTGGACCTGGCATTCATTCATTTGGTGTGGATGTTACTTAGACATGTAGCACCCACCTAGACCAGACCCGGCACCCCCACCCCATAGCGATGACACTCCATGATGGCAGCAGCCATTCCCAGCAGGATGCAAACACAAACGGTTTAGGAACAACTAAAAGAAAACATGAAGAACATCTCAAGGTGTTGACCTGGCCTCCAAATTCACTAGATCCCAAACTGATCAAGTATCTGTGAGATGATCCAAAGAGGCCCCTCCCCTCAAAGGCCCCCCTGTTAAAAACATGCTGTTGCCAGACACCACAGGACACCTTCAGAAGACCCATGTCCATTCTCAGATGAGTCACCACAAGGGAGACCTGCACAGTATTAGGAAGGTGGTCATAATGTAAGGACCATGGAGTAGAGCAAGGTCAAAGGTTTCCATCTTCTCCCAGACCCCTCCCTTGTAGAACCAGTTCCCAGTTTGGGTTTGCAGGGGCAGACACCTTCTCTACTTTTAAGTCTAGGACCAAAACGTTCCTTTTTAATCTTACACTCATGCTGCTGTAGGTCTAGGCTTCTGGGAGGACGTCTACTTGAACGCATCATTCTCTTGATGCCTTACTAAACCACAATCCCATTTTAAAAACTGAACTCCTCACTGCTGTTCCAAATATGTGTGCACTTCTGCTTCACTCAGCCCTCTCGCTGTGCGGTTGGCAGGTCAGCCATGTTTAATGTGCTGATGAACTGCATGCACAGTAGGTCTGTTGTTTTCAAGTCTTTGCAGAAGTCCGTTGATGCAAAACGTTTTTTTTTTTCATTTTTTCCAGTCACTTTTCGGCTCACTCTTCGCTCTCATCCGAGATACGACAACACATTGATGGCGGCGATACTCGCGCCATCTAATTAGGGAGAGAAGACGAGGGATTAGAGGCTGGAGAGGCGGTCGAGTGCTGTGATGGAGCGGCAGATGGCATAATATGAGAAGAGGACGGCGCCAGGGACGTCACATCTTTTCACGGAAATGATTTCCTGGAAGGATGAGCGGGTCCGCTTTCATAGAGGATTACATTATGCAGTCTCACACCTGAGTGCATCCAAGTCCAAGCAGCCTCGTTGGTACTGCCGATGCGGGGTGGTAGAGTTTAGTCTGGTCTGGGTTTTCTTGGTATAATAAACTTTACTGGAACATAACCACCAATTATTAACCACAAGGAAGAGACTAGAAGAAGGAGGTGGCCCCGTTCACACCTTGTATTGACATCCAACCTGGATGATCCAATCACAAGCGGTCTGTTTTTAGCGCCCGTGTTCACACCTGGTATTAAAATCTATCTCCAGCAGGTCCTCAAACCTGATCTCAGTTTTTCTGTATGTAAATAAACGTCAACATCATTCAGGGTGCAGTAGGATGCAAATTTACTGTTTCAGAACCAAGAACATCACATGCGTTATGGTGATTTTTACTTTTTAGGAGATAATTTATTATAGCAGTTGGTTTTTTAAAAACAATTCTCAATTAATGAGGCAAAACTCCTCTTTCACTGATCACCCTGGTTGTGTATGTGGTCTTCAGTGTGACCCAGGACTCAGTTTGTGTTCACACTACCAAAGGAATGAGGTCAAATGTGGACAAATGCGAGAAATCGGATCTCTCAAACAGGAGTGGTGTGAGTTCTAAGGCTTTATATATTCATATTGATCTCATTTTAACTGCATTCACTTATAAAGAACATCTTCTTAGCACTGACAAGAACAAGCATAAACTGAACGTCTGTCCAGATGAGACAGATTTTATAGAGCTGTTTTATGAAATGTCAAGTGAGGACAGATCTTTTGAAAAACATTTACATCACATACTTGTAAATAACATCATAAATGATTAGTGCATAATGTTGAGGTGTTTTTAAAGAGAGTCTTCTGATTATCAGAAAAACTTGATTCATAAATTGCAAAAAACACGTTGCACCAAGAGAAATCTTAATATTTATGGTCCTGGTTTTATGTTATTCCTCATATAAAAGGAAAACCAGCAATGCTTTTACAATAAACTGTTTTGAACTCTACAAAATCTAAGGCTAAATACTCTCTGAGGAGGTCTCCTGAGAATAATATACCACAACAGCCTTTTTTTTTTTCAGTTTGCATCCATTCCAGCATCAGCAGCGCTTCAGTTATGTAATTGCTGGACGGTGGCTGGTAGAGCAACTGTGCAACATTCAACTACATCACGTATAGACCTGATGAATCCTGGACTTCTCTGTCTGCCCATTTTGTCCTCAGTGCATCTTAGGTGTGTTCACACATGTACTTTAAGCAGGACACTTGTGATCTGATTCACCAGGACGGATGTTATCATCAGTCGTCTCTACAGAACTTTGTTGAAACGCTTTGCAAGCGATCAGTTTTATGTACCTTTGTTCACACCTGGTATCTCAAGCCAACGCTTGAGATCAGATCTCAGTTTCCCTGTAGGTAAATAAACTCTGACATTATTTGGGTTGCAGTAGAATATTTTAAAAGCGGTTGTCTTTAATGGATCTCCACTGCTGTTTCAGAACCAAGAACAACTTGGTCAAGTTACTGTTTATTAATCTCCGTCCTGATGTTGGTTAGACCTTCACAAAACTCATAAAGACGTCGGTTGTTGAGAAAATTTGTAGCTTAACTTCATGAGTCTCCAAATACCAAATACTGTGTCAATTTGTTTCACTAAACAGCTGAAATTATGAGTCAAGACACTAAATAAAATAATATTTAGTGTCTTTAGAACTTTAATGACATCCTTTTTATATTTTAAGGTACTTTTACTGTCATTTTTGTGCTTGTTTAGTTTGTTAAATCCATTATTTAACAGACTTTTAGTTTTTTATACAATAATTTTAGACATAAAACGTGAAATGCTTGTATGATATATCATATCTTTGGATATGAAACACCTCAAAGTGGCTAAATGACACATCACAGTGTCATTTTAGTAACACACATGTGTTTGATTCCATGTGAAGCTCATGTGAAGTCGACAGATGATGCCTCCTCTCTACAAACAAACATACTGGAAGATATTTAAGAATCCACAGATGATTAACGAACAGCGCCTCACACGCAAACAAGCGTCCGTCCGACCGTGTCACGCTTCACAGAAATGACGAGAGAAGATGTTTTCATCTGTTGAAGTCATCTGTTGGGGCCGTTGACAGATTACCTAACCCCGTGTCCTCCAACTTTAGCAGCCAGCGCTTTACAAATACCTGGCCCCAGAACAGTTGTTGGGGCCGCCTGCTTGTGACAGATGGCTGAGCTCGGAGAGGACCGTTCCAAGAGGTGGAGCCATTAAGACTCGACACCGGCCAATCGCGGGGAGGGGTGGAGATGTGCTTCTACCCGGCAACAGATCCAGAACCTTTTCCCTACCATTACTCGGCTGGATTCAGGTGTGCTGATGAAAAAAAAAGCTCCAGGCCTGAGAAGATGTGTTGAATGATGAGACCCCTGGAGGAAAAAAAGTTGGCTCATTTAAAAATTAATAACCTGAATATGTAAAAGCTTGTAAGTTTTGATTGTTGTCGTTTTAAAGTATGAAAGTAGTCGCTGAATCAAGCCTAAGTGCACTTTGTGTCAGATGCAAAGAGGAAAATATGAGATTAAGTAAACGAGGCTCAGGAAAACGTCCGTAGGGAAAAAGGGAGAAGGAGAAAGAGGTTGTGTTTGCACAAGCAGTTTTTCTCTCCAGGAGGCCCTACGGTGCATTTTTAGGAACTTGGCAGACAGACTGGCAGAGTGAGTGAAACATTAACACTCCTCAACCTTTGTTACTGCCAAAAGGAGAAGAGACAGCTGGAATCAAGACCAGGAGAGATCTCAGGGTATGTTTGAAAAAACGTGGGCGATTCATGTCTAAGGCTGGTGAAGAAGTGGAAGTCCTGGAAGTAGACAAAGAAAAACCCAACCGAACAACTTAAACATAAATATTATACTTGTGCATTTTAGATATTCAGGTAAATAAAGTTGCAAAAGTCTGTGAACCCTTGTTTTCAGTATCTGGTTTTCGGTAACTGCTGATCTGCCACCTTTAGCGACTTAGCACGTTCCTGATTACAGAACCGCTTACGTTCTGAGACATTGGTGGGTTTCCTCACTTGAACTTCTCGCTCCAGGTCCTTCTGCAACATTTCAGGACTGAAACTAAGAAATCCTTTTTCACCCGAGTCTCGTTATAGTGACTCTAATTTGACCTTGGATTTAACTTGTAATCCAAGAGGTTTACTTAACTTTGCACCTCAGAAATGTGTAATATTGTCTGGTTTTCTGCAGAAATGTAGAAGTTGCAGAATGTTGCAAACACTTTTAAGCCAATCCTTCCTATTTGCTTTCACCACCTTGTCATCCCCCCACATCCCTTATCAAATGCAACCCAACGTACCCTTTGGAATAATCTTATCACCGCTTCAGGGCCTCAATTAAAAACTCCTCCACCGAGTTCACTCACCAGAGATACTCTTAACGTTAAATAAATGTTTCAGCTTCATGCAGAACGCTATGTCCTTGAAGGTAGGGCTCGCATGTCGTGCACGCCTGCATATTAAGTCCCGGCCCATTTGTTTTTTGGTGTTGACACCTCCGTTAATGCTGAAACCGTAAATCACTGAGCGAGGATGACAGCGGTGACATTACCAATCCATGCAATAACGGAGACTGCTGAGCTCACACTAAGAATATACAGTTTACACGTTTTGCAAATTATGTATTTTTCTGCCTTTTCGCGCTGTCGCCTAATTCCAGGCAATGAAATCACACTTAATCAACACCGTGCTCTTTTTTTCTCCCCTCTTTTCATTAGTCTAAATAGAAACGCAGATTTGTTTTAATGTAGCCGGAAAAATTAACGCTTTCCACTTTTGTCGTCCTCAGCAGAAATGTCAGTACTTTCATACGGCGAGTGCATCAATCAATGGAGCTTAGACACACTCGGCTGGAGCAGATACAGACAGGAATACTGGGTTATGGGAGGGGGAAGGGGACGAGCCGTGCAGATAAATGGCTCAGAGGACTTCAAACTTTAGAGGATGATGGACTAAAAGCACTCTGGATTTCATTCAAATCTTTAAAACGCCGCCCGTGATTTATGGCGTAATGTCACTGTGACACCGAGTCAGGAACCAGTTTAATAATTAAACCTGTAAAAACGGGATGTTCTCGTTGTGTAATTAAAGTGTAGCAATGGGGAAGCAACGCCTGATTTTACAGCAGGTTGCTAATCTGATCATACTGTATATAAATATGGACAACGTGTCGCCACCGCCATGTTTGGGGCCAAACTCACGCTATTTGCCCGGAGATATGGGTGGCGGTCTTATTTATTTTTTTCCAACTCTTTATTGTCCTATGGGACTGCTTTACGAAGTGGTTGGCATGGCAACCATAGTCAAATAACTAAAATGGACACTCGAGTATGCATCAGTATTATATTAACTACCTAAAATGACAGCAACCATCCTTAAAAACATATATATTTGAGTGTTATTTATTGTTTTAATTTGGCCCATCCTCCAACATAGAGGGGGCGGAGCTTATGACTGACACTGCAGCCAGTTTAAAAAACCAAACACTGCTGACTTAACAGATCTTTGTTGTCAGGATTAATTGGAGCCAAAATGACAACGGAAGCAAACGGCTTTTATACATGTCCAATGTTTTGCTAGCACATCCATCCACCCCGACCTCCTCTGTCTGTGGACTTCACTGAATCTAAACATTTTATTTCATCTACAAAGACTTATGAAGGCTGACGTTGTTTCAAAGACACCTGTTAACCTTGAAATTTGCATCGACGACACCTTCAACATTTAGGGTCTGTCCACACGGAGACGCTTTTTGGTTTAAACGCAGATGTTTTGCATCGTTTTGACCGAACGTCCACACGAATCCTGTAAACGCATTGTCCTAAAATCCAGGGTCCAGGGTGAAAAATTTTGCAAACGCAGCTCTTGAGTTTTCGTGTGGACGGAGAAAACGCATTCGATGATGTCATGGCCACACCCCTGGAGCAGCCTTCCACCTCTTATATCCCGCGAGACGTCTCCTAACAACATCAACAACAATGGTGGACTACATGCTCGTGTTCCTGCTGGAGAAGATATTGAGCCTATTATGGTTACTAGGGCTAAATATCATTTCTCCTTGAGTTTGGTTTCTTCTAAAGACGATTTGTAAACAGCACTCAAGCTTCATCCGCATGCTCTGCCTCTTCCTCTACGTTTTTGGTGAATTTCTGAAACAGCGCCACCTATAGGCCTGGAGTATGAAGTAGCGCTTGAGTGTGGACGCAGATATTCTTGAAACGATGGCCGGGAAAATGGAGGAGGAAAAGATGGTTTATGTACGTGTGGACGAGGCCTGAGTTGGGATTTCCAAAAACTGTGCGTGAGGTGAAGGTGGATGGGGGAGGGGTTGGAGTCGTGCAGCCAGGAGGAGTTACTCACTTAAAATGTTTCTCTGCACAGACTGACCAACATCTAGGCGACGGCCCCTGCTCAACTTCTGTAAATGGAAACACTCGATTATTCAATTATTTATTCAGGACTCTCTCTCTCTCTCTCTCTCTCTCTCTCTCTTTCTTTCTTTCTCTGCTGGCTAAACGATCTGTGAGGATGCAAATCAAAGCCACACAGCTCCCGTTAACAAAAAACAGGCCCCGTCCCATCGGAGGAGCTGTGTGAATCCAAAGCCTCCATTGTCTAAGAGGGGAGGAGGTAAGTGGTTTTTTCCTCCTTATCCAAACACGGCGGCGGCGTGGCGAGCTATTAGCCGAATATTTCAGTCGTGCAGGATGTGCGGCGGGGGGTCGCTTCCTAAAATGCCTTGGCGGGTAAACGCCCACAGATGTGTTTTAGATTCCTCCAGAGATGACCTGTTAGTTTCTGGTTTCTCTTTCTACACATTTAAAACCATACGGACGATATTAAAATCGGATTCGACGCCACTGTCTGGTGCCTGAAGCTCCCCCCCCCCGAGGTATCGATTATATGTCCAGAACTGCTGGAGGACAACAGTGACTCAGTGTTTTTCCTCACGTCTGCTGGCCATCTCTGTTTTCTGCCTCCGTGCCCAGACCGTCCTGCCTCACAGCCGTTATTACAGTATGAAGGGACAATAGAGCCGAATAATAAACGATCCCATTAACTCAACTTAATTGACAGAGTGCAATTAATCTGAGGGTTAATCTGACATCTGAGACCAGAGTTTAACAGACCTTATATTAGCATACTGTATGTCCCAGTCTGACGTGGATCGCCTGCGTCTGGGACATATTTGACCTCCTTCTTTTGTTAGTGTGAACACACAATGAGTCCTGGGTCACATTAGAGACGACCAACTCAACAGGGCTGATCTGAGGAAGAGGAGGAGAACTCATTCACTCAACCACTAGTAGAAATTATCACGTCTAAAAGGGACTTACTACAAACCTAAACAAGAATTAGCAAATAAAACGAAATTGTGGATGTATAAAGAGCCACGTGGAGTTAAGCTACTGTACATACTGTATATCCTCCTGTACGTAAGTGTTCATGGTTGAGTTCCAACGTGAGCTTTGTCTTAAAATAACTAATGTCAGGTTGGAGATATATAAATGATAACTAGTGTTTCCAGTGGATGAGAGAAAGACTTTACCGCTTGTTCAAAAATACGTATCACCTCCCCAAGTCATGACGCACGCACAAAACACTTTGCTGTTCATGGTTCTGAAACAACAGTAGCTAGAGATCCATTAAGAGACAACAGCTGTCATAATACACTCCTGATCAAAAGGTTCTAAGTAGTGCTTCAAAATGCAAAAAGAAGAAATGGGAGTGAGACAAGAAAAAAATTTGAGTAAGCAATTTATTGCAAACAACCATTAAAACGAAATAGGCTGTTCATCAGCTGATCAAAAGTTTAAGACCACAGCCTTTAAAAGCTCAAGTCTTTGCAAAAATGTGGTTTCAGTGTCATTTTCTGTCAGGTACCTACACTGTCATGACCTCCTGATTTCAAAGGCAAAACAGCTTTCTCTCTTTGAACGCGGTTGGATTGTTGAGCTGCACCAGTAAGGCCTCTCGCAGCGTGCCATTGCGGCTCATATATACATAGACGCCGCATCGACTGTGGAGGGACGTGCCTAAAGCGCCGCCATCTTGGTACAGGGCTAGCAGAGGCAGCGGTGCATGAACATACGAAGGAAAGAGGTACTCCTCAATCTCAAAGTAGAATTATTCGCTGATTTCCAAACGTATTGATCTGTTAAAAACGTCACACATGTAGCTATGATAAAAATATGGTTTTACTACCCAAATACAAATTTTACTTAATGTTATCAGCAGACTAGCTTCTGATAGAGGATTGTAAAGAAAAGATGCCGGACTTCAACCGAAACACCATTCCTCCATAGATGTAATGCACTGTAGGAGTGAGTGGCCCTGTTACAAGATGGCCGCCCTGTAGGCACGCCGCTCCATAGATATGTCTATGTCTAAACTTCTTAAAAGATCCTGAGCGTTATGGGAAGAAAGAGACAAGTGGTAGACCCCCAAAAAATTTCACCGGCCCTGAGCTGGAGGATCCAATTGGCTGTTCTTACAAATTTTCAAGTGGTCTTAAAATTTTGATGACGAATGTATACTACAGTTTATGATCATTTACATACAGACAAGGCCAAATCTGACTGGTTCTGGCATGTGGAGACAGCCAGAACCAGTCCCTAACCCTAACCCTAATTTGGACATTTATTTCCTTACCCTGTGGCCGTTTGCTCTAACCCAAATCATTTGGAACCTGATGCCTAACCTTAACCATTGGGAAGTTTATGCCTAAGCCTAACCGAGAATGATATGCCTTACCTTAACCAACTCTGGGAACTCTTTGCTTGACCTTCTCCAGGAGGTTAAATCCCATGCTCCAATGAAGATGGAGTAGGTATACTGGGTGGCCTATGATGTTGGAATCAATGTCCCTAAATTATGTGTATTGTTATAAGAAAAAAAGAGGAGCATTTCAAACAATCTTGGTCTAACTTATAGAAAGATACAACCGGTGCCTGTGCATTAGTAACCCTAACCCTAACCAGGTGTGAACACAGGTGACCAACTGCAATCAGATTACTCATGTTCCACATTAATGTGAGGTCTGAATGGCGCCTCATAGGCTGATTCTCCATCTCAGCAAGTTTTGAATTGATTGTTTTGGATCAATAAAGATGGAAAAGATCAGGGAAAGGTTAGGTGAAGAGGGTTTGGAGATACAAATATTTGTACGACTCGTCTTTCGGTGGAAGTTTCAATCGCCATTCTTGTAAGCAGGAAGTAGTGGCGTTGTTACAGAACGAGCCAGACTGAAGTATAAATGGCTCTCACCGGTACAGTCTTCGTACGTAGGTTAAGGTGTCTGCGACTCTAAAAGAGCCTTTACTGTAGCTGTAGTTGAGCCTCTTCCTAAAACACTGTATTAGATCAGCACTCAACACAAAGTAAATACGTGTTTCTAGTGACAATAGGGATGATAGAAAAGTGTAATAATATCTTTAAAGACTTCAGTGCTGCTGTTGCGTAACACTTAATGCCAACACACTGACACACACACGCAGCAGGATTTATCCTCCCGCTTTAATGGCGTTGTTAGCGTGTCCTTGGAGGCTCGGTTTGCCTGTAGCGGTGACGATGAATGAACATAATCTGGAGGATGAATGACGCCGTGAGCCTATGATGCTGCACCGCCGGGCAGATCATCATCACTCCTCATGGGAAGCTGCCGGCATGGACGGCACCTCTTCAGCCTGATCAATCATTCTGATTAGAAATTTGTTTCAATCAATCACTACTGGAGCTCTAATGGCCGAAGAGGTTCGACCCGCCGTGGCTCGTGAAACCTCCTCGACATATAAGAGACTTTTGTGACAACAGTGAACTGATGAAGAAGAAGAAGACTAGGAAGAGACAGAAGAAGAAGGAGGAGGACGAAGAGGAAGAAATAGGAAAAGACGAAGAAGAAAAGGAGGAAGACCACGGGGTCTAGTGTCCAGTCTAGAAGACCAAGATGTCTCCAATGTTGGTGTCCGCATGGATTCCAGCTTGGATCCTGCCCCTCCTGGAAACTCTTTACCCCATTCAGATGACGGTCCAGTGGACTTTTGGAGTCCACCTCTAGCTTGAGGAGCTTCGGTTTTTGGCTATCCATGTTTGTAGTTCTGGCTGGAGCCTGTCCCAGAAGTAACTGGACATGAGGGGGGTCCACCCTGGACAGGTCTCCAGTTTGTCTCAGGGCTAACACAGAGAGACGCTCACACCTACGGCCACATATTGGCGCCCAGGAGGCCAAACCAGCTCAACCGTCTTCTTTTGACACAAAGGAACACCAGCTTTATTTTCCCTGACCCTATCTGGAGCCACAAGCTGACGTCAATCGCTTCCACTGTGCTGACCTTGTTAAATAAACAGTCCAACCAAAAGTCCAAGCAAAAACCAAAAGAAAAAAACAAAACAAACACCAAGCGCATCCAAGAAAACAGAGGCAAACTGTCAAGAAACAAAGGGAAAGAAAGGACTAGGTGAAACTAACAAAGGTAGATAAAGGACGTAGGGCAAGACAGTTGAGTGGAATCGCAAGGAAGTAGAAGGTAGACCCAGAATCTACTGGAAGGATTAGATATCTGGTCTGGGAAAGACTTAGGATCCCTCATGAGGAACTAAAACTCTTCAAGAGAGAGGAACACCTTGAAGACTTTGCTTATCTTGCTGCCACTCAGCTGAAAATGGATGGATGAGTGGATGAGGAACAACTTTAGGTCCCTTACGAGGCTGCAAATCAAAGATGTGTTATTCCTGCACCTTTCCACCAATTTTCAAACCAATATTCACTATCCCAGAAGTAATTGGACATGAGGGGGGGTACACCCTGGACAGGTCTCCAGTCTATCTCAAGGCTAACACAGAGAGACACTCACACCGCTACGGCCAATTTAGAATCACCAATGAACCTAACCATTATACAAGGGTGTGAATATCCACATGAGCCTCATATCCAGGATACTGCTGCATATGCAAACATCACAGGTTGTTGTAGCGTGCAGGGAAATCCCTGAACTGCCACAGCAGGTCACCCCGAGGGAGGATGAATCACTTCCTGAGAGCGCAGGTTGGACTGTGGACTGATTGTGTAAGTGAATAAACTCAACTCTGCAGGAGCAGCAGCAGCAACTTAGGGTGAGCGATCTTTAGCTCCTCTGACCAAACGAGTCCAATGACATTTGCAGTGATGTTTAAATCTCTGTTGATCAACCGATGTCAAAAACCAGAACCTTATTTACACAAATTGTGTCTAGAGTCCAGCTGTGTCAGAAATCCACAGCTGATGACAAATAAAAACTGAGCAGAAATACCTCAACCTTTGGTTCCAGCTCATTCCTGTTATTATGCATGGGGAGGGGAAAGGTGCAATAAAAGATGGAAATTCAATCTCTAGCTCTAATGTAATACTTTCCTCATCATCACCGAGGGGCGACTGAGATCATTTCAGTAATAAATGTGCGTGGTGGTTAGCGCTGATGCCTCACAGCAAGAAGGTTCTGGGTTCTAATCCATCAGGAGCCGTTATATGTGGAGTTTGCATGTTCTCCCTGTGTCTGCGTGGGTTCTCTCCAGGTTCTCCAGCTTCCTCCCACCGTCCAAAGACATGCTGGTTAGGTTCATCTGTGATTCTAAATTAGCCGTAGGTGTGAGCGTGAAGGACTGTCTGGTGGATCAATTAAAATTTTGGTATTTTAAATTTGGTTTTAGATTCTTCTGTTGGTCTAAACGGAGCAGGAACACGAATCTGGAGCAATGTTCAGATAATTTTAGACTTTTTGACACAACGAAACCTGATCGTCTGAATTTATCTCTGGGCGTTTGTCTTGTGAATCCGGAGAAGCAGGGACATTGATGGACTAAGATCAACTAGGAAGAGACGGAAGAAGAAGAAGAAGAAGAATAAGTTAGAAGAAGGGCACAGGAGAGAAGAGGATGAAAAGAAGATCAAAGACAAGGAGGAAGAAGAAGGAGGAGGAGGAAGGCTGAGAGGACTAGTAGTCATATCCAGTCCTGAACATCTACTGTAGAAGAAGACGAACCAAAGTGTCTCCACGTCTCCAACGTTGCTGTCCACATGGATGGTTGTTTTTCTGAATCCATGATTCTGACCCTCACCTGATGTTGACTCCACTCAGAAGGAGGTACGTACGATGACAAAATATTGGTGAAATGAACGAGTTTCGCGGCAGATAATGTATTATTTAGAGGCTACGTTTCGGTGCCCCATTGACTCCCACTATATGGATATACACAGATAAATGTCTCCCAAAGGACTACAAGTTCCCCTTTAATGGTCCATAGAAACTACAGATGATGAAGTTTACTTCCTGGTTTACTGTTGGTAAATACAGTGAGTTTTGACTTGTAATATTAGTCTAATATTTACATTCTCTTCTTTGTTTTAGACTACAGGATAAAAGAGAGGTTTAAAATATTAAAATATCTTGATTTTCATGCATTTATCAAATGAATTCTCTGAACCTTTTCCCCGACTCTTTCTAATTATTATTTATTGACACAAAAAGCATCACGGGGGAGTTTTCATTTCGTCTGACGCTGCACAAAAAAGGAAATTCGAGTCTCTTATTTCAGCGCTTTCATGCTCTACATGTCAAGATGTAAACCGAGCCCGGGCTTCATCAGTAACGTGAGCCCTCGCCGTCGGATCGCTAAACGTTGCCCCCCTCCCCGCGGCGTCCTTTATATTTTCTCATATTTCCCTCGGCAGCTGCCTGCTCGCGCATATTTTTAGCCTCGAGCTCCACTCTGTATCGATTGTATCGGCTCTTGTGTTTTTTCCGTGTGGGCAACTTGGAGGTGAGCCACATTCCTCTGCTCCTGCATTGTCCTTGAAAGGAGTGGGGGGGGCCGTGTCATTGTGCCCTCCTCGTGTTCCAGCCCCGAGGCCTTCGACAAGTCCTCGTAATGAAACGGGACCTCACTGTTTTCGTATTGTTTTTGTTTTTAAATCTTAATCAGGACTCACTGCTGCAAACCTGGAATAAATTATCGTTAGAACACACACAGAGGACGGCGATAGCATCCAGGAGCATGTACACAGGATGCAGATGTGCAAGAATAGAAACAGCATCATGTTCCCCACTGATTCCCAAAAGGCACAGCGATATCTGGCATCATCAGCATCACGGATACTAAAACAATTTCCCTCCTCTCGTGTCTGCTTTTTCTCTCCCCCCCCTCTCTCCTCCTCTCTCCTCCTGTTCTATTTGCATCCAAATCCCTTCATCGGGGCTACAGGGCTCTGATGTTTACCTCTATCTATACTCTCATGAAATGTTAATCTAACCAGACGAAGGGACAAACTAAAAAGGACACTCTCTCTCTTTGTGCTCTTTCGCCGCTAATGTCTTTTCAGCGCTCGCTGGCACTAATCTGACCAGAAACAGCCTCTTTGAGCTCAGATAATGATTTTTCCACTTGGCCCCCCCTCCCCTCTTGTTCTTCGTCCCATCTCCGGTGGCTGCAGCCTGTGCTCCGCAGCTTTCGCATGTGCCTGCTGATTATTCGCGGGGACCTATGCACCGCTGACCTCTGCTCCACTGGCTCGGCGGCTCGCTCGTTACCTCCCCCGTCCCTCCGCGTCCGCCCGCAGCAAAACAACAACTTTTTAAACGCTGCTTGCCCTGAACTTCTGCAGCGCTGGCCGCGAACAAGGAGGCCATTGAGGAGTGTGGCGAGAGGAGGGGGCGGCGGGGCAGTCCTGGCATTCGGTTGCGTGGCATTGGACTGATCAAAGGCTGTGAGACGTGGGATGAGGGGTGGGTGGTGAACTGAAACGGGGGCATGAGTAGCGTTTGGATATTTTTGGGCACTGACCGTTCGGGTTGTGATTGTACATGCAGTTCCAAACACAAGTGCCACACTTCCAGACAGGTGGTTTGGTTTGCTTTGGCAGCGGCGGTGCGGTGAAGGGTGAGCTGTGTTCCAACCCACGGTCAAGAGCTTTGGGTCATGACCCGAAAGAACGACATTGTGGACGCAAGAGGCCGAAATGAGTTCATTCACAGCCGGCGAGCGGCTGAAGCTACAACTCGGCAACGGCTGAAGCCAAAGCAAATCATGTATTGCAACAAAAACTCAACTTTGTCGCTGTGCAGTTCTGGTTTCATCTCTCCCTGTGCTTGCTTGTTACTCCGGCTTCCTCCCACCGCCCAAAGACGTGCTCGTTAGGTTAATTGGTGACTCTAAATTGTAGGTGTGCATGTGAGCGTGAATGGCTGCTTGACAGCCCAGTGACAGCTGGGATAGGCTCCAATCCGCCTCCGCAAACCTCTCTTGATCACGACAAATGGATGTTTCTATCACCTTGCCATTATATTCCATTAAATTTATAAAGTTTGCTGTTTCTTTCTCCTCTACCAGCTGATCAGGCCCAGCAAACCTCCCAAGGTAGGCGCCCAGGAGGCCAAACCACCTCAACCGTCTTCTTTTGACACAAAGGAGCAGCAGCTTTATTTCTATTTTATTTATTTTTTTAGCTCCATCCAGACTTCAGAAATCCTCAACCCTATCCCTGACCCTATCTGGAGCCTTCGCATTAGAAGTGAAAAGAGCCACAAGCTGACGTCAATCGCTTCCACTGTGCTGCTCTTGTAAAATAAACCAAAAGTCCAAGCAAAAACCAAAAGAAAAACAGAGAAACGCCAAGCGCATCCAAGAAAACAGAGGCAAACCGACAAGAAACAAATGGAAAGAAAGAACGTAAGGCAAGACAGTTGAGTGGAATCGCAAGGAAGTAGAAGGTAGACCCAGAATCTACTGGAAGGATTAGATATCTGGTCTGGGAACGACTCAGGATCCCTCATGAGGAACGAAAACACTTAAAGAGAGAGGAACACCTTGAAGACTTTGCTTATCTTGCTGCCACTCAGCTGAAAATGGATGGATGAGTGGATGAGGAACAACTCTAGGTCCTTTAAGAGGCTGCAAATCAAAAATGTGTCATTCCTGCACCTTTCCACCAATTTTCAAACCAATATTCACTATATGTCTTTAGCGTTCATGCACAACACTGACCGAACTAATTTTTGTGAACTGTGAACTGTGACGTGAGTTTGTCCCAATCTTAAGGGAAATACATGTTCAGCCCTGTCCAGGCACCACAGAAGCAGCTGATCAACACAAACAGTTTGGTTATTTCCTAGAATATATAAAGTCAACTTCAGAACAAATCAGGCCGGGGATGGACGGGCAGCTCAGTCAGAGTTTCTCTTGCAACAAGTGAACTATTAATTTTGTTCCTAAAAAACGTGAACTATGAACTGGTTCACTTTTATCTGTGCGAGCTGAACTTTGAACTCTTGTTTAGCGTGAACTTGCACAACACTGCTTATTGTATGTACATCTAATTAGATAATTGCTTGATCCCTCTGTTTAACCTACTTTTTTTTCCTATAAATGTGTCCAAGCGCAACACAAGCTTTGGATCTTCTGCTCCTCTCTGGGCTGTCTTTGTTTCCCTCTCCTGCGTGGAGCTAATCCAATTTCTTTATCTGATCTCCCTGTAACCATTTTAAGTTAGTGCACAGGCGGCGTAAATGCATCAGCAGTAAGAGGCTAGTTTTGTGATGCAATAGCGCTAACTGGGTCAGTGTACGCCGCCGTTACATAACAGATGAGCGCAGAGTTGTGACCTGACCGCTCAACGACCGCTCCGCTGTCACAATGACCCGGGCCCCGGTAGAAAGGAAACCAAGCAAACAACCGTGGCAACGAGCGCAGAACCCCGGAGAACTTGTGCCATTTATTTTTTAATTGCTTTCGTTTAATTAAGCAGAAACTGAGAATTCTCCACCCAGCATGCAGCACATAAATGTGCGTCCCCCTCCCCCACCACACACCTTGACCACAGCGTGTAATCCATATGTACGTTCCTCGCGGTGGAAGCGGCACAGGCCTGGATTTGGAGTGTGAGTGGGTGTTTCCTCTGATAGCCCTCTCTAAAAATAAACCGGTGCCCTTACATAAGAACCAAGTCAGTGTGAGAGCAGCGGCGATCGATGCCAGCAGGTCCTGACCGTTATCAGCTAAGTGGGACGTGACACGCTGCAGCTACACAGCCCTTTTTATTATTATTTGTTTTAATATAAACCAGTATATATGAAGCATTTTAACATTTCAAGACGCCCTGACATTAAAAGCCAAAGCTGGCCATGACCTCGCACATGACTTTCAAACCAAACACAAACTTTAACCTTCTTCTTTTCCACTGGGGCAAATGTTTTCATTCATTTTCTGGGACTGTTTGTTCTCTGGAGGGTTGCCAGGGGTGGAGCCAATCCCAGCTGTTACTGGGCGAGAGGCAGGTACACGCTGAATCGTTTTACATCCCAGAAGAATAACCAATATAATTATTTTATTTCAGGCTTCATAATTAGCCAAACAGAATCTGAGAGGACAAAAGTTGCACAGTCGACAGAAGACAATACGAGGGTTGAGTAAATCCAAAAACCCAGAAAACAGCAAACACTGCTGCGCTTGAATGCAGACGATATTTACATTTATATTTCAGAAGGCAGAATGATACTGGGATCATTGGGTTAGGGGCTTACAGGGACATAGACAAAGCCATTGCAAAGTATTTATCCTCGTGCGCTCGTCAGTCCGGCTCGCTTGTCGTTTTTGGCGGTGGGTTCATTTTGTTTCCATTTCCTGCCTTTCCTAACCTTTCCTCAAAGTGTTCCATCTTTATTAATCCAAAACAATCAGAGATGGAGGATCAGCTGTTAATACTGAAGCTCTACTACCAAGAGGACCAATCACAGTTCTTGCAGTCTACTTTCATTTTTGAGGAGGGGCCTAAACCGCCTACAACCCTAACCCTAGACCTGTATTTTCTGTGAAGCTGCTTCGTTTTCCTTGAGTTTCCTCTTTTTCTTCCTCTGTGTTTCTTGTCTTGGTTTTCTCCTTGTGGCTCCGCCCTCATTAGCTTCACCTGTGTCTCGTTAGCTCCTCTGACCATGTGTATATAGAGTCCTGCCTTTCCCTTTATTCTCTGTCAGGTCGGTCGTCTGTGATGTTGCCTCGTTTGTTTAGGTCCAGGTAGTTCCTCGTGTTTCCAAGTTCTTGCTTTGGTTGTGGTCCTCATCCTGTTTTTAGAGTTCCTACTCTAACCTACCTTTACTGTCTCCATCCTGCTGCTACATTATCGTGACAAATGAAGAAAGAAAGAGTAAAACAATGGATACCCAACTTGTGAAAATGGCGCCAATCTCCAGCTGTCATTGGCTCAATAGACACATAATATTATTCAGTGTCAGGGCCGTTTATCGCTGCTGATTTCCTCAATCGTTCAGACATACTTTAGTTTCAAGACTATTTTACTTTGCGGTGCCTCATCCATCTTCTCCCTCTAGTTGAAAACATCCAACCAGCTTTTAGCTTTCCTGACTGTTCTCTCTCATTTAGAGCTTCTGTTGTGTTTCTTAGCTCGCAGTGAGATCATGAATTTAAGAATCAGTATCGAATATTTTAGCCCGATTCAATATGGTTCTGTTTCTTGCTGGTCATTGTCTGAAGAAGCAGTCAAGATACCGTTCTTCTTGTTTCTTGCTAAGCTAATTGGCTCCAGTGTCGGGTACTTTCCTTAGTGTTGGCGCTCTGCAACGAGGAAACTAGGATTACAAATATCACCCTAGTTTCTCCACCACAGGCCCCTCTTCAGGTCCTCATTGCTAACTTTTTACCAGAACTGACAACTATGACAAATACAACCAGATTTACCTGGTGCTAATTAGCCAAAGAATCGTTTTGTGAACCGCGACAGATGGTGCATTCAAGTCGGAACCTAAATTTGCACAAAACAAAGGAAAAGTCGTGGCCAAGTTTAAAACTGCAGGACACAGATGGGTAAAGCAAACTTCTCCTGCTATAAATAACTCAGGCTCCCGGCTGAGAGTATGAATGTGGATTATGTCCACCTTGTCCTTATTTCTGTCTTAAATTTGTTCCGTTGCGTCCTCCTCTAACTGCGCTGGCGCGGTTGTAGGAGTGATGTTTTTAACGTTGATCTGGATGCTGTACATGCCATGTACCCTACCACCTCCTCCCTCTCTCCTCTCTCTCATTGCCTCTGTGCTTTGCTTCGCCACCGTTGAGTCCCTCATCAATCACTGCAGCCTATGTATCTGTCTCTTGCATCTCAGAGGCCGTCGTCCCCCACCTCGTGCCTCTTTCGCTGAATAAATCGATGCATATTTCTTAAACGTCCCCCTCCCTTCGCCCAGGAAAAAGCCCCCGATATGAGTCTCTGCATGCAGAGCGACCACCTGTGTGAGCTGTGAATGCGTGCAGGAAGTAAAGACGGAGACAACGCGGAGACATTATGACCCAGGCCCCCTCGTTCTGCTTCGCTCTGAAAAGGAAATCACATCAGTCTGCGTTTTGTGTGAGTCGGTGACGTCACAGTCACATAATGCTTAAAGAATCAAAGCGGGTGAAAGAGGAGAAAAAAAAAACGAAAAGGAGGGGACCGTGAGAATGGTTGCCACGGCGACCGTGACATCACCGCATCTGAAGACAGACGACGAGACGACAGACGGAGACACTTTAAGAAATCCAAGCAGCACAAATGTGTCTCTCTGGATCCTGAAGACGATCGGGAGGATTCGTCCCTCCTCTCCTCACCCACTGCCTCCCCCCTCTCATTAACCACCCACTCACCCACTACACCTCCCCCCTCCCTGCTGCGTTTTGTGTGCGTCTGGATGTCGTGGGCAACGCCAGCGTGCATGCGCGGAGGTGTTCAGGTTCAGGTTCCAGTCATTTCTAATAGAGTTGTTTATTATTGAGGGAGAAGCAGAAAGCGCCCACGGTCACTGATAATGTCATTATGTGTTTACAGTATAAATAGGCTAAACATCCTGTTGAATCAGCAAAAAAAGACGATGAATCATATCAGAACGTTTATTTCAAAAAGTAAAACCTGTGCAAAGCCTCTGATTAACCAAGAGAAAATATTAAAATAAAAAATGAATAACTTAACTGCATGGGTTTAGATAACCTGTCTTGTCAGTTTTTACAAATGCACATGTACCTGAATATTTTTTTTTAATAAAAATGATTACATATTGTATATAATTTTTTATATATATATTTTTTATAATTATTTTATTTCATTTTTATGCCTATTTTCTTTTAGTAGTGGTCTTAAAAAGTGTTTTATTTATTTATTTATCTAGTATGTGGATGAATAAAGTCCAAGCACATCTCTTCTCCGTAATAATTGTATTAATATTTTAACAATATTTATTTATTAATATTTGTATTAATATTTAACAACATTTGTAATAATAATTCTATTAATATATATTTGTAACAATATTTTTTATTAATAATTTTGTTAATATTTTAACAATATTTTTGTATTAATATTTTAACAGTGTTTTTATTAATATTTCTAATTTGTTAATACAAATAACAAAAGACTGAAGCAATTCCTCTGAAAAATAGTTTTGACACATGTCCCATTTCAATGATTAATGGAATAACTAAACTAATAAGTAGCTGAAGCATCCTGATGATTTTATTAAACCCTCTTTGTCTGTTTGGATAAAAGTTAAATCTTCTTTTAACAGACTTCCTCTAGGATCCATGTTTTGTTTTTTTAGTGGTGTCTGTGTTTGCCATCCTGTCAGATAAAAACTACATTCATGATAATCTATCCAGCGTGGCTAAAGCCTCGGTTTAAGTCATGATGCTGTCACCTCCATGCTCCACAGGGCCGTGTTGCTTTTGTAGATAAAGGTCAAGACTCCAGCGACACTAATAGACCGACACGTTTCAATGCTGGAAGGGTTGTTGGAGTCTTGACCTTTGCACAATTTCTTTTCCTCCTCCATGAACCTTGGCAGCAGGTGAAGCTGCGCCAGAAATAATGTTTTTTCTTCGCCAAACAGACGGATCATCTTTTACAATTTTGTGCAAAATCTTCATTTGGCTGCGGAGGAATTGTTTGCGAAGAAGCTACGATACCAGCTGGGATTTATTTATCAGTTAAAGTCACTTCAGATGAAACAGGTGTGAAATGCGTCACATTGTGTTTGGTGGCATAATTGCAAAGATTGCAAATTTTAAAATAAAGCCACATAAGACCAAGTTTGTTTTGGGTATACTCTTAATAATATAATTCCACCTTAATTGCCACAAAGCTGAACACGTCTCTCTATAAACAGAACATTTGGACTCGGACCAAAACTCTCCGTGTTGTCGTTGCAAACTGCAGCCGATCTGTTCGTTTTATCCTCAGTGAATTGTGGGTAATTTTCCCGATCCTGAAGACGCAGAGCGGACACACGCGTGCACCTTCGTACGAGCGTTAACCTGTAGTCGGACACGTGCTGAGTGGAAATAAATCAACAAAAGAAAACACACAACGAACGCACGACGGGAGCCTTTGGCACACAACAACCGCGACGGCGCGTCTCTTTGATTCCGTTCATTTCGTCCCCCGTCCCGCGGCCTGTAATTGCAGCTGTTTTCTCCTCACGGCTGGGCACCTGTTTACCTGCTAGAGCTGCTTTTAGACGTCTGACCTGAGCTGGGGTGTTTATGTGCATTGACTGTTGCGTGGGGCGGGGGCTCAGGGACGCCTGCTGCTGCTCAACGGACGTCCCTGAACAGCTAAGGGTCGAAGGGTTTGAAGCTAAATGCTAAAAACAAAACGATGCAGTATAAGCTGTGCATGTCTGGGTTTGTACCCTGCACATGTTCCCTCACTTTACTGTCGGTGCCTGAAAGTTGTGTAACAGCAAAACAAAGAAAGTCAGAGATGCAGTTTAGATGGTCTGTCTGAGAGAGTCTTGGAGAGTCTCTGAACTCTGAATCGACTCATACTAAACCAACAACTCACCTTTCTGCAACAAATAACTCCAAATCTGGTATATTTTGCACATATTTCTGAAATAAACAGTGTATAATCCAACATTTCTTTGTAACTGGTGGATTAATTAAAGGAAAACCTGAGTTAGTCTGGAGGAATTGTGGGCGGGGCTTCCAGATCGCTACTCTTACGTTTGTTACATAAAAAGTTTGTTTTGGCCAATTAAGTTACAACTATCTATCTATCTATCTATCTATCTATCTATCTATCTATCTATCTATCTATCTATCTATCTATCTATCTATCTATCTATCTATCTATCTATCTATCTTTGCCACAATAGTCGTCAGTTAGGCCAATTCAAGGAGGCGGGGATGCATTGTTCATATTTATATACAGTCTATGCTTGTTACTCAGCCGTACCTCCATTTATGAAGAGAGAGATAGATCCAATAACAGCTCAACATAGTTAAATATCTGCTTAGAACTTATACTGGCTATTAGGTTGTAAAATCTCTAGAACTGCCTGGTTCAAATTTATGGTTTTCTGACTTTTTTATTGCCCTCGGATCAAAAGTTCAGGTAGAAAAGAATAAAATGTAATAAATTATGTTAATTACAATAATGGCATTATGTTTTACTTGTGATCTGAAACCAAAGTAACCTTCCCTACAGAGCATAAATCAAGCTTTGGTCACATAATCACACTTTTTCAACCAACGTTTCTGCTTGTTGATAAAGATATCATCCCCGGTGTCATTGTGTCACTGAAGAATCGTGGCCAAAGGTCGGGAGAGGGAGACCCAACGAGGCCGCCCCACTGACACGGTCGACACTTTGGGTTGTTGCGCCATACCCGTCGTATGTATTTCACTCCGGATCAAAGGCCACTTTGTGACCGATTCCGCGAGTCACGCAGCACCTCTGGTCTCTGAAGTCACTTTCTGACGACTGACGCAAACTCCAGAGTGTGAAGTGCAGCAGCTGGGTGCTTCCTTTCAGCAGCTGGTGAGAAGATTTAGGGCGGAGCTGCAGAAGAGTGTTGAGAGCACTTTGTATTTTGGGGGCAACGCCTTGAAAGGCTGAAGTGTTTGATAGATGGAGGTATACTGAGAGCCTTTCAGTTAAGAACTAAGGTACAAATGTGGTTTTTAGAAATAAATGACCCTCTAGGTCACTTCTCATTGCTGCTCAAGGCTAGTTATTTGAGGCCATGGTTTTGGTGACAGCACTGCAACCGACAGTTACAGAAAACTAATGAATGAATGAATGTATTGAAGTTTAAATGGTTAAATTTTGTTAAAATTTTAAGTTGAAAGCCTAGAAATGGTATAAGTGAATGCTAAGCTAGCAAATAAAAAGTTTGTAGTTAATCTGTTTGGAATAAAAATACTTTCCCTTCTCTTAAGTTCTTGTTGAAGGCTTTTTGTTGCTTCACTCTTTGGCTTTAAAACCTTGACTTGTTTACCACCAATGTCCTTTGACTAAGCTGAGAAATGTGCAGAAAAATTAGCATGGACTCCCCCTCCCCCCCCAAAAATGGACAAAGCAACATGGACCCTGGTGCATGGCCTTAGAATAATGTAAGTTCATGCTAAGCTAGCAGCTATGAAGCTTCCCATTAATGCTAACTTCCTTATTCTTGTCCGGAAGCAGGTGTAGAAACATCCAAGATGTGCACTGAGACTTTATTTACGCCTTTTCTTATTGTGGCGCAGGTTTGGAATAAATATGTCATCCCTGGTCTGTTCTTGTTGAAGCTAGGAGGCCTTAAACACCTTCTAACACAGATAACTACAAAATATGACTTGCTGACCAAGCTGGGAAATGTGCAGATAAATTTACCAGGATCCCAACAATAATTCCAAAAGTGACTGTGTTGAACATTCAATGCACGATGTATTTTGAAGATGAAACCCGGTGCGTGGCCTGGAAATGATGAAACTTGACACTAAGCTAGCAGCTATTAAGCTTCACATTAACTTCCTTGTTGTTGTCTGTAAGCTCACTTACATCCAGTTTGATTTACTCCCAGGTGTCCGCTAGCTAGGAAGTGGCTCAGTGCGAACGTTAGCGCTTGTCTGACAGGAGCTAACTCATATAGTTTGACTTGAAACGCAGTCAGATTGTCGCCTCAGTTGCTTCAAGGTTTGCCAGCACAACACATTTCTTTCTTTTGAGGCTTCACGGGGAAAATGGCCGCCCTCAAATGTGGTCTACAACGACACCAGGGTTTAACAAAGTAGCCGTGATTTGGATAAAAGCGTTCATTCGGCTGCAGGTTTTAACATTGTTTTGTCTCATTACAGCATAAACAGGAATCTACAAATGTTCACTTTTGTCACTTTACACACCTACTAACACAAAACTTGGCTTGTTTACCATCAGTTTCCTCATGAATGTGCAGATAACTTTGCCTGAATCAAAGTATTGAACCTTAAACCCACAAGTTATTCAGGTTGGAGCTGAAACACTTGATGTTAATGTTTGGAAATCAGACTTTCTTCATCTGGATTCTCTCTTTGACTCCTTGTCTTAATATAATTCCCATCAGTTTCTTTGCTGACAGCTTTGCCTCCATGTTAAACATGCACGATTCATCAGAGCTGCTTTCTATTACAGCCTAATCTGTCTCCTCATTTGCATTCACCACCAGCCGGTTTCGCCATCTGATATTTGTTCACCTCGTTGACTCCACAGGACAGGAGCTAAATAAAGGGAAGGTTCATGTGCTGCGCTCGTTTTAAGTATGCATCAGCCGCTCCGTGATACCGTATCTGTTTTCCAAAACAGGTACGACCATTTTCTGCTGCTGCTGCTGCTGGGAGTCAGTCAGGCTCTAATGCCACGGCGTGTTACTATGTTAGTGTGTGACTCATTGATAAGGCAGCAGGAGATCTAACATAGACGTGTCACCTCGCTCACGCTGATACTGTACATACGCACTCGCTGGGCTGAGCCGAGAGAGATGTCTGGCAGCGCTGCAGCAGACTTTATGTGCTGTAAACTGGTACATTGTGTCTGCACCGCGGGGCAAAGTGCCACCAACCCAGAGCCACGTTTGCTCCCGAAGCATCTCCTGCCAACCCTTCCAGGAAAGAAGCGTCATAAATAATTCATCAGAATCTGATCATTTATATACGACGCCGCGCACAAAGGCGACATTTAAACATCCCGCGGTTACTCTGAGATGTTCCTCTGCTGGCTGAGGCTGTCGCGTCATCGATCAGCACATTGATGATGATGCGAACCGACTCAAATAAATAATAAATAAATGAATTCTTAATCAGGAGAGAAGGCTGCATCGTCGTAGGGATTAAAAACATTTGGGCCACAGAACGAACAGCTTGTGTGTTATAATGCACCTCGTTAGCCTCGTTATTCCTGGATCATCAGAGATCTCCCGAAAAAACATTACCTTGACAAGCCACGCCCACAGTGGGCTGGTGATGGCTTTTTGCGGCACCTCATGTTTTGCAGCTAGTACCACCTCAAATAAGGTCATCTGGACGTCTTCAGTTCCAAAAGACTATTGAGGAGTTGGGGTTTACATAGGAACATCTCTGGGTGTTGCCCTTTCCAAATACCCAAGACTAGGATCGATTGTTACCAACTACTTACCTGTAAATGGATTAGATTGAATTAGATGAGATTGTTGTCAATGCATCACACAAAGAAATGCAGTTTGGCAACAAACCAGAAGAGGGAATCCCAAAAAAGGTCCAAAAAAACAGCAACTGGACTTGTGTAGTTTTTTTGAGAAGATGTTTCACCACTCATCATCTGAGAAGCTTCGTCAGTGTTAGGGGACTGCTGGAAAGTCTGAGGTTTAAGTAGGAACTCCTGCTGGAACTTGCCAGAAACCGGTGCAGCTAATTTCCATTAACGGTTGGGTACTTACCTGTCCTACCCTGAGGCCGGGACAAAAAGTGGTGAAACGTCTTCTCAAAAAACTAAACAAGTCCAGTCTAGTCCTTTTTTGAAACTTTTTTGGATAAACCATGACCTTCATGACTGAGAACCTTCACAACCAGAAGAGCAAACAGCAAAAACTTCACAATTAACCCAATAACAGGGAACAAGCTACGACTATTGAAGTATTTTGCAATAAAAGAAGTAATACTAATATAGAGACTGATAAATGCCACACAGAGACATATATATACACATAAATTAGGCCTTACATAAAGCCAAATTGTAAGAACTCAACAACTTTAATCACCAAGATGGTTCAAACTTGTTTTTACCATCTGAGAACTAAACCGAAACTTTATTTACACCTTTTCCTCACGTGCTAGCTAGGAAGTGGCTCGATGCAAACGTTAGCGCTTGTCTAACCTCCACACTCTTTGGGCCTAGCTCCTCTTCTTCGTTCCAACTTTTAATTTCTACAAACTCCCACCTGCTCTTATTGCGAGTTATTTCCTCTTACGCTGGAGCCTCTGCGGTGCGTTCAATGCCATGTCCCCGTCTTAAAGTGGGACCAGAATGAGCCCACGAGGCGTGATTACCGTTTGCACATTCGTCACAGCGGAGTCCCGTCTCGCCGAGGCCGAGGCCCGATTAAATTGATTCACACGTCGGTAAGACAAGCTACGAGACCTAATCCGCTCCCCGTGACGACGAGCCGAATCATCTCGTGGAATAACCGGGAGAATCTCCAGATAACACGAGGCCGGTTTTTATAAAGCCGTCAGGGCGGAATCTCATTTGGAGGCAGATGAGATTCCTCACCGGTGCATGACCGCTTCCCCTCTTCATCTCCATCGATTACAACACGTGTGAAATAGACTCGTATGGATGGAGGCATATGAAAAAGAGGATGGGGGGGTGAGTGTGCGAGGCCCTGGAGTATTTTTCCACAGCCACAGCCTCCGTCCCCTCGCTTTGAGAAACACAACGGTGGGATTGTTATTCCCCCTCGTTCTTTCATCCATCCACCCTCCTCCTCCTCCTCCTCCTCCTCTGTTGTCTGCCTCTACCCGTCCCCTCATCTATCAGCCACACTTCTCTGCCGACGGCCCCCGCTGTTTACTTTTAATTTCTCTCGGCGAATCCTAATTGCGTGCTGTTTCTTTCCAGGGTCAGTTCTAATCAGAATTATGATAAGTGCATCAAACTCCGCCGCCTCCAAAACACAACCCGCCTCAAGTGTTTTTAATCTCAGCTGTCGGCCGTTTTCCTGTAGATGGCCTCAGTTTTAATGATTTTGTCCCCCTCTCCTCCCCCAGCCAGGACATAACTCCCCTCTCTCCCTTACGTCTTCCTTCATATCCTCCCAGCTGTCCTTTATTATACCTCCTCTCTTCCCCTTCTCTTTCCGTTCTCACACCTCCGCGCTCTTTCAGCCTGCAGACTATTGCTTCCCCGACGCCCCCGCCGAGACCTCGCGCTCGAATGTGTCCTGAGTGATCCAGGTGTGAACGCACCAAATTTCCTCCGGCCACGTTTGGAGCCAGCGGCGGTTGGTTGGTTGGTTGGTTGGTTGGTTGGTTGGTTGGTTGGTTGGTTGGTTGGGGCGGATGGATGAGCGTCAGAGATGATGTGAAGGTTGCTCATATAATAACGAGAAGGCGGAAATTAAATCCAATTAAAGGATTGGACCCGCGAGAGACGTCCTGATGTCAGGTGTGACAGGCTGCAGACTCTCTGAGAGAATCCAAAAACCAATCTAGACGTAATTGACAATCTGAATATGAAGACAGGAGCTTTTTAATATATTCTGCATTTTTTAACATTTTAAACAATATCTGGGTCACAAAATTGACATCTCAACATATATACACCAATCAGCCGTAATATTATGACCACCTTCCTTGTGGTGACTCATCAGAGAATGGACATGGGCCTTCTGAGGGTCCTATGGGTTGAGGGGAGGGGGCCTCTGTGGATCATCCCACAGATACTTGATCAGTTTGGGATCTAGTGAATTTGGAGGCCAGGTCAACACCATGAGATGTTCTTCATGTTTATTGGAGTTGTTCCTAAAGTGTTTTTGTGGCTGCCATCAAGGAGTGTCATTGCTATGGGGTGGGGGTGCCTGGTCTGGTCTAGGTAGGTGCTACATGTCTAAGTAACATCCACACCAATGAATGAAGCCAGGTCCAGAAGTTTCCCAGCAGAACACTGGAATGTTGGATTGTCAATGTTATTTACTTCTTCTGTCCGGTGGTCATAATGTTGTGGCTGATCGGTGTGCACTATAGTTCACCTCTTTATTTGCCACCTGTTGCAGCTGTTTTCCCTCATCGATACGGACGCGCCCCCAGCATTAAAAACAAAGACCGGACGGAGGGAAGTTAAGAATCAACCGACCAATCAGAATAACGTCGAGCCACACAGAGCGTCGCGCCTCGTTCGCCGCCACGGATTAATGAAAACATTCCTCCTCACGCCTTTCTCCTCGCCCTCCCATTAGCCGTCCATGTCTCATTACTGGATTGATTTTCCGTGTCCTTGAGGCGAAGGAGGTGTCGCTCCATCATTGGAGACGGTTTATGAGCGAAGAGGCCTGGAGGATGGGGAGGTGGAGACGTTGGTTGAGGGGTACATGCAGAGGCGTCACACACACTAACTCCCCCCTTTGTTTCTTTCTGTTTCTACTTCTAAATTATGAAGTGGCAGCAAAGAAGAGAGCTGGCTTCAAAAAGAGTGACTATGACAATCCATTTAAGGGAACGTGCAGATCTAGACGGTGTGCGCTGACCTTTAGGTTTCAAGCTGAATTATTTTGTGCAGTGGCGTCTTTTGTTATTTTCATGTTTCAGAGGCACGGATCAAAGCTCAGATGCTTTGTGCATCTTGCTCGCTGTGCACATGACGATTCATTGATGTAAAGGGATGAATTATGTAACGGGGGCCCTCGGCGGGAAGATGCTGCTGCTGCTGCCGTGACAACCCATAACACAACCTCCGTGTTTAGACATACACGATGGCGTGACGTTTAATGGGAAGCTCCGTCTGACAACGTTCCTGTGATGATGAATGCTAACATGCTAACAGGGATATCAGCACCAGCTATAAAATGTTCTGCACGCCTTAAAGCTGCAGGTTTTTGAGACCTGTACTTTAAAAACGTAAAACTAGTTCTTTGTGAGGGCCTCCATCCAGTGTGCATGCCCCCTCCCCCTCCCTGCAGAATCTATATAGGTCTGGGATCGTGCTGCATGCATCTGGGGTCAATGTCATGCTTGGCAATTTCATCTTTCTAACACAAACCATGCTTGGAGCTATGAATCCCTCCACTAAAGGTTGTACCTGGGTTTACTCTTGGTGTTTGGACCTGGTTGGGGGGGAGGGTCCTGTGGAGGCGCCTCAAGACAGTCTGGATTGTATTTTACGCAAACTGAGTTGAGAATTTAATTAAAAGCCCCTTGGTTCCAACTGCAGACAAGCAGAACATGATGCTGCCGCCGCTGTGCTTCTCTATGGGAATGGTCTTGTTTTTACTCCTCTTACTTTGTTATTCTGTGTTTTTTAATCATTATTTAAATGATTTAAAAGGTTCCAGTCCCGCCATAAAGAGCTATCACATTGGTATTCAGGGTCATTAACTGTAAAAAATTAGGGATGCTCGATATTGGCTTTTCTGCCGATATTCCGATATTGTCCAACTCTTAATTTCCGATACCGATATATTCAGTCTTTTTACACCAAAATTGTTAGGTAACAACATAACATATCACCTATTATGGAATTAACACATTATACCTAATTTAATTACGATGTCCCACTGGATGCAAACATAAATGCAACATGGCTTTTCAAATGTAAACACTGTCTGTGCAAAATAAGTTACAGAAAAAAGTGACATTTATTTATTTATTTTGTGTTTTTAGAGAGAAAGTTTTGCCTCAAACAAACTACAGACAATATCAGAACAAGGAAGACAAATGTAGCGTATAACTCCTCATGATTCTTCTTGAGGTGGGTGATCAAATTTGATGTATTAAAGGAAGACGCCTTGTTTCCTCCTCTCATAACCACCTTTGCTTTGCAGTCATTAGTAGGTGACACTTGGAAATACTTCCAAACCATGGACATCTCATACACCGGGCGAGCTAGCTTGTTAGCCACGGTTAGCAACCTACGAGACTAGTGTGTTGTTGTTGTTATACGTCATCAAGCACGCGCCTGTTAACGTCCCATGCTGCGTTCATGCAGACTCGGAAACGCTGAAGCCTACAGAACAAATATCGGTTATAAAAACCCGATAACCGATATTTCCCGATATTTTAACTCAATATCGGCCGATAATATCAGAGGGCCGATATTAGCGGACATCCTTTGTAAAAATGTTCCGATATCGTTTTTTTCCAGATATAGACTTTTTAATTTCCACTGTAATATCTTCATCCACAATGCGATAAGTCGCCTTTTCATTGCTTCAAATATTAGCATTCTTTGCCCAAAGGAGACCTCCTATATTTTTTAAAAGTGCAAAGTCCCCCATTCTCAGCTTTAGTCCCTCACCCACAGCGTCCCCCTCGCCGACGACCACGCCGGCTCCTCAGATGCAGAGCGAAGCCCGTTACGAGGCGCCCAGGGGTGCTGTGCAGAGAGCCGTGTTAAGTAATAACAACCGGTGACGTCAAAAGGCTCTCCGTCTGAGCTGGAGCGGGGGAGGGGGCGGGGGGAGGGATAAGGGGATGAAAGGGGAAGGGAGGAGGGGGAGGCAGACGAGTGTGAGAGATCTCCTGTGTTTGTGTTTATGTGTTGATGCTGTGTCACATAAGTGGAAACACAGAAAATGGGTCGAAATCGCGCCGTGACTAATGATGAGTCTTTTCTTTTGTTTCTACCGGTTCAGATAAAAACGTGGAAATAGAGTGTTACCTAGGAGACGAGCACAAATCAGGACCGTGTGTGTTTATAGTGTAGTATGACTTTGTAGACGGAGGACGGCGTCTATTGATCCGTTAATCATCAGAATAAAAACACCTCAGTCAGATCAGACTGATCAGATCTAGAGGAATAAACCTTAAAGAATATGTTCAATAAGAAAAGATTAGCTCCTAATAATCACGTAAACACTTAGACAGGTACGAACAATACGATACGATACGATACGATACGATACGATACGATACGATACGACATGAGATGATAATACGATATAACAGAATGCGATACGATACAACGAGCTGATTCGATCCGATAATATGAGACAATGCGATAGTACCATGTAACAGAATACAATACGAGACAAGACGAGACATTATACAATAGGACGAGACAATACACATAAAACAAGATATGATAAGACAAGACTAGACAAAAAGACAAGATACTCCAAAACATTTTACGATAAAAGAAGACACAAGACAAGGTAAGACAAGATACGTCAAGACAAGATACGACAAGACAAGATACAACAAGACATTTTACGATAAAAGATGAGACAAGATACAAAAAGACAAGATACAACAAGACATTTTACGATAAAAGAAGAGACAAGACAAGGTAAGACAAGATACGTCAAGACAAGATACGACAAGACAAGATACAACAAGACATTTTACGATAAAAGATGAGACAAGATACAAAAAGACAAGATACAACAAGACATTTTACGATAAAAGAAGAGGCAAGACAAGGTAAGACAAGATACGTCAAGACAAGATACGACAAGACAAGATACGACAAGACAAGATACAACAAGACATTTTATGATAAAAGATGAGACAAGATACAAAAAGACAAGATACAACAAGACAAGACAAGATACAACAAGACATTTTACGATAAAAGAAGACACAAGATACAAAAAGACAAGATACAACAAGGCAAGACAAGATACAACAAGACATTTTACGATAAAATAAGAGACAGGACAAGGTAAGACAAGATACGTCAAGACAAGATACGACAAGACAAGACAAGATACAAAAGACATTTTACGATAAAAGAAGAGACAGGACAAGGTGAGACAAGATACGACAAGACAAGATACAAGAAGACATTTTACGATAAAAGAAGAGACAAGACAAGACAACATGCAAGAAGACAAAATACGATAAAAGAAGAGACAAGACAAGATACGACAGGACAAGATACGAAAAGCCAATACAACAAGTCAAAATGAGACAAGATGAGATGAGATACAACAAGATATGTCAAGTCAACTTTGGTCAGAATGATTTTAATCATGTCAAAGAGACGTCACTTTGAGATCTAATGCTTCATTACGCAGCTCTGTTGTTTTTCTGAATTCCACCTTAAATCCTCTTCACTTACTCAAATCCACCTTCCAAAGAATCTCCCTCCTGCTCCTCTGACCGAAGACTGACGGGCGGATTAGCGTTCCCGGGGTGTTACACTCTCTCATAAGCGCCAGTGACAAAAGCGGCGGTGAGCGGTGGATGCTAACGATTAGAGGATTACACCCTAAGACAATACAGCGGCCTTAACGCGCCTCATCACTGCTGCTGACCTTGCTCTGTCGCTGCAGACGCCACCGCTACAGAAAGAGGACGTCAACACCGTCCCATAAAGAAACTCCCCAAACTCTTGCTCTGGCCGTGGAAGCCACAGAGATGTTGGCAGTCGACGTAAAGATGTTGTGAATCCACGAGTCAAGCTGTATAATCTCTATCCCCCGCTTGATCTGTCGTCTGATCCCCGGAGCACTTTCCACCAGAGCCCTTTCGCACACATTCGCCGCTCACAACAAGCACATGACTCCGCTTGGCGTGGCTAAGTGCTCGAGGAATGTCTAAAGGTCCACTCTGTCAGTCGGCCTCCGTTAAAAAAAAGGAACAGCAGCCGCTATGACAGAAGTGTGATGTCAGGAAAAGACGATAAGAAGAGAAAGTCCAGACATATTAAACGTGACAGTCGTATCTTTAGGCCTCACCCGACGCTCTTCTGTTTTGTGTTATTCTATTTAATTCTAATTTTTTTTTGGTTAATGTATAGCATATTGTCAAGCTGCCGTCAGATGAGCTCATGTCCGGTGTGTTGTATGTTTTCCAAAAAGTTCACGAGTCGTGACGTTTGCTGACGTTTTCAGGTGAGCTAGCTAGCATGCTAACTGCTAACCTTCTAGGTGCTAATGGTTGCATAGCAGCTGCGTTCTTCTCACGGCTTGTTACTACTTGGACGTGATAACTATAACTAAAGCAATATATACATACAGTGATCAGCCATAACATTATAACCACTGGCAGGATACGTAAATAACATTGAATTATCTTGTGTCAGTTCGATGTGCTGCTGGGAAACTTTTGGATTCATTGGTGTGGATGTTACTTAGACATGTAGCACCCACCTAGACCAGACCAGGCACCCCCCTCCCCCACCCCATAGCAATGATACTCATCCCCAGTGGGATGCAACCACGGAAACACTTTAGGAACAACTCAAAGAAAACCACGTTGACGCTTTTTGGTTTAAACGTAGATGTTTTGCATCGTTTTGGCCGAACGTCCACACGAATCCTGTAAACGCTTTGCCCTAAAACGCACTTTTCTGAAACCTGGTCCCAGGGTGAAAACATTTTTAAAACGCCGCTCCTGAGTTTTTGTGTGGACGGCAAAAACGGCATTTCGATGATGTCATCGCCACACCCCTGGAGCAGCCTTCCACCACTTATATCCCGCGAGACGTCTCCTAACAACATCAACAACAATGGTGGACTACATGCTCGTGTTCCTGCTGGAGAAGATATTGAGCCTATTATGGTTACTAGGGCTAAATATCATTTCTCCTTGAGTTTGGTTTCTTCTAAAGCCGATTTGTAAACAGCCTCTTCCTCTTCGCTTTTGATGAATTTCTGAAACTGAAACAGCGCCACCTATAGGCCTGGAGTATGAAGTAACGTTTTAGGTCGTGCTGAGACGGATCCGTGTGGACGCAGATATTCTTGAAACGATGCCAGGGAAAACGGAGGAGGGGGAAAAGATCGTTTGTGTACGTGTGGACGAGGCCTGAATTCACTAGATCCCAAACTGATCAAGTATCTGTGGGATGATCGACAGAGGCCCCTCCCCTCGTAGGACCCCCACTAACAACATCCTATTGCCAGACACCACAGGACACTCTTAGAACAGTTTTGGAGGCATAAACTAGCAACTTTCTGTTGCCAGACACCACAGGACACCCTCAGAAGTCCATTCTCTGATGAGTCACAACTGTTTTGTACGCACAAGGGTGACCTATACAATATCAGGAAGGTGGCCATAATGTTATGCGATATACGGCGGATTTAACACATCCATTTTGAGCATTGTGCAACCCATGTATCTGTATCTGTGGTGCAGCAGACACCATGTCCCCCCCTCCACGGTTCCGTCCTCTTTAAATCAGGCAGCAGCAGCGTGCGTCCGGGCCGAGCAGGCGATGACGTGCGCGGCCTGCATCAGCACCTTGGATACGAGCACACCACTCACCGCGGAGCTCCTGCCCCGTTTTCCACCAATCAGCGCCTGTATTTTCCAGCTCGAGCCCAGCGACGCCCACACTGCTGCCAGCTGTATTGTTCCGCTGAAGGGAATCTCCTCTCAGGCAAAAAAAATATATAAATAAATACAAATATACATGCACAAAACCACCAGAGACGCAGCAGTTTGTTAGTAGACAAAGCGTAAAAGCAGGAACATTTATTATTTAGTGTATAAATGTATACACTATCTTATCTATAAATTATTATGGCACAGTCGTTAAATAAAGACACACAGGCTTCTATTTTCTCCAAATATGATCTTCTTGATTCTTGATTTGATTAAAGAAAAGGCACAAACAGGAAGGGACGGGATACCTCTTTATGTAACTCACTTTCTGCGCTGTGACATTAATTACTTTTGCCTTTTGCTGTCAGCGCAGACCTAGGTTATCTCTGACGCAAGCCCCCTCATCACAGGCGTCTCTCCCGTTTCACAGGATCACGTGTCCACCCCCTTAACTCCCCTCCCCTTTCCCCATTGCTGGAGATCGACGTCGCGCGTCGACCAATCGGCGCACCAGCTCCGGCGCACCAGGGCGGGGGCGCCTCGCTCGCCGCGCCTATGGCCGCGGCTCGTATTGTTTTGACCTCCGAAGCCGCATCACCGCCTCCTTTTTCCTCATGTGCCCGTGGCGGAGGAAAGCTATAAATACAGGCGGCGCCGCTGGAGAGGCGGACGAAGTTGCGAAACTCCCGAGTAGGAGGGAGCTACTCTGCAAGCCTGCTGAAAAAAACACGCAAAATAACCTTAAAAAAAGAAGAAAAAATAAAAAAAATAAAAGGAAACCGACTCCTCCGACGTCTGCATGTACTGGAATACCTTTTTTTATTTGTAAAAACTTCAATGTGAAGAAAGTATTTATACTTCTTTTTTTTCTATTTGCACTAACTAACGGTACTTCAGAGAATCTACTACTGAGAATCTTTATTTTTTACTAAAAACAGTAAGTATTCCTCTTGTCTTTTTAAACGGTTTGCGTGCTGAATGCATGTATTCATAGTTACTAAAGCTGATTTGCTGCGTCAGTCCACGAAGTTAGGGAGGGGTGTGTGTATGTGTGTGTGTTCAGGCGATAAAACAGCTCAGTTTCTACCTTATTTTAAATGTTTTATCTCTCTTAAACATATCACAGCAACACAAGCTCAAAATGTCGCCTTTAAACGCGTGATTTAATCGATTAACTCGACTAATTCGCGTCGTCGTTAGTTTCTGTGGCTGTATAACTTAGCGAAAAATAAAAATTAACGGTGCCGAATGAATATTTCAGCTCATTGTGTCGTTAAATGCGTCAAACTGACAAGTTTCCTGTTCCTTTTTCGTTTCTGGCATTGCAAAATAAATTAAAAAGCAGATTTAGGGTGTAGACATTCATCTTATTTCGACATTGTTTTTAATGTTGCCAGCTTTCGCCACTAATCGGAGCTTTACCCCACCCGTGACGCTTTGAAATCCACCCAGATCGTTTCCACACCACCACACAGTCTTTACTCGTATTTATTTACATATTTTTATAAATGTATATGTATAAATGAAGTGCAGTGGTTTTCCAGTCTCCTGTCATAGGGAGGCTGTAGTAGTCTGTTATGTAAGAGGATTTCCAGTCCTAGTCTCAGGCTCCTGTGTTTACTTTTTAATATTTTTAACATTTAGATCCCGATCGACTTAAAAAAAACACAAAACCGAAGCTCAAATGCAGATATTTTTTAGCAGTGGTCGTGTTGTGACATTCACAAAAGCTGCAGCATGCCCGAGCACTCGGATGTTTACTTATTCTTTTCCTCTGCCGATCCCCGCAGGAAAGAAATTATCACACCCTGTTGAAGGACACCACTTTCTCCCCTCCTCCGACAAAAAAACCAGCACTTTTGTTTTTCCCGTTTTCATCCGCCTTCTGCGTCGCCGGAAGAAAAAAGGAAGAAAAACAACGGGGATAAAACGGCAGCCCGGTGGAAGCGTTCAAGGTCAACCAATCCGAGCGCACCAGGAAGAAAACTTCAGCAGTCAGCTATGCAGCTTGAAATCCAAGTAGCTCTCAACTTCATCATCTCGTACCTGTACAACAAGCTGCCGAGGCGGCGGGTCAACATCTTCGGCGAGGAGCTGGAGCGGCAGCTGAAGCAGAAGTACGAGGGACACTGGTACCCCGACAAGCCATACAAGGGCTCGGGATTCAGGTGCATCCACGTGGGGGAGAAGGTGGACCCCGTGGTGGAGAAGGCGGCCAAAGAGAGCGGGCTGGACATCGAGGACGTCCGCAACAACCTGCCCCAGGACCTCAGCGTGTGGATCGACCCCTTCGAGGTGTCCTACCAGATCGGAGAGAAGGGCCCGGTCAAGGTGCTCTACGTCGACGACAGCAACGAAAGCGGGGCAGCCAGCGTCGGGCTGGATCTGGACAAAGAGATCAGGAACAGCTTCAACCCGGACGCGCAGGTCTTCATGCCCATCAGCGAGCCGTCGAACGGCGCCTCGCCCGGCTCCAGCTCGCCCTCGCCTCCCTTCGGCCACTCCACGGCGGTCAGCCCCACCTTTATGCCCCGCTCCACGCAGCCTTTAACCTTCACCACGGCCACCTTCGCCGCCACCAAGTTCGGCTCCACTAAGATGAAGAGCAGCGGACGCAACAACGGCAACAACAACGGCGGAGGCAGCGGCGGCGGCAGCAGCGGCACAAGCGCCGGCGCTGGGAACAAGGTGGCGCGTACCTCTCCCACCAACCTGGGCCTGAATGTGAACAGTCTCCTGAAACAGAAAGCCATCTCCACCTCCATGCACTCTCTGTACGGGTTGGGCCTCGGCGCTCAGCAGCAGCAGCAGCAGCAGCACCAGAAACCCTCGGCCCTGTCCCCCAACGCCAAGGAGTTTGTGTTCCCCAGCCTGCAGGGGCAGGGCAGCCAGAGCGCTCTGTTCCCAGGGGACAGCTCCTCGCTCAGCCTCAGCCCGCTGCAGTACAGCAATGCCTTCGATATGTTTGCGGCCTACGGTGGCCTTAACGACAAGTCCCTCATGGACGGCTTGAATTTCAGCTTAAACAACATGCAGTATTCTAACCAGCAATTCCAGCCAGTTATGGCCAACTAGTACACGTCAAGGTACAACTTAAGCTACTACTACTACTTCACACAGAAACGACCAGAGATAATGTGATGGGGGGAAACGAAACACATGCACATTTAAAAGAAAAAGAAAAATGATTAAAAAAAAAAAAGGGTAAACAAGAATGTCAAGGATTAAAAAACAAACAAAAAAAAACAAGCGACTTGTCAAGTGTTAAGATCTACAAGTCCAAGAGCATGAGCCCGAGGGTGAATTACTTTGCCCCCTTGAGTTATTCTTTTTCTTTATTTCTTTCTTTCTTAAATCAATGAAGCTTGTAGTACAAGATGTCCAAGCTTGGTTACCTAAAACTTCAACATGCATCATTGTTATTTCTTTTGCCAACCAAGCACAAAATACTTTTTTTTTTAATTTCATTTTTTTATGTGACTGTTTTAAAAAAAAATGGACACAACAGCAAACCAACACCACAAGTCATGGCCTCTTTTCAGTATTTAAACATAAAACTGGACATCGCCAATGTTCTCCCGGAGATTGGCGCGAATAAGTGGTATTTCCTGGTCTTTTTCTAATTGTATAATTTAATTTAGTACAGAGTTTGTAAAATATCAGAGTATCTATTGTTTCTACGACATGGTATTGCATTTATATCTTTTTACTACTCCAGTGATCTGTGATGGCTGCAGCGACTTTATGTTTTTTTTTTTCTTTTTTTATTGAAATGATAAATCCATCTTTGAAGAGAAAAAATAAATAAAAAAAAAAAAAATAAAAAAGAATAAAATAAAAAAAAAAATCAAAAAAATCTAAAGATTGTGTACAGAAATATTCCGTAGTGGTGGGATTTAAAGGATATTTGCTTTTTTTGAGAAACATAAGAGTTGTATTTTCTGTTAAGAGTTTAAAGATTTTTGCTATATTATGGACAAAATGTAATCGTATATTAATTTTGTACCTACATTGTGCAATACTTGATAAAAAAACAAACAAAAACGGTATAACAAAGTATTCGGAGTCAGTGTCTTACATGTTAAGAGGGACTGATAGTTTATTAAGTTTGTATTAAAAAGCTTGAAAATAATCCCTCGCCTTGTGGTTTTGTGGTGGCGTGTTCGGACTGATCCAGTTTTTTACCCCGAAGTCATAAAAATCAGGTTTTTCCTGACGTTTTATTCTCAGCGAGCACTTAAAGGGGAGCTAGTTTGCACTTTTCAGACTGAAGAGCTGTTAGATAATGTGTATATATATCTATATGGCACATGTACCCAAACACACTTCCTCTGTGAAGCAGATCTATTAACACGCGAGCGTTGTTTTCGCACCGTGTTGGCTCACAGCTGCCCTCGAGGGGGTGGAGATGGGTGACGGGTGGTGGGGGGTGGGACAAGGCAAGTGTCAACACACATATGGTTAGTGGGAGTGTGACTGTGTCGCGCCTGATAACCTCCTGAACTGAAGCCCGGCCTCGTGCAGTCTGTCGAGGCTGTTGGCGAGCAGGCTGCTGCTGAACCTAGAAACGCTTGGCAGGGCCAAACAAAGGGAAACCTTACGCAACGGTCCCTCTGCAAAGTTAAATCGTGCCCAGTGGTGACGTTCGCGATGGAGAGTGAACTATTTTTACCGCTA
Source organism: Planiliza haematocheilus (assembly GCA_005024645.1). Taxonomy (NCBI): domain Eukaryota; kingdom Metazoa; phylum Chordata; class Actinopteri; order Mugiliformes; family Mugilidae; genus Planiliza; species Planiliza haematocheilus. Next base: position 715,024 of record SRSE01000371.1, on the reverse strand, counting down.
TTCCTTTGAATTAACTTAATTTCTGAAAGTCTAACAAGGCCTGAATGGCTGAGGGAGTTTTGTTTAGAGTGTACTTCAACTTTATATCATCTCAACTTAGCACAAAGCATCTCAAGGTTCTCAGATGAGCTATTGTCAACCGAGCCGAGACATAAGCTGCACGGCAAACAAAAGGAAGCCTTACGCAACCATCAAATTTGAGGTAGAGTGAACTCAAATCAACAATGACGGCAGTTTATTTTTACCTCTATTCATTTGAATTAACATCATTTCTGCAGGTCTAACAAAGCCTGCGCGGCTGGAGGAGTTTTGTTCAGAGTCTGCTTAAACAGTTCTCAAGGTTCTCACTAGCGGAGATATAAGCTGCACGGCAAACAAAAGGAAACCACCTTACGTTAACGGTTCTTCTGCAGCTGTCAAGTTTAAATCGTGCTCAGTGGTGCTGTTTGTGAGGTAAACTTAAATCACCAATGACGGTAGTTTATTTTTACCTCCGTTCCTTCGTATTAACCTAATTTCTGCACGTCAAACAAATGCTGCATGGCTTTGGGACTTGGGTTAGTATCACCTAGTGGAGATATAAGCTGCGCGACAAACAATAGGAAACCTTACGCAACGGTTCCTCTGCGACTGTGAAAGTTAAATCGTGCCCAGTGGTGACGTTTGAGACTCAGATTGCCAGTGATGGTAGTTTATTTCTACCTCTATTCCTTTTAAGTTAACGTAATTCCTACAAGCCCAACAAAGCTTGCGTGGCTGGGGGAGTTATGTTTGGAGTACAGCTTTATATCATTTCAGCTCATGCACAAAGTCTCTGCCAACGTTCTGACAGGTTTGGTGTCAGAAGCGCTAGTATCGCCCAGCGGAGATGCTATAAGCTCCACTTCAAACAAAAGTAAACCTTACGCAACGGTTCCTCTGCAGCTATGAATCGTGCTCGGCGCTTGAGATGCTTCAGAGACAGAAAATTAAGTGTTTACGTTAACGCTAAGGGTAAAACCAGAGCCTGCATGACAGGAGGAGTCATATTTGGAAAACGCTTTGGCGGATAACCATTTCAGCTCATGCACAACGTGTCTGGGAAGGCTTTCAGTCGTCCAGATCATCACATTTCCAAAAATAAAGGAGTGTCTTGAAGAGGTTTCATCCAAGTCTTCAGCTCTAAGAGTTTTTAAATAGTGACACCTGTGGGTGTCACATACCTACCTTGTCTAGAAATGATCTTTATTGTCCCAGAAGGGCAATTCATGACTTTGCATGTCAAATTACAGAGATGCATGAGCTGAAGTGTGACTTAAATAACACATCTAAGTTACAGCTTGAGTGACAAAGTGCTGCAGGCAAACCAAGCTTTAGGCAAAGCAGGCCCCTCCTGCACCTGAAGGACCTGTTCCTGCACCCAGAGGTCAGGGCAGTGAAGGGGCAATTAAAAGTCCCGTGCTAATAGTCTAGAATCAATCCTACTTTATTGTAACTGCATATAGTACAGGTACGTACGACACAAAATGCATTATTATGATTACAATGTTTGTTTTTGAACATCATTTAGTGTAAAACCTTAATGACAATCAGTTCTGCTGCTGTGGAGCATCAAATCTGAACCAACAGAACAGAAGAAGGAAGATCTTTCCTCTCTAACTTTATTGACAACATTGTATTGATTCAGAAGCGTAAGAAGCAAGTCCTTGGAGACCGTCTCACCACAGGGCGGATTGCTATTAATCCAAGTGCTGTACCTTCTCTTGGAGGACACTGGCTATGTCTACATGGACAGTATGTCTCCAGTCTGGTCAATCATTCTGATCAGAGATTAACTGTTTACATCAAAACATAAATCAATGTAGAACGTTACTGTGGTGGAGCTGGAAATAGAAGCGTTATTGACCACACCGAGGTAATTCAGTAGAAGAACTTGAACCAAGATGTCTCCAACGTTGCTGTCCTCATTGCTTCCGGCTTGGTTCATCTTTTCAAACACTTGTTTCAACAACTGGTTGTTTGTCTACGGCCATGTTTCTGTCCCGGACGTCTCAGTGGTCAGCACTGATGCCTCACGGTTCTAGTCGGTGTTCTGGTTCTGGGCAGGCTGGAGACCAGTCCAGGGTGTACCCCGCCCAATGACAGCTGGGATTGTCTCCAGCCCTCCTGGAAATGACCAGAGGACAAGCAGTTACAGAAGATGAATGAATGACAACAGCGAGTTAATTTAATTTCTCCACGTCTCCAACGTTGTTGTCCTCATTGGTTCCGACTTTGTTCATCTTCTCAAACCCTTGAAAGGAGAGATGTTTTTTAAGGCGTCTCAAAGAATACGAGGTGGGTTTCAGTGAGGTATTCACTCGATGCATGTGGCATTAGATCTCAAACTAACTTTTCGGGCTTCTTCAACCTGATTGAAATCGTTCTGATCAGAGATCCCAGCTTTAATGAAGTGATCTGATCAGATTAATCTCTACTGAGTGGTGATAGGCGTGCACGAAGTGAAGGATCGGAAGCATCTGTAAATCTCCAACTTCATCTCCAACCCTGAATGTCAAGAGTAGAAGAACACGACAATGATCCAACGTCGCTGTCCACACGGATTCCTGCTTCTTGTTTCAACAGCCGGTTGTTTTTCCACCTTCGTGTTTCTGTCCCTGCTGGAAACGTTTACCCCACGTGGAGCAGACATGTGCAGAGAGAATGGATTTATTCCAGTAACCAGAGAGGAACCGGCACATCAAGAGCTTACATGGTTATTAAAGGTTTAAACCACCTCCTCTACATCTGACTGAGGTGGTTTTATTCTGACTGTTAGAGGACCACCAGGGTCCATGTAGGAAATGGAAGCAGGAGACGTTGAAACGTGCTCACATGTCCCATCAGTGGAGTCAAAAACGCTACGTCAGATTATATCGACGTATATTTGAGTCAGCCTGTTCTGATTAAGGTGGTCACATGAACTTTCACCCGTAGAGATCATTTATTCATTTAAAAAATAAAGTGCTGTAAGAGCGTGAGGCTGAAAATCAGAGCTGGTCTCTTACATTTCACCCAGTGTCCCCGAGGATGAGTCCTGTTAATGGATAACAGGCAGGACGCAGTAATGAAGAACATTAATATCACTCTAGTAAATGTTGGAGCTCATAATACAGAGACAGGACTCAGAAATAAAACTTTAATTTAGTCATTTTTCTACTTTGCTTCGGACAAACTCTTACCCGAGCTTTTAAACCCGCTGATATAACCGCTGGGTTTTCATCTAATTCTAAAGCGCTGAAGGTAAATCATAACTTTAGTTACATCCAGTGTGTGATTACAGTAGAAACCCGCCATCGGGCCGATAATAAATGTGGTGCTACTGCTGTCGGAGCGCGTCACGCCAGCGCCGGCTGACTAACCCTGACCCCGCTGGCACGCCGATGTCCCCCGGGGGCCGCCTCGTCATCATCTCCTGTCTGTCTGCTCGTCCCCTGATACCCTCAGGGTTTGATAGGCTGTGTAAAGTTCAGCTTGTGTTTGTGTGTGTGGATGGAGGGAGGGAGGGAGGGAGGGAGGGAGGGTTATCTCGACAAGGTCTGGAGTGGGAGTGTGTTTGTTTATCTCCGTGTCTCTGACGCTGTGTTTTTGTGCATGAGTGATGACTTGGTGTTTGTGCGGATTAATTATTACTTCTTGCTCACTCCTAGAGCGACTGGTAATTATTTCTGAGGAGGGTTTTCTGAGCAGCAGAGCCCGAAACGTTCTCCGTATTTGTGTGAATCAACAGGACCAGTAACCAGTGGAGCTTTTGACCTTTAGTCATTTAAATTAACTTTAAATCTAAGAGAGCCTGCAACACTTATGATGACTGTGTTTAAAGATGTGTTGTAATTCCTGCACATTGTCTCAAGTTTGGATGTGAAAACACTCAAATTAAAGCTGAAAGTCTGCACCTTAGGTCCATGTTCATTACACACAACACAACATCAGCCACAACATTAAAACCACAGACAGGAGAAGTAAATATCATTGACCATCTTGTGACAACTCAATGTTCTGCTGGGAAACTTCTGGTGTGGATGTTCCTTAGACATGTAGCACCCACCTAGACCAGACCAGGCACCCCCACCCCATAGCAATGACCCTCCTTGATGGTAGCAGCAAAAACACTTTAGGAACAACTAAAAAACACATCTGAAGGTGTTGACCTGGCCTCCAAATGACCCTAGATCCCAAACTGAACAAGTATCTCTCAAGTACCAAGCACCCCTCCCCTCAGAAGGCCCATGTCCATTCTATGATGAGTCACCTCAAGGGAGACCTGCACAATAATAGGAAGTACCGTCAGCGGGTAAAGCCTGTAATTCCAGGCATCCCTTTCCTCCTCGGGGATCCCAAGGCGTTCCCGAGGTATTTCCTCAACCTGATTGAAATCGCAGCAATCACAGATTCCAATGGATGCTAAACATGCGGTTTTATGCGTGTTTACATGGCTGCAATACATAAACAAGAGTAGAACTGTATTGAGAAAGGGGCCCTGTCTCCTGGGGACTGTCAGATCTGCTGGTTGTAATGTCATGCCTTGATCTATACTGTTTTAATTCCACTAGACTGTTTATTTAAGTTTATTTTGCTAACAACTGAGAATAGCACTTAGCCTAGCTTGGAGGCTCTAGCTAGCTTGCTAACATCAAGTTGGGTGGGCATGTCTAATACCCAGGCGTCATTTGGCCTACCTCAACTCCCAACAGTGCTCTACCCTTGTGCCCATATTTGGATTATCCCAGAGAGGCGGAGTCAGGCACAGCCAAGATGGCGGCCATCACCACCAAGCTCTTCAGAATCCAATAGAGGGGGGCGTCACAGATCCCGTCTCCTTTATACAATCTAGACCTCTAAGTTAAAACGTCCAACACCTGCTGCAGAACTCTGGTTTGATCAATCTAACCTTTATTTACACCTGATAACGTAGACGAACAGCTTCTTTACTCATTTATCAGGATTAGCATGAGCAGTTGCTTCGTAGCTCCTGTAGTTAGTCGTCTCCACTCGGCCTCGAGGTATCAGTGGGTCCCAGTGACAGGTGTGGGAGCGGCGTGATAGACTGCTCTGGAAACCGAAGTACGTCACCCCTGGAGGTGTGGGGGAGGGCGAGGGAGGCCTAGGATTGTGGTTTGTTTGTGGTTCCCTTTCTGCAGATAAGAGCAGCAGCAGTTTAAAGGGCCGGGCCCACGAAGGGTGCGCTGGGGATGGCTGGAGTTTACAAAGCAAACTGGAAAAGTACACTTAACCATGTGTGTGTGTGTGTACACAGGAATGTGTGCGCACGTCTACCAGGATGATACATGTGTCTACTATATGCACGTCAAAAATCCCTTATAAATCAATATCAATACATACATTAGCCGTCGTTAATGCTCTCGTTCTGTTTGAATTTCCCGGAGGCTGCGTGCAGCTGTCGGATGTCTTAGCACAGCAACGAGAATACATCTGAGTAAACTTTCCAGTCTGCCCACTAGCAACGCGCTCCAAACGACTGCGTGAGCAACTGTTTAAGTCGACCGTGTCAACACCGCTGATCCGCAACTCGAGACTCGTCAGCCAACGTTATCTTTCTCATTTAGCGCGTGCCAGCGACGAGATACGAACGACGTCTCGCGCGCCGCTCCATACGGGCTCGTGTTTTTGTTTTTCGGATAGTTGCTTTACTTTCCTCTGTGAGACGCAGATAAGGCGTGGTGTAAGGGGGAGAGGGGGAGAGGGGGCACGATTCCTTCCAGCTTATCGTTGCTCGAATCTGCTCCAGCGTGCTTCCAGAAATAGACGGGGACAGGAGTCGGACCGGGGCGAAGGCACTGAAAAGCCATTAACTGTTTTCTGCTGAGGAGGGTGACATTAACATAAGGCCTCGACGGCTGGCCGGGGCCACGGGCTGAGCTGAGTGCTCCACCTGTTTTTTATGACAGGCTGGGAGGGAGGGGGAGGAGGGGGTTGCTGTAGGGCTGAGCGGTGAGCTCGGCATCGGATTATCATCTGCAATGTTCCACTGTCACTGTGCTTCTCTACCAGTCTCCATATGATATTACCTCCTCTTTTCATCACCTCTTACATCTCCCTTTGTTCCAGTGATATCCTGATCCTGTTTTCTCTATTCTTAAAGGAAAATTACCATTTTTTTTACAACCTGTACCTTATTTCTGGCATAAAATACGATCGTTTAGTCACCCTTGTAACTTTGGTGTCATTTGGAGTCCATATCATGTATCCATATATATCGATATCCATATAGTGGAAGTGAATGGGGCACCGAAACGTAGCCTCTAAAAAACGTATTATCTTCCACTGAACTCGTTAATTTCACCAATATGTTGTTGTGATACGCTAGTGCTATTCCCCTTTTGAGTCTAGAGTTACCTGTTATCATCATCCGGGGTCTGTAGATTGACCTACCAACCTCTGACCTGGATGATGTCATCTCTTAGCTTGTTTACCTGTAATTTGCTACTGTTAGTTTTTTGCAAAAGGGCTGAATATTTTTCCGATTCTGAGTTATGACATTTAGTCCGATAGTACTAAATGTCGGATAATGCATTATTTATCGGTGCCCCATTCACTCCCACTATATGGCTATACGCTGATCTAAATATGGAACTGCAGAACTGCCACTTTTGCGTTGCCGTCCTCTGTTTTCAGAAGACGGCTTGCGCTTGGATAAATGAGGAAATCCAGAGAGAGACTTTTGAAGTTGTTGTTCAAGTCAAGGAACTTCTGTTTTTGTCCCGTGTTTGCTTCATTTTCCAGCCGAGCGCGTTGCCTGGTCGTATTAGCTGTGTTCCAACTTTGAGCTCGTCGGGCAGAAATGAATCAGCGCCGTGGAATCTTTGGTTCTGGTGGTGGCGGCGGAGGGTAGACACCTGCTGTTCATCACTTTCCCCCGTGTTAATAAATGTGCGTTGGAATCAGAGAGAGGAAGGGCGTTATTATAGAAACAAACCAATCTTCTGGTGCCTGCGAGGCTGAGAGGGGGGCTCATTTGTAACCAAGAGCATGCTGGGAAACGATCCTGAGGAATAAAACAGTACAACAAAGCTTTCCAACAGTCAGCGGAGAGTCTCCCTTAACAACATATTCCTTGATAATATTTCTCAGCGGCCACATGTCACGACAAAGTCTCCTCTGGTGGAGATACAGCTACTCCTGTCTACTTAGAGTCAGGCGGGATTTACTAGACTCACACCTCAGAGTGCTTTGAACACTTTCATGAATTATATTTACACATTGAAGAAAGAAACTTGAAATGGCGGGCGAGACAAACACTTTGTCTTTTTGTAAGCCTTTTCTCTCTGTCTGTCACGAGTATGCAATTGTTGCCAACTTAAAGGCTCGGATCAGTGGCACAGGTTGTCAAAACATGCAGAGAAAAATGTTTAAAGAGAACGAGGATGTTTGTTTAAAGCTGCTAGAGATTACGCTGTTTTCTCCGAAACGCATTTTATGATAATTCCTGAGCCACGTGGAACACAATAATGATGGACCGAGAATGTTACGGCTTCTAAGCAGATGTTTTTGTGAAAGCAGTGAACCTGTTTGGACATCACCGGGAAATGTCTCCACAGCTGGACCGGCGCTGACTGACTCAGGGCTGAGGAATTCCAACCATCCGGGCTAATAAGGCTGCCTGGGACGTCCTCACGTGCAGGCCTGAACACACACTTTCCCCCCATTTCACTTTCCCTTGAAGGCACGTTTAAGTTAAAAGTGCTCCTGTTTCTAATTTATTTTAAAATGGAACAAAAGCTTACAGGGGAATGCTAGATGCATATATTAAGGCGGATTGTACTAGTAGGAAGTGAAATATCACACTTTGCACCAACAACTTTCGGTATGATTCACTAAGAAGTTATGCATTTATTATTATTATTTGTGGTTCAACACAACACAGAATATCTATCTTAAAGGTACAGCGTGGCACTTATGACTCCCCCTGCTGGCTATAAGAATAATTACGCTAACATTGTGCTTATGATGTATATCTGCAATTTAGGGTCTTCCAACTCTCTACAACTGTGAAAATCCACACTAGTAGTGTTTTCTGCTTCTTTTTAATCTGGTGCATCAGAAATTTTTCTCAAACACTTCCTAAGTTAAAGTCCTTCTGACCCCTACAAACAGTGAACTCATCTTGTTCCTCTCTAAGTGGCTTCACCATACTTTATTTTTTGTTTTGTACTACAGTTGCTCCGCTCTTCAACTTTGGCAACTTTCCTGGTGCACAAGCGCAAGAATGTCTCCACAGACACCAAATTTAAAGGTCTGATGAACTTTTCCTGCGATTTTAAAATGAGAACAGCATTTGGCTTAAGGAGCTTTAAGGTACATAAAGCCAGACCTGTTGGGAAGGTGTTTAATTTATGTTTACATTTTCCTCAAGAGCTTTATTTCCCAGCGGCACTGAGGGTTAACACCAAAGCTCGCCACCGCAGATTTTGTGGCTGCTACCCACTGAATAAAACCACCTCTTTGAACACAGGCTCACTGTTGTTTCTGGATTCTGCTTTTATTTTTTTATTTTATTTCTTTGATGGTGAAGTTGTCATATGCTCTTCTTGATTTTAGATATTTTCTTTATTTGATGTAAAAAGCTAAACCAATAATCCTCTCCATTTCCCCCGATATTTTCACAGTGGAACCGTCCAGCTTGTTGCTATGAATCTGGGGAATGTACCACACACCTGTCAACCAACAGCACAGGACAGAGCGCCTCTAATGAAGCCAGACTACGTATCTTTATTTTGTAGCTTAACCATTTCCAGGAAGCTAGATTTATTCCAGTTACCAAAGCTTGAACGTCTGAGGTGAACACACGTTGGTCAAGATAGTGTCTGAAGGATAGCAGAGGTATGACTGGTAGTACAACAAAATATGTCAAATATGTGAGAACTCACACCAAATAAAAAAATAAAAATAATTTCTTCAAACATTACCTAGTGGTTTGTATTGACATGTTTCGGTGTACTGCATTGCACACAGCCCATGGCCTTGTGCTGCAGGGCCTGATTGATCTGATTACTACAATACTTTCCCAGCGATGGCAGCACTGTGACAACAAAAGTGCGAGTGACTGAGAGAGCGGTTGTTGATTTTGATGCAACACGAGTACGATCATGTCCTAATGCTGTGTACCTTGAAGGGACTGTTGTGTGAACATGGGGTTTGTTTGTGGTTAAATAGTTCTGGTTGGTTGCGCACAACTAAAGACAGTTTATCTTGTAAGGCTTCAAGATAATGAACGTGCTTAAGGCTGAATCACGGTAAGGCACAACAGCAAAAACTGACTGTGTGTGTTACTTTTATGCTTGGATTTTCTAGGAATTGTCAGCCAACATGCTAACTAAGCTAAGCTTGCATATCAACCAACTGTTTCTGTTTCTTTTTCAGCCTGCTGGAAAAGCTGTAGTTCCTCAAATGCCCACTTGAGGCAGTCTCCAAAATCCAGTATTCATTAATTTATTAAATGTATTTGTGTATGTACACTGGGAAGCACACCGTGAAATGTAAAATATCACACAATATGCAGATGACGCCTTATTGTATATATAAGGTTATATGGATGTAATATGTGTCTTTTCTGGTCTTGTTCTGCGACCAGAAGTTTAGTTTAGCTTTTAGTTCAGCACCTCTTCTTCACAAGTTTAAGGATGTAAAAGAAAAACGTTGTTAGCTTTGTAATGCTACACGTTGGGCTAACTGTCAGCTTCATGCTTAATTCAACGGCATTTAACTTTCATCAAGTCTTCATCTTTGGAAGCGTTCAGCCGATTAAACTACCCTGAAGTCAAATTTATGGTCTGAATGGCAGCCTGGCCCTCATTAGCACAGGCAGTAATCAGCCTACGCTGTATTTATTCTTTAGTGTTTGTTTTGTACACACAACGCAGGTGGAACAAATGATGTCACTCTTCTCCCACACAGCATAAAGCTGCTGGAGGCTACTCCTCCTGTGTAGGCCGGTTGTGTGTTTGAGTGGGAGGTGTTGATGGGTCCTCAGTGGGTGGTGTTGCATAAGAACGTCAGTGGCGAAGAAAGGTTTGATGGAGAATTAAGAGGAGGGGGGAGAATATCGTTTCACGTCTCCCTGTGCTCTCTCTCTGTCTCTTGGATAGACACAGTGGTGTCTGAGTCAGCTGTGTGGATTTGTGGAAATATACCCACTCAGCGATGGCAGAGCGTAAACACATGGGCACAAAAACGATACAGATCAAATAGACAAAGAGGAAAGGACCTTGAGTCTTGACTCCACATAGAAGCAGAACTTAAACGTGATGTCTGAAAACTCAGAGTTGTTGCAGCTCGTCTTAAGCTCATCAAATGAAAGCATTTCTTCTACCATCTTCTTGGATTTTGTCCAATACATTTGGAAACCGTGACTCAGTTGCCAACTTTCGCTTCCTGATTGGGGTTTATTAGTCATTAAGGATTCAAGGTTTATTATTTGTCACATGCACGGTGCACAGGTAATGAAATGCAACAGCCCACGCTGCGCAAATTTGACACAAACAAAGTAAGTAAATAAGGTAAATAATGAAGAAAATGACGAATAACAATGGATATATGGTATAAATTGGAGCAAAGTTATGATTCTCTTAGAGCTGTGTCTCTGCTCACCTGGATATTTTAAGTCCTATAGTCACAATAGTTTTAACTCTATTTTTGTTTCCCACTTACTCCTGATTAAAAAACAAATATATATATTTATATTACTTTTTAGCTGTGAATAACAAATTGCTTTAAAACCAAGTGTAAATTAACATTTTAGTTATAGTTCCCTAATCTTCGCCAAAGGTACAACAAAAGTGTTTTAAGACCTTTTCTACCAAATAAAACATGTTTTGTTGCGTCTCAAATAAAAATGCCATCCCATTTTAACACTTCCTCTTTCTCGAGGACTGGCTTCATTTATTTATTTATTTTTATTGTTTACCAGAGTTATCTTATCTCAAATGACTTCACCTGACGTAACAACCATTATCGGATCTCGCCATAAACGCTGATCTTTAATCGGCGATATCGCATAACTGCTGCAGAGATGACTTCTGGTTTATGAGTCAGGAATTTGCCCTCAGCTTAAATGTCAGCGTCTCCGGGTGCCAGCTCGTGGATGTGCTAACGCCGGCGTACAGGTGGAGACCGAATGAGCTGAATCACGTCTGCCCTCAAAACCTTAGACGGTGGCAATTGTCGAGCTCGGTGTCGTGCTGTTTCTGTGCCGACGCGTAACAGCGCTCACGGGAAGAAACTGAGCTCTTTGGGAATAATCTGAGCCTTTATTTGTCTCTTTGTCTTCCAAGTAGCGCTGCCGATAAACCGAGGTTAAGGAAAGAGGAAACAATGACGTCTTTCTGTCAACTGTCCAACTTTCGTCAAAACTGATCTGGTCTGTTGGATGATATATCAAGGCTATAATATAATGTGTCATGTTTGTTACACATTTGTAGGCAACTTCTTTTCAGCTAATTAGTATACACCAAACAGCCACAACATTATGACCACAGACAGGAGAAGTAAATAACATTGATCATCTTGTGACAACTCAAAGTTCTGCTGGGAAACTTCTGGACCTGGCTTCATTCATTGGTGTGGATTAGACATGTAGCACCCACCTAGACCAGACCAGGCACCCCCACCCCATAGCAATGACACTCCTTGATGGCAGCAGCCATCCCCAGCAGGATGCAGTCTCAAAAACGCTTTAGGGACAGCTCAAAAAATCATGAAGAACAGCACAAGGTGTTGACCTGGCCTCCAAATTCACTAGATCCCAAACTGATCAGGTATCTGTGGGATGATCCACAGAGGCCCCCCACTAACTAACATCCTATTGCCAGACACCACAGGACACCCTTAGAACAGTTTTGGAGGCACAAGGGAGACCTACACAATATTAAAAACGTGGTCCTAATGCTATGGCTGATTGGTGTATCTAAAATGAGCACTATTACCTGTTGACCTACACTAAATCTTCGGTTTAAATTAGTTCAACTCTACAGCACTGTTTCATTATGGCAAAGAAGCAGCTCTTCACTCCACAGCACTGGGGCACATTTGGCTAAACCTGGTCTCTACGTGGTGATGTGGGGTTTTACGGTAGCCACATTTCAGCCCTGATTTACACTTGGTTCCCTCACTCACGTTTTTATTATTTTTTTCCTCCCCTTAGGCTGATAGCGGCCCCCATAAAACATCAATCCCATCGTGTGATATAGAGCCCGCTGTGCTGTCAGCCGTCACAGGGGATTACTGGCAGTGTTGTGAGTTTTCTGGCTGCAGCCGAACAACGAGGAGGACGAGGAGGAGGAGGAAATGGAAGCTGCAGAGGGGTTCTGCCAGGTCAAGTCATTCCATGTCGCTGAAATGTGATCTGCGGGTCCCTCTTGATGGAGTGCAGCCAGGATTTAACTCCTTACCTCGTTATTTACAGATTTGCTGTACCAGAGAAACTAAATTTTAATATTTCACTTTGCCTAAATAACTCTTTGTAGTTAAGCCGTGAAGTGATTTTTGTTAGGTTTTAAAGTGTGGCTCAGGTTAACGCACGGTTGTGGAGCTCAGGGGAAGGGATGTGTGAGTAAAAGAAATAATAAAATGGAACAGATGGCTTTCTTCTGTGTAGAGCACTGAAGTCAGAGCCAACCGACTGGACGCTCTCCAGGTTTTTAAGAAAAGCTGTTTTGTGAGCTGAGTCCACAGAGGAAAGAAGTGGACACAACCCATTAGTCTGCGGGGAACGGTTTTGAAGCTAAGGCCGAATTTTAGTTTGTCCCAGTATGTTGTATGTCAGGTGGAGAGCGCTAAATGTACCAGGAAGTCCGTTGACATCCAGTCACAACCTGAGAAAGCACAGCAACAGCACGCTAATGACAATAACGTCCATCTATCCATCCATTTTCCTCCATGAGGTCGGATCACTGTGGCAACAGGCTAAGAAGGGAATTCCAGACACAAATTCCAGTTCTTCCTTGGAGACACCTTGGTCTTCCCGAGTTAGCTGCTCAGGAGGCATCCTGACCAGACCCCACTAAAATGGACCATTTTTGAACACTAGGGTGGATCTGGAGAGGAACGAGGGGTAGGTCTGATTAAGAATACGCTCATTTAATAGGAAGTTGAAGGTCAGGGTCTGTTTTACTGTAAATGGTGCCATAATTTATAAAACAAACTCAAATTCAGTGGTCGTGGTTTTAAATTTCAATCTTGTGAAGAAGGAGTATATCCCAACTAGTGTAGTATGTCCTAACATATGCAGGACTGGATTTTTGGACGTCACCATCTTGCCTTTTTCGGAGCCTAAACTGACCAAATTTGGACAGTAGGGCAGAGCTAGAAGGAGCGAAGGGTGGACCTGATGAAGGACACGCCCGTTTAGTAGCAATTTGGAAATTACAAAGGCAGCCACGCCCCAAAGCTTAAAACTTGCATTAGGATTAGGTTTTACTTGTCTTGCTTTTCTTTTTGCAACTAGTGGAGGTGGACGGAAGAAGTTTTGGCCGTTGCCATGTTGGTTCCTTTGGTGCCAAAACTGACAATATTTGGATGCTGGAGAGGAGCAAGGGATAGAGCTGATTAAAGATACATTCAGTCGCAATTTGTTAATCCCAACGTAGCCACCCCTTAAAGCAAGACTTGATGTATTGTCAGTTTTACTCTAAGTGTTGTCCTAATGTATAAAACGAGCTTCATGCTTCATGGAAGAACACTTGAAACTAGCAACTCAGACCACCAAGTGGGGGCCTATGCAAAAAATCAAGGTGCAATCTTGTGATGAGGTAGTATATCCCAGCTGAAGGTGCTGCAGTATCACTAAAAGTAAGAAGTAGGTGATTTAGAACGCAGAGCACGTTGGACGCCGCCATCTTATCTTTTTATGTACATGTACAATTTATAAATGGCGTCCATGCTTGATTGACAAAGACCTGAACTAAGATTTGTTTTGCAACCAGTGGGCTCGCCCCTTTGCTGGACATTTAAAACAAAGGCTTTATCCACTTCTTGCCTCAGTCCAAAGCTCCAGTAGTAAATAATGTAGTCACGACTTGATGTCTGTATTTGGAGAAAGATATTTCCCTGCAAAGAACATCCTCAAAGGTGACCACGGACTAAAAATCCATTAAAAGACACCTAAGAGAGACTTTACATTTGTCTCGTCAGAATTGTTTTGACGTCGCCACAGAAGGAAAGTTAAAGGGGGGCATGTTTCACTGTGTGAGCTCAGCAAAGAAAATTCTGCTGCTATTTCAGCGAGGCCCTTCATCAAACACGACGGCCTTTTCATTTATTCCTTTTCATCAGCAGTACGGTTGCACGAAGTTACGTGATACAGCGTTTGGGTGAAATCGTGTCTGCATAAAAATATAAAAACGTGCGTGTGTGTGAGCCCGGTGGAGAAAAAGGATTGTGTACCGTGCATGTGTGTGTCCTCTAGGCTCACGCATGTGCGTACGTGTGATGCATTTCATGAGAGAATCAGTTTGATTTAAGGCACTTCTTGGCTGCGCTCCACCGCTACTGCAGACGTCAGCAGCCCGGCCAGCTAGCTGAGAAGGATGGGATGAGGGCAGGGTGGTGGTGGGAGAGAGAGGACGGAAGCTAAAGGTAGGAAAGAAAAGACTAATGGAGAGGCAGACACGGACAAAGATGGCTGGAGAAAACGGGGGGACTGAAACAAGAGTAACGAGCAGAGATGTGAATGAAAGGAGAGAAATAAGTGTAGCTTTCCAAGTAAATGACCCATGAATCATACACCAAGTAGAGAAAGCGCCTCTGTGTGACTTAAACTTAAATATCACCATGTGCAGTGAGTCACGGTGCACGGTGGCACAGGTCAACATTCTGCAGGAAACTTTAAAGCAATGAACTCATTATCTGTGAACTTGCAGGTCCTTTGCATAAGTGTAACTGTAACCCTGATATCACGCTGGTAGAGTTATCCACTACGACTCTTTGGTTCACATGTATATAAAGTCATAAACTCATAAAATAATATCACACAACCATAAAATAATACCCAAACTAATGTGTGCAATAACGGAGGTAAAAGAACACCCAGTACTCAGGAACACTATAAATAGTTTTACTATGTGGCTTTAGGTGATGATAATGGAAAGTAGTTGTGATATTTTTTTTGCACGCAATTTGACTCGGTAAGATAACGCTGCAAGAAAAACCCTAAAACTGCAAAGTGACAGGGCCACGACGTGACTTGTTGGGACTTCAGTAAGCGTATGTGGCGGGACTAGTCCGTCCTTTGTAGGTGCTTTTTATTCAACACGCTTAATCGACCAACTGTCATGTTGGTGCGTCGCGTCCGTTTTGTTTTGCAGAGAAATGGAAGTGACAATCAAAGGCAAGAGGACAAACAGAAGGCTCGTCTTGTTTTTGTCGACGTGTGCTTTCAGTCACCCAAAGATTTTCCCCAGTGATCATTTGGAGCATAGACTGTATGAAAAATGGACGACGCGTCAGTTTCTCCCATTGGTCCAACTGATGCTTGGTTTCCCGGGGATATGGACGGCGCCATCTTGTGAGTTTGAATCCAGAGTCTGAGCAGTGCTGTCCAAGAGTGGAGCCTCTAGAATCACAGGCGTTTGCATATATTTATTGTTGTTGTTTCCTACTTAACAGCATCACAGAGTGGTTGTCAATGGCAACTGTCAATCAGCATGATGTTACATCCTGTTTTTTGCCGTCAAATAACTAAAACGCAACTTCTCCGATAAATAGATACTTGAACAAGCATTAGCAGCTACCTTAAATGACAGACCCTTGTAAAAGGTTTGACCCAAGTCCCATCCACTAACATGGAGGGGCGGGGCTTATATGATATATACCGCAGCCAGCCTCTAGGGGGAGCTCCACATGCTTTAGAATGAATGAATGAAGCTTTATTATTCTCACAATGGGGAAAATGTTTTCACTTTAGAGGAGCTGTCATGCGTCAACTTCTTGTACAATCTATAGGTTAGTGTGCTTCAAGAGGCGCCAGCGCTGATTTTAAATAACAAATAAAGACAAATACTTCCACCTGCTGGTACGGATAGCAGAACGTACGAGCTACCTGTTCGTAGTCTCAACAACATTTTGGCCCAGACACAAGAAACGTTTGGCTTGTCGTAGGCCTTCAAAAACTGTCTGCTCAGGCATGAGCACAACCAACCATTACCACTGCGGCGGCACGGCGTAGTCCTCTGCGACCTTTATCAAACACGCACTCTTGAGCAATATTCTGAAATGAATCAGCGATGTAAGTGTCCTGAGCAAGCAAACAGGTATGAGTGGGCTGACAGTTGCAGAGTCAGAGACACAGCAACGAGCCAGCTCAGTCCGCAGCAGGACGGCAGTCTTTAATGAAGCCAAAGCTCGGGCTGTCTCCGGAGGAACGTTGTTATTAGCATAACCCTGCTGGGAACCCGGTTACAGGTAGCTCAAGGGAAGAGAGAAAGTGGAGGAGGAGGAGGGGGGGAGGAAGAGGAGAATGCTGAGCAGGGAGTTTGAAGAGAACAGGTGGTTGCGGTTATAAATAACGTTGATGATCACAATGACAGCGACGATGGTTATGGTGATGTGCAGTGACTACGTGGGGGGACAACAGGGACAGGTCTGAAAATTGCAAGCTAGTGTAGTTGGCTAAGGCTCTTGCAAACATTACTGCACATCTTTCTGATTTATGACGCTCCTCAATGTCAACATGCCTTAGCTTTCCGCCCGCTTCAAAAACTTCTGCGTTATTTACCTCGTCGGCACCGAATCCAAACGCCATCACAAACTTTTAGACGTGTTTCCGTTCGTGGCTAGCAGACGGAAAAGACGAGGAGGTGCCATTACGCCTTTTAGACATTGCACAACATGAGTGTTGCATTTGAGAGATCCAATCCTCAGACCATGTTTGGAGGTGGTCTAGGTCGCGTTGGTCCACACAATGAGATCTGAGTCCTGAGCGAGCTACCAGCTACAACAGCAACTACAGTTACAGTACTTACCGTCCACCTCCACCATTTATGGAACCAAAAACAGGTAAGTTACAAGACATGTTGTAAAAACCTTCATTTGAACGTTTCTTAAACACAAGCCCATTTGTAGACAGCATCAATTGTTCTCTGTCTCTATGGCTATATCGGCTTTAAGGTGGACCTATGTATCATTCCTGTATATTTCTGTTATCACAGCTCGGTTGTACCCATAAAAGTTGCAAGGTCGATTTGACGATTGGCAGAAACTGAATTACTGAATTATTGCAATTAGGTTGAAAGTGTTGGCCCTGCGATGGACTAGCGACCTGTCCAAGGCTCCAGCAGACCCCCGTGACCCCTAACAGGACTAAACGGGTATAGAAGATGAATAGAAGTTGTTTTGTATTGAGTCTTTATTTAGTTTCTGGGTCTGCGGTAGGACCTTGCTCTTAAAGACGGAAGTGTGACAGCTCCGAGGCCTCAAGCCCAACTTCCTCTATATACAGTTGATGGAGCATTCGCCAATAACCAAGAACGCAAACTTTGGAGTTGCATACTTGGTTGTTCAGACTGAACAAGTCTGATTCTGAAGTACGGACACCTGGCTGTCCCACACAAGTAACTTCCTGATGTCTCCTTGATAAATTGGTAATGATGTGTCCTGGTGTTTGGACTGTACTTGATCTGATGCATACTTTGAGTTGGAACAGTAGTTGGCTTAAATATAAACTCCCTTGGTACCTGACGAGTAGTTCTTTACTCAAACTCTCTTCTCCTGGTTTGGTGAAACCTCAGTTGATCCACATTTTTGTTTTATTACACCAACAATTACTGTTGGACTTAAACTCATGCTTGGTCTCCACACTCTGTCCTTCCTTTGAGCAGCAGGCTCAGGTGATAAATCTGATGTAGAGCTCACAATCGTGCGTTTAAATCACGTAATCAGTGGCCGATGTGTGGGACTACATTTTTTCCAGACGCTGTAACGTCTGGAATGAACCTCTTTCAGACTATAGACTCTGAGAATGTAAACGCCGCTGTCAAAGCCAGAGATGAAAATATAACGTTGTCCAGAAGCCGTGAGCCGTTGGTTTCTTCCACCCACCCTGCAATTGAAGCTCCGGTTTTATTCACGGCGGCTTGACAGCCACACACAATGGACACAGTAATGGTTGGGTACACACACACACACACACACACACACACAGAGAAACACACACATAGAAACATATACAGGCAAACTGAGACCACAGGGTTTCACTGAACCACAACATAAAGATCATCATTTAGACTCTGCCTTCCCCTCCACAGGAAACTGCAGGCACTGATTATATGCTATTTGTTTGCGTGCGCGCTTTCTGTGTGTGTTTATGTGCGACAAGAATTTATAGGCAAAATTTCTGAGGTTAACAAATCGCATTTTCAAAATTTACTACCTGTTGCCTGTACTTTCCCAACGAAATGTAGAACGGGTCAAAGTTTATCTTTCCAAATCAGCTTTATCAGAGTGCCCTAAAAGCAATAACAAAAAAAACCAAAATGTCCCGTTTACAGCCTGAGTTAATATCCTTTTATTGGTCCTTTGCTCTTTCACCTTTAACAGAAAGTACTCTTGGACTTACCGAGCAGAGGATGGGCTTTTTTTGTTTATATCTCCCAAAAATAATAAAATCACTTCTTGGTTGAGATGGTTCACCTGAGAAACATCCACATCTTGGGTAAAGTTGGAGAGAGTCCTGGTGAGTTGTGAGTCTTTCCATCTTTTAATAAATATATGTTGAGGGCAGAAAAGAGATTTGCTTGAACCTCAAGTGCATGACTGTAACACACCACCAAAGTTTCCAGTCACTCGTCACATGGCACTTAAAACCACAAATACTGACCAATGGTGACTGATACATCTCATTTTCTTCTTAAGTGACAAATACATTAATATTAAATGTTAAATTATTCAGCGTTGCATTAAAACATCCACTTATAGTCATCGTATAAAGATGGACCAACCCTCCATGATGTTAGGCTTCCTGAAGAATTAAAGCTTAACTTAACTCGCAGCTAATTCAAAAATGGTCAAAGGGGTGAAGCGTGGACCTTAAATCTGCATAACTTTAATCCTTGATGCAATTTTTAGAAATACTCCTGAACAGTTTTCACACATGGAGAAATTTGAGACCAAAACAGCTGTAAACATGTTTACTTCTGCTCTCACTTTTTGGAGCTCGCCTCTAGTGGACGTTAGTGGAACTGTACGTCGTGTTTCAGCCACATCATCTACCATTTGCTCACACTGTGGCTTGTTGTATTTGGTTTGTGGTAGTTGTATTTGTTACCGTTTTGCCCTTAAAGCATTTACTTTAAATGTCACAACCCCTCTTTATTTGTTTTAAATATATATTTAAAATATATATTAGACTTTTTGGGGGTAATGACACAATTTCATTAGGTGATGACATCACTTCTGGTTAAGTCACTTCCTGTTTTGCCATCTTACCTGGTTCTGGAGATGTGTGCACATTCTCAAAGCAATCTACTGCCATCTGCTTTGAATCACCATCTACGCAATGCTGTAAGTTCATTTATTTGACTGTAGACATGTTAAAGAACATATAGTAGGTATTATTGCAGTGTTTTTGCATCTATGGCGATTGACTCAGTTTTGGAGCTGGCCTCTAGTGGTCATTTGTAGAACTGCAGCTGTTTCTGCCTACTTCAAATTAATTTAAAGCAAATATGTAAGTATCTATACTATACGTCTCATTATTGGCTACTACAGCTATTTGTCGACAAACAACAGACCAACATGCCCATGGTTGGACTTCAAAGACATAACAAAAAAATGAAAAAACTTCATTGGGTGTTAACCTCAATTAATCACAGACGTCCCAGACAAGAGACAAATATTGGCGCCAACCATTAAAATCCAGCTCCAGCAATAGAAGCTGCACGGAGTCTGGTCACATGCTTGAAACTCAGCACCGGCCGTTTATTTCCATCAGCATGGGACGCCTCAGTCACGGGCCGATATTTCAAGTCGGCGTCTGACGAAGCAGTCAACACGGGTTAACGTTGACTGTGCCGTACTATTTTAGCTTTGTTGCCGGTAATTCACAGGAATCCCACATGACTGCTGTCTACAGGCAAGATATTTACAGCGCTGTTCATAATATTACTTCATGGGAATAATGTCAGTGTTGGAGGATACGGACACAAATAGAATACAGAGTGTACAAGTATTTGTACTATTATGTCAGCTAAAGCCTGTCAGATGGCCGTCCCTAGCCTATAATGCTATCTACGGAAGGCTCCCTGATGAAATGCAGATCTATTTGGTGAAATGAGGTTTGAGGGCCTCAGGCCACCACTCACAAAGAGAGATATTGATTTGAGCCAATAATGAGTCACAGAGTTTGACACTGAGAATATAAATCTTGATTATAAATATTGCACTAGACCAGGAATCCTTTAGGGTTGCACACTTCCAGCTCGGTTGGCGTAGCCTTTATAGCACAGGGAAGTCTTTCAGTATTTTATCTTATACTGGCTGGGGATATTTGATTTTTGAGTTTTGTTGAGTCTTTCTTTAAAGGAAATAGTAAGCACAAGTAGCCATGTGAGGTTGTAGATATGTGATATTGTTCAATTTGTAGAGTACCAATCAGTAAACAATCGGCTGTTACATTCAAAGCTAAGCTAATCATTGGCATGTAAATCTCTCTAACTCCAGCGTCTGTTTTCCCGATGCTGCTGCACCGGTATTGACATGGTTACATCGATGACTGCTGATGATTGTTTGCCAGCGTCAATGGGATCAATCAGAGCAACGGAGATTGAGTAGCCGACAGCAACTACAGGAATAAAGTTACCAGTGTAACTTGGGTTATGTTGGGTTCACCATCTCTGGGAGTCGAGATGTAGAAAGAGTCCAAGAAAGACCCAGTCCCTGCCAGCTCCCCTCCCTCTCATTGAGGTTTAAATTATCTTAGACAAACCAGATATAAACTAATCAGTGACTGTAAGTAGTTTTTTATCTTTTGACAGAATTATTATGCGTTATACGTGGCTACGTCTTATTGTTAGCTAAATTATTAACTTTTAGTCCAAGGAACTCTTTTCAGGGAACTAAAAGCTTCCTTCAGATCATTCAACTGTCTGGACTTCCACTGTGACCTAAGACCTACGAAGATTATTCAAATTATCCGACTTGAACAACTTAAACTGTCTGCAACTGTCCAGTAGATGGCGATAATGCACGAGACTATAAGACACCGATAATGGTATATGAAGAGACGGACGGTCAGTGGAGGAGATTCAAATGGAAATTAGGTATTTTTCAGTCAGTTAAGCTGATTTTGTTGAGACTGACCATGAGTTTATGTAATTTGAAGTTTGCAGTTGGGTGTAAAAAATCACTGAGGCCCTGGTCCCTGAGACGGAAGTTTGTCCAAATGTTCCTGGTTGCTGAGGACATATTTCCTGCAGTGGAAACGCAACTTCACGGTCTTATTCCTCTCCCCCTCCCCACTAAGAGTGTGTTTGTCCATAGAGGAGGACTGAAATAGATAGTGCACCAGCCAAACTATACAAAGAGGGCATCTGATGCAGTGTGCTAAGAATAAGGACATGAGTCAACAGCTCTGTTCCCAATGTGTAGGGACGGGGCTTCTGACAGCGACACATTTTTACTGGAAAAAAGACAGAAGTTGGTCAAGAAGGAGGCGTCACATACCCCTTACATATATATCCCTCATGGTTTATTAGGCTGTAATGTATGCTTATGATATGTGACATTTAATTTCCTGTTTATGTCCTGATTATCATTTGCCAAGAAGGCTTTGGGAGTTTTTCAGGAATCTGCAAATAAGGGAGCGGGTGTCCTCATTTGCTAAAAGGTGTAATGCGAGTTGTTACCGGATCCCCTCTTTCCAGAGCCGTCTTTAAAACCTGACCTGGGCCCGGTGCTGATCTTTGAGAAAAGCCACCCCGGCCCGAGTTGGGAGCAGATTTCACGAGGAGTCATTGCACAACATTCTCTCTAAAAAGCAGGTCAAGCTCATCTGAGAACATCTGAGAGACGCACACCGGAGCTCTACCACACCCATCTTCTCATAGCGCCACTCCACCCCCCATCCCCCCAACACCCCTCCCAGTCCAGGTCTCCTCTTCCCAGCTACTGATAGGTCAGCAGGGCCTGTGTTCAGCTAAAGATAGCAACACACAAATCACCAGCTATCTTATTGTCAGAGAGGGTGAAGCGCTGGCCCGGGTATAAAGAGATGCAGGACGGGGTTTGGCTTGCTCCAGATTTTTCTAATTCACAGTGAGCAGTCAAACAAAGGTGACTACACAGAGGAATGCTCACAACCACCCACAAACACATAGACACGCTCGTCAACAACAATGCCTCTTTTCCTTTTACCTGCTCAGATTATCATTTTCTCTCTCTCTTTTGGCTCTAACGTAGACAAACGTACATGTGCGTGCATTCCTCGCATCTCTGCCGCCGATCTTGAGTCCATGCCTTTGGATTTGCACCAGCTGTGTATTGCTTTCGCTCTCTTGCGGGTACTGTGCAGCTATATGAGCCTGACAGCAGGTCTCACCTTTTTGGTTTTACATCATCATCGTATCACATGATGAATGAGGTTGTTGGATTACTAGGTCACACAGCGGTCTGTCTTGCGAAGGCTTCAAGCTGTAGAGTCAAACCGCAGCTGTTTATGTGGGCTGCCTCGCATAACCGCCGCAATCACAATAGACTCGTCAAGAAGGCATTTTCAGTCATATTGAGAGGGCTGGTATAAACCTTGATATATTTTCCTATTGAATAGATCGTTTAAGTCAAGTAAAACCAAAGCCAAAGCTTAGCAACTGGGTCTTTCAAGCTTTGCAATCGAAACTTGAGAGGTTTTCTACACGAGGCTGCGGTAAGAGCGGAAAGAAATGTGGTTTCTTTGTTTGGTTCTTTCCCAAACCAGTTAGGGTTAGCAATAAAATCTTTAAATAATCCGCACAGACCCTAATACTCCTTCTAATGGGCCGAATAGAAAGTCCTTTTTGTAGCCACGTCAACCAGAAAGAGTTTTGATAATCTGATGATCTATAATGGTGAACTCTTGAACTGCTGGTTTGTCTCTGGTTGGAATAAATCCATTCTTTCTGAGAACATTTGCCCCATGTGGGTAAAAATCAGGGTTCAGTTGCACCACCTAGACGTAAGGGCAATCTTTTAAGACCAATCCTACCAAGGTTGGGTTAATATTTGTTGCACCACACCGGTGCCTAAATGTTGGGTCTAACCAGGGGTGGATGGTGCAGCGAGGGTTAAGGTTGAGTGGTAACCTTTGAACACTCTTTAATTCCTTTCCCAATAAACTTCCTTGCATCCATTAAGCCATGGCCTTAGTTAGCGACCGTACCATTGCTAGCTACACTGAGCGCTTGCTAGCTCTCAAAGCATCCCAGACTGCAGCTTTGTCGTCTATCCTCTTAGGTCCTCTCCTACTACAAGATGCACGTCATTGATCTGATTGGTTGATATGATGGGCGGCCGATCCCCTCCCCCACCACTGCAAGCGCCTCCAGATGGTCGTGTAAAACAAGCCACCTGGCACGTCGGCAACACAAAAGGCTTCGCCGCTATTCTTTACCCACATTTTTATTGCATTCTTTCAACCGTCGCCGCTGTTATCTGCGTAACCACGGCAACGGAGTCTCCTCCAAGCCTCTAGAAAGGCCGCGGCCGCTCTCGGAGCAATCAAGTCACCGGCGGCGCCGCATCCGAAACGAGATTTTCTTACAGCAACCTTACTCCTGAGCTACGCTGAGTCCCGTCGGCCGGTGACTCAGTGACGCGGCACCTGCTGCGGCATCAATCTCCTCATCAGCTACACCCATCAGATTTTTGGGAACACATATATCAGCACCTCCCCCGCCTTGGCTACTATTCAACATGTGCCCTCTGTCATGAGCCTTCTAGCTGTCTGCCTCCCTCTCTCTCTCTCTCTCTCTCTCTCTTTGTCAAATGACATGCTGTGCCAAGTGTAAGTGATTCAGCTGACTCACAGGCAGTGTGGGTTGCCAATTACCACCCTCCTCACTCCAGCACATACATACAGAGGTAGAATACAGAATGCAGAGCCGGAGAGACGAGGGGAAAATGGACTAAAAATGTCTATTTTCCGCCGGCAATCGCTCGGAAAAGAGGGTTTACTTACACGAGCGTACGAGAACTTGAGCCTCAAAGACGCTCCCTTTCTTTCTTCGCTTTGTGAAGCCCCAGTCTGCCAGACGTGGCTACAAATTAATAATTTGCTCCCCGAGGAGCGGCACACTGAGTCATTCCCCCAATTACGCCGGGGTAGAAAGCAAACACAGTAGCGCTCAGAGGTAGTCAGAGAGCTCCCCTGGGGTGCGCACATCCTACCTTTGTTTCCTATCAGGGAGACCTACTTCTGCCACCGAGAAACAAGGTCACATTACGAGCTCTTTGCCTTCTGTATTCCACCTATGAAAGTGCAACACTTTTTTTTTTTTTATCTCTCTGTTTTATGTTAACGCGGCGGGTACAGGGAAGCGAGAGCAAATGATCGGTGTGCACGCTGGGTTCCGCTAATGCCCTAGCATCAAGTACAGATTGAGCCACGGGACGCCGGTCGCTAGGCCTCATTAGCTCCGAGGGACAAGGGCGTCACCCTGACACACACACACACACACACACATACAACACATGTGCTCGTGTGTGAAGCTGAAGGCGGCGATTAATCATCTGCAGCGCATGGAAGCGGCCATTTAGTCCGAGGTGATCCAAGGTTATCTCGTCCACTGAGGCGGGCCGACCTCAGCATCGCGCCTTGTAATTGGCTTTAAAATGTATGGATGATATCAGCGAGGGTCATGTTGAGTCACATCAGTCAACTTATGAAGCGCAAGATTCATCCAATATACTTTAATAGTGTATCTGTCACATATTAGTAGTGGTGATTTTATCACGTACGCTGTCCCGATCGGTACCAGGCTTCGCCCAAGTCCGATCTTTCGTAGTTTTCTAGTTTTAGGTTTGCTTTAAACCAAATTATGTTTCTCAAACTTTCTTTGTCTTCTGTTTTAATTGCTGTTTTAACTTGTGCGAAATTGGCTTGCGTCAAATCTGCAGAAGAAGAAGAAAGATCCAAAGACAAAACATGTTCGCTGTGTGGAAGAACTTTAGGAAATGAGTAAATTGTGCCACGTGGATATTTGGTGAGGCGGTAGTAGTTGATTCATTCCCACCAACCTGATTCAGCAACTCAACAACAACAGACACTGAATGTTTAAATGAAAAGAAAAGTTTCCTGAAGACATGGAGAGCAACGTTGGGTGACCAGAACTAGCACTTTGGGGCCATTTTCGCCCAAATATTGCTGCGGTTGTTGCTTGCACGTGTTGTTTCGGCGATAAAAGTCCAGAAACCTGAAAATGCACTTTCCGGCTATTTTCGACTGAAGATTTATCGCCGACACGACAACCGAAACCAAAACAACACGACCGAAACAGGGCGTTATGATGATTCAAGCAACAACTGCAGCAATTTTCTGCCTTTTTTTTGGCAATTTCGTTTTTTTTGTTGCCGCATCCCAAACCAGAACATCATCATCGTAGTTTTATTCTCATACCGCTTGAAGACAAATTTCAGACGGGACGGACTGAAGCTCGTTGTCACACCCACGGCGGCCCCCGAGCTTCACCAACTTCCCCATCACCCCAACCCCCCACCCCGTCCCCCTACCGGAGTGCCCACCCCACCCCCTTCAGTTTATAATCAGAGTTGCCGAGCTAAGCAGAGTGAAAGCACAGGAAAGGCAGCGGGGGCCGGTGCTCGACTCCCATTCAGTGCAGCCAGAGGGCCGGCCCGGGCCCCGAAAGCTCAGATTACATCCCACATAATGAGAGGCCTGGCTCAGCAGGCTCTGCCTCCCTCTCTCTCTCTCTCTCTCTCTGCTGCTGTGGTATTATTGCTGAAGTCCTGCTCTGTTCTCTCTGGTTACTACGCCGACAACTGCCAGCACAGCTGCTTTACACTCTTCATGTCACACACAGATCTGCCATATGTGAAGTGTGAGTGTCTGGTGCTTGGGGTCAGTCAGGTTAACCAACAAACGTGTGTTTTAGATTTACTTCTTGTCAAAAGAACGACCAGATCCATCAAAGAAACTTCAGGACTGTGATTGATATTTTTTGTTTTAAAGCTGCCAAAACGAAGACGGCAGATGATTATGCAAAGACCATATCAATCAAATCCTCACCAAATCTAATGTATTCAGTAAAAATGAACTCCATTTTATCTCTGAGAAGTAAAGTCTTGCCAAATTCCAAGCATGAGGAGGATTTATTCCACATTGTGTGGAAAGTGAAATCTGAAAACAAGAAAAACGATCCAGTGTAGGCCTCAAAACCACAAGTTCCTTTCACAAAGCTTTTGGTTTGGGCCTAAACCTGTGGCTGGATCTAAAATTATCCCAGAACTTGAAATAATCTGCAGAGAAATGTCGAACGGTCTGAACTGGTTTTATATATATATATATAAAAAAGTGTGATATGTGTCCAAACTTTTGCCAAAATCACTGTTTGATTTAAGATTATGAAAGAAAGGACGACTCTCAAGTCAGGATGCTGAAGTTTATTTCCTTTTACTTTGTTTCTTTTCAAGAATCGGATCAATTTGGACTATTTCTTATTAAAATAAGACTCCTTCTGGGAAATATGCTGTGATTTGAACCTAATTTTGGTTTTACCTTTATATTTCATCGTAAAAACAGTTCACCTTACCGTTTTTGGTGTCATTCTTTTCAGCACGACCTCACATGTGTGACTTTGCAGTTATTTTTTTCATGTTGACATACTGTATTAACACACTGGACCTAAAACCACACTAAAAACATAAAATCTGAGCAGGAAAAACATTTTTCCCTGTGAAAATCACCATATATTTCTAAAGAACCATTTTTATAACTTGAATGCAAGTCCAAACTGTAAATTTCAAAAGTTTTTGCAAAATTCTTTCACCGTCATCTCTCCATAGGCTGTCACTCTATCCTCTTCCTTAGCAACCATTGTCATATATTTTTATAACTTCTTGAGGTTTCCACCAATAGGAAAGAGGATTTCAAACATTTGAAGCCAGCTAGCGCTCTCCACTTGCTAGCGTCATCTTCCTGTGCTAAACGAGCACAAAACATTATGACAATACTCAGTAAAAGCATGGCTTGAATTATTTTTAATGACTCTAGTTTTACTTGACCTATCAACACAATTTAAAAATTGGTTTATAGTTTCTACCCAAGTTGAAACGGAGACTCAGTGAGGCTGCGTTTTCCTGCTACGTCATTTTAAACTGGTCCAGTGATTTGGACGTGTCCATCAACAATACAGGGTTAAAAACTGAAACAAGTTATAAGTTTAGCAAGTTTCATAAACTGTCCTCACTGGGCCTAAGGTGGTGAAGGCCTTACGACAGCAACAAAAAGAACATATTGAAGCGCGTACGCTTTCTGGAAGCTCGGCGTGTGCAGCGCCGTGACAAAGCCCGGCTCCTTCGCAAACACACAGATCCATTCAGAACGCAACTCGCAGCCAACTCACTCGCATGCCGTGTGGGCCGGCATTGTGCCCATTGCTCCGTGCTTTCAAAGTACCAAGGCCATTAGCATTGTGAAAAGCTGGAGTGGGGCACGGCGACGAGCTTGAGTGTGCATGTGTGCGACTTGAGGTTGGTGTCTATACGGGTCGAAGGGCGTAAAGTTTGTACATATTACATCTTGCTAGATGTACTTTTTAAAAATGTTTTAATCACGGCGCTTCTGCGTCTTCTCCACAGGAGTATCTGCGATCGTGTATTTGTGTTGTAAAGCGAATGAGTGAGGTCACAGACTTCTGTCACAAAGGCTCCCAGCCCAAGGTCTAGTAGAGTACAAGCAGCCTTTGTCAGGGCCATGTGTGGAGAGCTCTGTGCTGCATTACAATGAATCTGAGAGGGGAAGAGAAGTATGGAGCGAGGAAGAGAGAGCGAGAGCCTTCAACAACTCATATTGATAAGCAGGAAAGCGTTCGGCCTAACACCCCGTCTGCTGCCGCCGGCAAAGCACCAGGACTGAAAGGCCAGGGAGGAGAAACGGAAGTGATGAAAGTAAAGAGGGCACAAAGATGGTTCCTCTCAGGGTTGGGGTTGAGTCTCATGGGGTGGCTGGCTGAACAAGGTTATGGACCCCAGATGGAGCCTGAAAAGGGGAAGGAGAGGAATTGGGCGAGAGTGGGCACCACTCATTGACATGAGTTAGACCCCTGATGTTGGCTTGTCCGTGAGAGAGATCAGTCTGACCTATAGATTTGCAAACCAACGCATAACAAGAGAAATGACAGAGTTCAAAGGTCACATAGAAGACTATTCTCATGACACCATGATGATCTGAAATGAATAAAGAGGACCAAACAATCGTCATCATTCAGGAGATACAGTTTGTCTCTTCTTAGCCTCCCAGCTAACAGTAGCTCTTCCTAGCTTACTACCCTCCCAGCTAATAGTAGGTGTTCCTAAGTTCCCAGCCTCCCTGCTAACATTTATTTGATTGTAGACATGTTAAAGGATATATATCCCATATTATTTTGTTATGGGAGTCTAGCTAAGAGTTGTAAACCTGTTGAAAAACAAAACTTTTTGAAAATTTGGCAGCCATATCTTGAAAAACAAAACCTGGTTGTTTTTCTTTTAACTCTTCCTAATGCGACATAGCTTCTTCGTTTCCCTGTAGTTGCCTGTTTCTTCTCTACTATGTTCAGATTACACGTCCTTTCCATAGGGAAGACGAGAACACCATGTCAGGCCCCAGCTGCATACAAACATCTACATTATACACGTGACATGTTCAAACCTGGCCTTGATGGTTCACTGCAGGTGGCTGATCATCACTTATTGATAAGGTGAAGCTATAAACAACCCGTGTGTTGGACGTAAAGCCGCCGTGTTCGTGCAAACAAAGCAGCAGGTGGGGGGTGGTGGACTAATCTTAGGGTTTATGTGTTTATGTGCACGCAGCATACCTTCAGGCACACGTATATGCACATGTGTGTGTTTATTACACAAGAAGTATCATATGGATGCAGTGTTGTGTCTGTCTTTCAAATTTAGGAGCGCTCTAACGGACAGACTGACTGACTCACAAGCCAATAATACACTCTGCACCTGTCTCTGTGAGCCTGAACACAACACAACCCGCCCATTAAAGGACAGTTCTCACATCAAGACACCATCAGCTTTATTCAGATTCATGAGTTGTTGAGATTATAGTTTGGACTAAGCTCAACTTTGAGCAACTGGAGAGACTTATACACAAAAAGACTTTGGTTCCTGCTAAGAGAGCATTGGCAACAGGAAAAACTAGCTCCGTCCAAACACTAGAGAGATTTCAAATAGGTGTAGAATGAACATTTATTGAGGAAACATGAACATGCGAGGTGACAGTTGGGTCGGTAGTCGATAGTTGACTCGTAGAGCAACACTGGCTGGTGGACGCTGGTGGACGAAGACAAAGAATTTGCAATCGTCATTGCACACAAGTTGCAACATAATTTTGTTTGGCAGCAATTTCTAGTAACAGTTTGAGGTCAGGTCAAGAAAGAGTCGGTAGGTGGAAGAAGGAGACCTCTGAAGAAGACTTCTAGGACGACCATGGATACAGGTGGAGGTGGATAGCCTTTAGATGTGGTGAGAGGGAATGACTGGATGGAAGAAGATAAGGAAACATAGGAGACAGATGTTCCTTACTGAACTCTCGTCTAAGCTTTACATCAACACCTTTACATTCTGCTTGTTTCACTTCAGAAACATTTATTCATTCATTTATTGATGTATTACCACCTTTCCTTTAGAGGGATCATGGAGGCTGGAGCCTATCCCAGCTATCAGACCTATCTAGGGCCAATTTATCCAAAAAAACTGGACTCGTAGAGTTTCTTGACAATGTTTCGTCCAAGTCTTCAGTTCTAAAAGACTAATGGGGAGTTAAATAGGAACAGTGGGTGTCGTCTGCCTGACACTCGCATAACTAGAGTTTGTTAATGACCAGATATTTAACTGCAGATAAAGGAAACAGTTTAATCTTCCTGCAATGATTGGACCCTAACAAGCCTTTGGACTCCGGGAGGAAGCCGGGAGACAGTGGACGGTCGGCAGCCTCAAGCCCAGAACCTTCTCTATGTGACAGGACAGTACAGTAAAAGAAAAATCAAATGTTAGGACAACATTTACATGAGGCCAACAACACAAAAGTCCCTCTCCAGTGAGCTCATCGCCCGGAAGCAACACATTTACCGACATATTTGCATTTTTCTCACATCTACCCCATTAAATCCAAGCTGCTCCGTATTTCCTTTTCCACTTTGTCTTCCAGTTCTGTGCAAAGGCAATATCCCGAGCAGACGAGCCTTCAAGGGGGATAATCGTTGACGCTGCATGTGTCAGTGTTCGGGTGCTTGTATTACTCATGTTGTGGGGGCCGACCTCAAGTTTTGGGAAGTAGTTTTAAGATTAGATTTAAGGAAGTGGCTGCAGTGTCAGCTAGGAGAGGAGAACACATGCCGTCTGCTGCATCCCGTAAAGTTACGGTTCCACGTTGGTGTCCGTTTGCGTAGCACTGTCTTTACAGAGTGAAGGATTATGGGACTTCAACCAACGTGGAGGCTAGTTATGTGAACTCCCCCCAAGAACTTGGCACAGCATTGGATTGGAGTTCACTGTGACAAGCACAAGAAAAACACAAATGTTGCATGATGTATTTGATCCAAGAGTTTCTGAGACCTCTGCCCCGGTCACATAATTAACACTTTCCTAAAATAAACAGTTGTATGTAATTGGAGCGTTGTTATCTGCCCCCTGGTGGATTTATCCATGCTCTGCGGTGAGTAGCAGGTTTTTGGCAGCCATTTCCAAAATGGCTGCTTCCATATGGACTGACTTTCCATATTTTTGCAGTGAAACTTTAAAAATGTTACAGTAAGAACGTAATTTGTTAATATTTTTATATAGTTATTTACTTTAAGCATCATGTCATAGTAAAAGCGTGTTAAAAACGTATGGATTAATTATGATACAGCAGCTATACGTGGTCATTTAATTACTGTAGTTCATTGTAATCTGTATTAGTCCTTCCTCAATGCTGATTAAATTTTTGTAAATTTTTGTAATTTTTTTAAACACATGTAAACTATTAAATTGATCTTGAATATGCATTAATTTTGTCAATATTAGTAGAATTTTCTTGATGTTTTTGTAGGATTTTTTTATTTTTTTTATGCAACTTAATGTTCGAGGTCAGATTGGTAATTATTTGCTTTTCAGTCCAACTTCACCTGATCAAGGACAGACTTTTTTTTTCTACCAAAAGACAAAATAAATAAATAAATAGTAATAGTAAGAAAAAATAAAAATTAGCCTGTTTGGGGAAAAAATAAAACCAGATCAAAATAAAGATGGAAAATTGTTAATATTTTGGGTATTTTTTAAAAAAAAGTATTTTTATTAAAAAAGAAAATAAAAAAAATATTAATTCAGTATGTCCGGCTTTACCGGGTTAAGCATGAACGAATGAGGGCCAAATATTAAAAACTGGCCTTCCTGCTCTTACAGAGACGTTCTTTGTCCATTCTTTCTTCACATCAGCGACAACGACGGCACAAACACAAGTCGTCTTCATGTCGTCTGGTTGCATCACGCTAACCCCGCGCCGGAGCCTCAAGTTTACGAACACAAATCAAGAAGAACTGATCTCATTCCGTTCTCTTTGTTCCTCCTCCCAAAATGCACCCAGCTGAACGAATGACATCATATTTTCTTATGTTTTTATTTTTTCCTCTGTTTGCTGGAGGTGGCACACTGCTCCGGAAGGCGCTTTAGGCTCTGAACATTAGAAAACATATTAGAGGAGAACGTGCTCGGGGACCGCCAAGGACATGATCGCATTGCCTGGCAACTGAACACATCAGAGGAGCGTGCGCGCAACCCGCTCAGAAAAACGTGTTATGTGATTTTTATACGAGGTGGTGAGTCATGGACTAAGTGGAGCGATTATAACACATGTTTAGGGGTCATTTGTAATGAAAGAAGGTAAGAGGTGCAGAGAACCGGATCAACATGTGGACACTGACCGTCTCTTTTTTTCTTTCGTCTCTTTATGAATTAAAAACTTTTTTCACTCCCCTCTTGCTGCTTTACAGGACTGCAGTCGTCATGGCAACACATCAGCATTAATAACATCCCCGGGCAAACTTTGGACGTGATCTCCCTGCGGCCCGCTGCGGTCGATTCAAGGCGCTCGTTATCGGCGTCTTGACAGGTGCTTGTCCGCCTCTCGGTTAATAACCACCAGCCCCCGTTTGCAGTCCTCGCCACCCCCCTTCTGTTTGTCTTATCATTTAATCCAGCCGTCGTTCCTTCTCTCCACTCTTCCTTCTTCTAAACCAAGCCGAGGTCAGAGGTCAGAGGTCGGCATGTGATCTGGTTTAATGCACGCCGACATGCCGCCTAAGCCGCTCAGGGCGACAGCGTGACGTCACCGGCGCACATTAATGCGCCGCAAACACTCGGGCCTTGATTAGTGGTGAGCCGCACGTGAGGGTTTCGGCTGCGGCCGGCTTAGAGGCGCTTGTCCCGCAGCCAAACGCGCAGGCGTTTAGACGCGAGTGTAAACACACGGCTGCCTCGGCGAGATCCCTTCGTGGAAAATCCATCCTCCTCTTTACCTGTTGATTACTAATCATCCGCTCTCCAAACAAACCTGAAAGGGCAAATTATTCAAGCGTTGCGGCCCGAGCTTCCCTTCAACGCCGGCGCTTTCATGTTCTAATGCGTCCGCCCCGCTCTCTCTGAGAAGCGTTTTTTCGTCTCATATGGTAATGCAGGCGGCGGGGAAACAGGTTTATGGCTTTCCTGCCATTCAAGCGCCGAGGCGGTCTTTCCATGACAAAACGATGAAAGCGTGGATTAATATTCATGAGGAACCTGACTGCAATCCAAAAATAGTTCAACTTCTCCGACAGGCCCGGGCATTTCCTTCCATGTCAAGCAACGAGCGCTTATGCAATGCTCGTCTTGAAATAAGGTCAGACGCCTAAAAGCCTTACATCGAGCTGAAACTGTGCAACGTCACAGTTTAAAGATTGTGTGAGAGGAGAACTCGTTTGAAGCTGGCTGAAAACTTTGAGTCTATTTACGGAGCAGTCCTGGAGCGATGACGACTTTTCGAGGAAGATGTTTGACGCTCGGGTTTCTCAATAGTTAAATGAGGGTCTCGGTGTTTGACCTATTATGTAAGGCCGGTATTAGTCAGATGCTAAAACGGTGACAAACAAGAGCAGGTGCATGCAAGGAAGCTAGCAAAAAAAAAAAAAAAAGACAAAAACAAAACCCTCTTAAGGGCAAGGGTGCTGGGAGGTTATGCTCGCCTGAAAAGTTATACCCAAAATAAATTACAAATAGCTCCAAAACCATCAGCTCCATATGGATAAGTAAGGCTTTAGTAGCGTTAGTAACACTATGGCTGTTACTATGTCTGATTAATTTGTCTTTGTGTCTTTTCTAGTAAAAACTGTACCCTATACATCATGAAAATCTACCATTGTGCACATTATAGAATCCATAAAAGTACTGATACTCGAACTATGGCTGCATGTCTTCTTTGTTGGCTGTGGCTAACTGGTTAGCTCCAGGTATGTGATTCATGACCGTCCATATGTATAGGTAAGGCTTTAGAGTAGTGTTGCTATGCCTGGTTAATTTGTCATAAACTAAAGATTCTAGTAAAAGAAAATTAATTCCTTCTAAAAGAGTCAATCCAGTCTTTGGCCAGTGTTTATAACCTGTACATTATGAAAATCTACCATTGTGCACATTATAGAATCCATAAAAGTACTGATACTCAAAGTTTGTCTGTATGTCTTCTCTCATGGCTTTGGCTAACTGGTTAGCTCCAGGTATGTGATCCGTTGTATCAATGGAAAGAGTAGCTTCTCTAGTTTCAAGGGTGCTGGGAGGTTGTGCTCGCCCCAAACCAAACATAAACCCAAAATAAATGACAAATATCTCCAAAACTATCAGGTCAATACATGACCCTGGTCTCTGTGGATAGGTAAGGCTTTAGAGTAGTGTTAGTAACACCGTGGCTGTTACTATACCATACCTAAAGTGTGCCACACTGGGTTTTTACCACTTGAAAGATAATCTGGCACCAAAATACAATTGATACCCACTAAAGGAGGCAATGTACACGCAATTCAGTCTTTGGCAATTTTATATAATCACTGCATTATTAAAATTGACTATTGTGCACATTATAGAATCCATAAGAGTACTGATACTTGAAGTTTGGCTGTATATCTTCCCTGTTGGCTGTGGCTAACTGGTTAGCTCCAGGTATGTGATGCATGACAATGGTCTCTATGTATAGGTAAGGGTTTAGAGTAGTGTTAGTAACACTGCGGCTGTTACTATGCCTGATAAATTTGTAAAAAACTAAAGATTCTAGTAAAAACTGTTCCGTGTGGACTCTCTGTTTGGGTTTTTACCACTTTAACGATAATCTGGCAACAAAATACAACTGATTCCCACTAAAGGAAGCAATGTACACACAATTCAGTCTTTGGTCATTTTATATAGCCTGCCATTATTTGTAAATTCTTTGTGCACGTTGTAAAATCCATAAAAGTACTGATACTCGAAGTCTTCTCTGTTGGCTGTGGCTAACTGTTTAGCTCCAGCTACGTGCCGCCTAGTATCAATGAAAATAGTAGCTTCTCTAGTTTCAGCTGACACTCGTGGTATGGCATCGAGTGGATTGTGTGGTACTGCTGCGTACCCTTTTGACTTGTCCCTGATATTTAAGGGCTCTTATTTATATGACCTGAAATAGTCAAACAACAAACGAATACTTTTTGAATTAAATACACTTGCACAGTTTAAAGCTTGATTAGAGGCATTAGAGACCACACATCCTAATGTATCACCTAGTAACTGGCAGTTACATAACATTTTATTGTTCTATTGTTTTTACATCATGTTTTCCGCTATACATCACCAGCACAGCCACACTGACACAGAAATATTTTTGTACTATTTTTAATTCCATTTTATTGCCTTTGTTTCCTGGAAAATCATTTTAAAACGTCCATGTTTCATCCTGCACTAGGGGGCATGTACTCGTCCAATGAAACGCTTTGTTGAATTTCCATGGCCCTCCCTCCCCCTGTAGTTGGAGCTGACCAATCAGAGCACAGCGGGCTTTTCTTTTTTCACTCTGCCAGCTGTTTCACAAGACTTAAAGTTAAGTCTACATAGAATTATTACCCTACCTTGAAATTTGGCCTTATTCTTTTAGATTTACAACCAACTACTTCACTGTTCTGGGTTACGTTTGCATGAATCTTTCACAGAGGTGTTTTCAGGCTAAAAAATCCACTATATATTACCTGCTGGACTGAAAATACCAAATGGTTGCGATCATAGAGGGACATTTAGCAGCTTAGGAGATGTATTTTCTTTTGGGATTTGTCTAAAACGTTGGAGCAAAATGGTCTCTCCCACCTCTCCCTTATCTCAAAGCATCTGCACTTCCATTAATCAGCCTCCTTGAAATTAAACTTCATTAAAAGTTCAGTCTTATTGGCCTCTCGAGTAAAAATGGTTCAACGTGAACCTGAGCAGCGACTCATGAGATGAAACTGCCCCGACCAGATCCTTCCACTCAGTCAAGCGCTCCCTCCAGTGTCTGATTAGCTTCACAGCGTTTCAGCCCAGGCTTCAGCTCATTGGTCGCTCTGGTGCCAGAGGAACAGGCGCTGTGAAGTCACCGCAGCCGTAGGAGCTATTTACAGTGAATCTATAGAGCCACGTGGTCGGGGAGGAGGAGAGGCCAACAAAACACAGTGAGCTCAGGAGACCAGAGGAAGACGTGATGAAAAAGATGCTTCTTCCAAACGTAACAGAGTACGTCACACAGCGTCTGCTTCAGTAAACACAGACGAAGCAAATGAAAAGGAAAGTTTAGATTTTAATGAAATAATAAAAAAATCACATTGTCATTTTATATTTTTCAAATAGTTTGAAAAAAAGAACAACAAATAATAATAATATGACAATAAAAATAAAATGAAATAAAAATATGATTTTGCAATTCTCAATTAATTTAATAATAATAATAATAATATAAAAAAATAAAATAAAATAAAATACAATAATAATTTATAAAATAATTATATTTTGTAAAATAAAATAAAATAATTTGTAAAGTAATATTTTGTAAAAACTAAAACCATAGTTGGGAAAAAATTAAAATTAAATTAAGGTAACAAGGGATTTTTTTAATTAACTTTTTAGTAAATTATATATATATATAAATAAAACAAAAGTTTGTCATTGGTGTGAGGGTTCCTGTCTGGGTCTATGAACAGCTGTGTATTATATTAATTTCCTAAGAGTCAAAGAAGTCAAACTGTTGTGTGTTACAGCTTTATCCGCTGTAAATCTTAATCCTTTACTCAAACTCAACCTCCTTAATTCATCCGTGAGCGACGTCGAAGCAGCTGTTGTCATCTTCCTCTCTCCCATGATAACATCTGATTTAAATGCTCAAAGCTCCCGTGTCCTCGCCTGTCTTTGTTTCAGTCTGAGAGGCTGTAAATCAGATCAGTGTCCACGCTGGACTCATGTCTTTGTGTTCCCTCGTCTCTGCTGGGTCACTCCAGGACGGGAACAATGTCAAATCCCAGAGAAACTCTTTGTGATTTGGGATTAGAACATTTTGTCCCAAACATCCTCCTCCTCCCTCTGCCTCTTCACTTCCCCACTCTGCCTCCCCTCTCTCTCTCTGTCTACCTCTCTCTCTTTCTGGTGTGTCCTCTCATGTTTGTTAATCACTGTTCGTGCATTTTACTCCGACACATCTGCGTTCTCTCTCCGAACGTTGCGTCCCTGGTTGGAGAGCAACCGTTCGTCGCATCGTTTTTCTCTCGGTGAAACACTCGAGTTCGGTTCCCACAGACCTGAACGAGACGCCTCGGTGAGTTTGACATGAATCAAAACCAGGCTGGTGGTGTGACATCTCATTAAAGAGACAGTCTGCTGCACATTTCTCAAGCTGGAGGCGTTGTTTGGGGGGAAGGAAGTAGCAGCACAGCATGTACCGGCGGCGGGCTGTGCATTTTCCACCCAGGCCTTCAATGACCTCCAACTTTATTCAAAGCAGGTCTTAATACCAACATTATGACGCCACAACTATAGAAACCTTTAGACATACAATAAAAGAGGATGTTGCATCGTAGACAGGTCTCATGTAGTGAGATGAAGACATTACTAGAGCAAGAAACTCACTCTCTGCAGCTACCAGCGCCACGTATGTCCTGCAGAAGCATCAATGTCGACCCAAGAAAATGGCAAAAATAGACATAAAAGATGTAAATATAACTCATTTTAATCACCAGAACTTTAGAAACTATTTAGAGTTCTCCTCAGATCCTGTCAACCAACGGTACCGCTCATAGTTGCTGACCTGAAAGTTTCCCTGGCTGGGTCAGGCTAGCTAGCTAGCTAGCTAGAGCCAGAGAGCCGCTAAAAACGTCTTTCCAAGAAGATCTGCAACCAAATTTCCTCTTTCCAACGTCGTGGCTTCAACAGATAGCTATCTAAACGTTAACGTTGTGCAGCTAGCAACAGGTGAACATGAACGGCTAGCTTAGCTTAAACAGAACGACTCTCTTACGCTAGCATAGGCCACACATGTGCGTTTCAAGCTTCAGCCGCCTGTAGTTTTATTTGTGAAGGCTCTGGTAGTTTTCTTTGATTCCAGCAACACGTGACGGCTGAAATATGATTGGATTAAAGCTATAATGCTAAGCTACACTGCAGGAATCACCACAGCGAGAGACAGATAATACATAAAATGAAAAGAATAGGCTGTTTGGACTAATTTAATAAGATTAATGGACAAATATTAAAATGTAAGTCAATGATTTTGATCCAGCAGAGAAGGCTTTGTTGGCTCTGACGGCGCCTGTTTAGTTCAGCATCTTCTTCGTTGAGTCACGAGCTGATATGATCCGTCTTCTTGGTCCTCTGTCCTCTGTCCTCTGTCCTCGGTCATCTTCAGGGTGCAGGGTTGTGGTGTGCGTCATGGCCCGGCTCTAATCTAATGGAGAGAAACGTCTGCCTCGCCTCAACCACCCGGGTTATTAATCACGCCCGGTCTTCCGCCTGATTTCCTCGTTTGAGACGCAGACTTCGTTTCACTCTGATTAGATTCTCAGCTACCTGACCTCCAATCATTTTCCTCCACGACGAAACAGAGAACCATCCATCCATCCATCCATCCATCCATCCATCCATCCATCCATCCATCCATAGGTGGAGGTAACAGTGTCCTAGTTTCCCCTCTCCCTGAGCAGCTACTATTTTTAGAAAAAGAATCCCAGAGAGTCAACGCCAGCATTTTTATGTTCTGAACAATTTACAGATACACCTCCTCCTCCTCCTTATCCCCCCCTCCTCTTGTGACCTCTCTACCTCCACCTTCACCTCCAATCACCTTCTCTCCTTCTTCTCCTCTCATGTGAGCCACATTTCATCCTCCATACACTTCTTCTTCTGCTGCCTTTTAATCACAAGTCACGTTTAAAGCCAGTAAGCGCGCTAATGGTTTTCTTATCTGATCTCTGTCACATCTGCAGCACGTTTTGGTGACATGTAGACCAGCCAGACTCCACGTAGCTTTCTTTATTAAATTCATATGCATAATTAATTCTAACATTAACATTCTGAGCTTGTTTGTTTAATTGATGAACTTTAAATAGCAGCTCTGTGCCATCATCTTCTTTTGATTGTTTTATACTTTGCTGCCACCTAGTGGTCGGTGGACGCAACAGCACTGGACATAAACGCATGACACACACAGTGTATGACACTCTGAGCTCTGATTGAGTGTTTGTAAATTATGAGCATTTTATAAAGAGTTAATTTATCTCTTTCATCACTGTTTAATTAAAAGAAGCAAAGACTTTAGCTTCATACTTCATAGATTTGCTCTGCAGGCATCTGCTGCACCCTGAAGATGTTACTTCTACTCCACACAGAAACTCTGTTTTGTAAACCATCTTGTGACAATCTAATGTTCTGCTGGGAAACTTCTGGACCTGGCATTCATTCATTCATTGGTGTGGATGTTCCTTAGACATGTAGCACCCACCTAGACCAGACCAGGCACCCCCACCCCATAGCAATGACACTCCTTGATGTTCAGCACACAAATGCTTTAGGAACAACTAAAAAAAAAACATGAAGAACATCTCATGGTGTTGACCTGGCCTCCAAATTCACTAGATCCCAAACTGATCAAGCATCTGTGGGATGATCCAGTATTAGGTGGTCATAATGTTATGCTTGATCGGTGTATGTAGTTAATACGAGTTTGTTTTGTTTGTGGACAGGAGATCACCTCTGTTAGTAGAGTTCACTGATTCTGTGTCACCGAGGGCGTTGTGCCCCCCGTACCTGTTGCTGTCTGGCTTATTATTATGGTCTGTCTGTGTCTGGCAGGCTGCCTGGGCGGTGATCTCTGGCTGAACTTGACACTGGGACGGTCGGCCGGCGGGGATCGTCGCTTTCTTTTTAAACTCTGATGAAAGAAGAAGAAGAAGTCTCCCTGTTTCTTCTTCTTCTTCTTTTTCTGCTTGGCGGCCTCTTTTTCATTAGCCGGGGTCGGAGGTCGCTGCACTAGGGCCGGTGGTGTGTAGGTCATGGCGGGAATTTTAGGAAAATAGAGGATTAGAGAAGAGGATGTGAGGGCAGAGGGGGAAGGGGGAAAACACTCGGCTCTCCGCTTCTTGTTTGGTTTCATTTGGATCCTGCTGGTTTCTACCTCAGCGCTGTTTGCACCTTTAGACGAGATCTGATCAGGAGAACCAAGCTCGTCCCTCTTCTTTCTCCTCCTCCTCCTCATCCTCTTCTTCTTCCCCTTCATCCCGGCCTCTTGCACATGAAAGGGGCCGCGCAGGGCCAGCGGACGGACGGCCGGCCGGCCAGTCGGCGGGGTGTGTGCTATGCGAGGGCCCCAGACCCAGACACAACACAACACGCAGCTCTGCAGGCCACCACAGCTGGGCTGGAATGTGACCTGCTTCGGATTTTAATGCTAGACCAGGCCCTCTGTGTCTGAGGAGGAGGAGGAGGAGGAGGACATGGATGAAGGGACGACAACTGAACAGAACAACACCGTCTGGTATTCTTCCTCCTGCACCAACGCTAAGAAATCACAAAAAAAGAAAAAGCCAAGGGGGACGTTTTCCAAATCATCTTTATTCGTCGTAAAAGTTTTAATGAACACTAATAATAATAATAATAAACTAATAAAAACCCTATATGAAACAGAAAAATAAATATGAAGCACGCACGTTTCACATACATGTTCTGTGTTTTAAAGAAATTAAACGTAACAAAACGGATTCCGCAAAAAAACAAAACAAATAACAATAAAATAAAAAAGGAACCCGGAGAGCTTATTAGATTCTGGTAGATAAACTGAGGCTTCACGTTGCAGCACTGGACGAACAATGTCACAACATAAAGAGGATATAATAAACTATTGGCTAAATAAAGGATATTCAGGAAGATAATTAAATACTTTGTACAGAGCGGATGTTTGGCAACTTTTTCCGAACAGTTCGTGGACGTCAAAGTTGTCCGAGCTTGAATCTAGAGTGGAAATCGGCTAACGGCGGGAGTCCGAATGATTTCAGAGAGATGTGTTGGTTTCAGTCTGACGGTTGAGGTCATCTGGAGCTTATCTGTCGAGCGGGGATTCCTACTGGACCGCTGAGAAATCTTTGAGGAGGTCGCAGGTCTTCTTGTGGACGACCTCGCGTAGCTTCCGGGCCCTGCGAGCGCTGGACGAGCCCACGAAGCTGTCCGGCTGCAGGACGGCCATGCCGTTGTGGACGTCCCCCATGATGATGAGCTGGCCGCTGGCGGCGGTGATATTGGGGCAGGGGCAGTTCCAGTCCACGTTCAGGAGCGTCACCTCCAGCGGCTCCTTCCCGAAGAACCTCAGGCCCATCTTCTCGTCCTTCAAGATCTCTTCCACCGTCACCAGAGCGTGGCCCGACTCCTGCTCCTCCGTGAGCTCGGTCACTCGGCCCAGGATCACGAAGTCGCTCTTGCAGAAGCTGGCCACCATCTTGCCTCGGGGCTTGCACATCTTGCAGTTGTGGTTCTTGGGGAAGGGGCACATCTCCTCGCAGGCCTCCCTGGACTCGAAGTTGTTCTCGTTGCCGCCGCAGCCGCCGTACACGAACGACTGGCACTTTTTCAGGGCACTGCTGTACACCCAGCGGGGCTCATACGCCTTGCAGGGCCCCTGGAGGCTCGGCAGGCTGCAGGGCGCAGCCAGGTCTCCCCCGCAGGACAGCATGCAGGCTTCGTAGGTGTCAAAATGGTTCCGGTTTTTGTTGCACTGGCTGTAAGTAAAGGTGAAGCAGTTGTTCCTCTTGGGCTCGTAGTACCAGCTCATGCTCTCGTCCCCGCAGTCGTCCGTGTCCGGACCCTTGAGGCACTCCGCGGCGGGGAAAGGAAGCTTGGTGACGTTCCCTTCTGCGCCTTTCTCCTTCGTGATCACGACCAGAGGAAAGTGCGCCGACACACTTCCCCCGACGTTTCTAGCCGAGCACGTGTAGATCCCGGCGTCCTGCAGCTGCGCGTTGTATATAACCAGCTGGCCGATGTTGGTGACCACGACGTTGCCCCGCACGTGGTTGGGCCTCATGATGGTGTTCTCTTTGCCTTTCAGCTGTTTCTCCCAGGTGACTTCTGGGTGCGGCTTACCGGAGACCTCGCACAGGAAGCTGGCCGTCTCGCCCACGAAAACGGCCTGCTGGGTGGGTCCGGTGTGTATGATGGGGAGCTGGATGTCCGTGGGGAGGGTGGTCTGGAGGGCGGTGGTGGGGTGTAATGTGGTCTCTTCAGGGAGTGGACTGGTGTTGGGCCATGTCAGGTGGTACCTGTAGGTTTGGCAAACAACACAGTAATTAATCAGAGCAAGGCAGCTTTTTAAACAATGACCTGGAAAGCTGAGAACACTAGGGATGTCCCGATCGGTACTGGGGTCGATTCCAATCGTCTTGGTGTTGTGCAATGTGGGCGTTTGATGAGGGGGTAGTAGTTGATCGTGGATCGACCAACTTGATTCAACATCTTGGGGCAAAGGCTGCACCAAAGAGACAAGTTTCCTGGAGACAGCGTCCAGGAGAGGAATCTTCCGAAGAGGGTTAGGGAGTCTATGGCAACGTTGGGCGACCAGAACATTTCTGGAGTAGAGAACTCAAGGTACAAGCTACCGTCACCACACGGCATTACCTTTGACAGAAAGATTTATCGGACTGAATCTAGTCCACTCTAGGAGAAGACAAGGAAAGACTTTGGGAACCTACAGGAGACCAGATTTAGGACTTTTACGATCAGTCCCAGACTTGGATCGGGCTCGATTGGGACATCCCTAACGTAGAAGAAGATGAAGCTTTATCCCACTACACCAAAAAAAAAACCAAAACTAAATCTAATGTACTTAACATGTTACCTGCAGGTGACCTCAGAGATAGAGATACCCTTGGAGCAGGCCTCGGCGTCCATGTAGCACTTGTTGTAGTACGTCATGCCGTCGGACGCGCACGTGAAGTGGGGCTCCCTCTCGCACCGGTCCCGGCACTTGCAGACGGGCTGGCCGTCCCAGATGTCGCACTCGGAGCCCTGCTGCGAGCACATGAACTCGTCGCAGGTGGCCCCCTTCGGCATGCTGACGGGGCCCTTGTTGCCCTTGATGTCGATGTAGCGCGCCGCCACGCAGCTCTTGTTGCCGCACACGTTGGGGCAGCACTTCTCGAACGTCTCGCAGTCCTCGGGGGGAAGAAAAGAAGAGGTTTTTTTTTTCTTTTTGCAAAACAAGAGGAAACTGTGTGACAGGTGCAGCAGAGTTTAGCTGAAAACAAAAGGTGACCGGGTTTCTGCAGTCGGGGCCCCACGGCTGCCAGATGAAAACAGGTCAGCTGACTTTGTTATCTCCTTTAAACCCATTCCTGGTTTTTGCTTGAGCTCTAAGAGAGTTTTAATTGAGATCTTAATTAAGTCCTTAACTGTACTCTTGTTTGTCTTAAAGTTTTTCTCAGTTTTAAGCGTCTGTTTTTAAAATTGCACCTTACGGATACGGAATGCAGATTTTCCGAGGCTTCGTTAAATGTCCAGTTTGGATTCGGTTTAACATCTGACACAGTTGGATTCAGGTTCAGCTTGTTAGTTTTCTTTTGAAGGACAGAAAGTTCCTCTCGTGCCAAGGAAAACAGGAGCCGTCGGAAATTGAGAATCTAGAGGCCGTTCTTTCTCTCTTTCGAGTAAAGATGAGATCAGAACAGATGAGTTATGTTCGTGGGTCCAGGTGGCTTTAGGTCAGAGCAAACATCTAAATATCTAAAGGTCATACATAGCAGGGGTGTCAAACATATGCCCCGTGGGCCAAAACCGGGCCCCGGTGGGGTTTAATCTGGCCCGGACGCATGAATTTGCAAAGACTTTAATTTATCCGCTGTTTTTAGTGAAAACAATGGACGGAAGACAAAACACAGAATTATTTCAGGTTGTTCGCAAAATGTTTTGCAAAAGGATTGTTCATTAAATGCAAATGCAATGTTCTGGCCCCTGTACTTCAATGAGTACGTAGCTTTCGTTTCTAAATGGTTAGCTGAGCGTCTTGGCCACTTTAACATTTAGCAAAATTCATCACATCCAGTTTTCTTTTACTAAATTACCTGAAATATAGAAACTGATGCATGCTCTTTAGTTCAAGACATTGTCCAACATCCTGTTGTCTTCCTGTATCTTTTACTCTTCACATTTGAATGCTTAAAATTCAGTAAGTCCAGTCTTCATTTGCACCAGGCAGGACTTCCCGGCCCTCAAAAGGGAGGTCCGTTCAGTCCGTTGAGAACCCTAACCCTCCACAACCTGCAGGACATTTACACTAAACTTTGCAGGTTAAGGGTCGAGAAGATCCAGGAACAGCCCAGTCACCTCAGACACTCTCTCTTCTCCCTAATGCCATCATTCAGGCTGTAAAAAGTTATTACTTGTTTTACTGTATTG
This sequence comes from Planiliza haematocheilus, assembly GCA_005024645.1. Lineage (NCBI taxonomy): Eukaryota > Metazoa > Chordata > Actinopteri > Mugiliformes > Mugilidae > Planiliza > Planiliza haematocheilus. The sequence continues at coordinate 670,867 of SRSE01000371.1, read as the reverse complement.
CTTTTTTACTACTGGCTGCAGGTACAAAAATATATTTCACTGTGCATGTGACAAATAAAACCTTCTCTTATATATATCACATACAGCACAGGCTCTGATTGTAAATGAGATGGGGGGATGGGTGTTGGGGGGTCTCACCTGGTCAGATTCGCACTCCCGCATGCAGGTGCTCATGGCGTCCACCCACAGGTTGGGGTTGAGGTCGTTCGGGCACAGCCCCGCGTGGGAGTACACCACCTTCGCCACGGACATGGGCATCGCTCTCACGCGGCAGCTGTCCATGTAGAGGAGCGCGGAGTAGCACTGCCCCAGGAGGAACCAGATCCATCGGGGAAACAGCATCCACCACATGACCGGCGCGTAAAAGAGCGAAAGTTCGGTAAATCCAACGCGTCTCTCTGCTTCTCCTCTCTCTCTCGTTTAAAAGTTTCTCTTTAAATGATCTTATCAGACTCAGATGCAGCAGAAGAAGAAGCAGCTTGAAGCAGCAGCAGCAGCGGTCCCGGTCTGGAGAGAGCTCTCCAGGTTAGTCACTCTCCAGCAGCAAGTGGTTGAAAAAAGAAAACTGCGGCCGTGTTCCCCTTAAAGCGGAGCTCTACGTGAATTACAGTGACCCGAGTCTGCTCGGACAGCAAATCCCAGCTGAGTTACAGTTATGATCAACTTAATTAAAGAAAGAGAGAGAGGGAGAAAGAGAGAGAGAGGGGAGGGCAGGGGAAAGAGAGAGAGAGAGGGGGAAAGAAAGTTCACCAGCAGTTTGCAGACGCTGTTTTCAGAGAGGACTGGCGAGACACCTGTGCGTAAAGCTGCCTTAACCCTTAGTGTGCAGCGTCTGCGCACAGGCTGAAGGAGGAATATAGAATCACCAGAGTTCAAGAAATATGAATTAAAACGTTTAGAATCCACAACCACGTGGGAAAAAATGAGTTTTTTGAAGAAAATGTAGGGATAAAAACTCTGCAGAGCTCGTTATCAGCGGTTTATTTAAGAGTACAACCTTTAATGAGCCTCCAGAAGATGGCACCAAACTCATCAGGTCTTTATATTTGTGGTTTCTGTTCTGGTTTGAAGTATATAAGATATAAATGCACACTTCTTTAAACCTTAGCCGTACATTCTGGATAATCTCGTCTCTAAAAGTTCTCTGAAAACTTTCCAGACAGTTGTTAACAGCCGGTACGGCGATGGCGAGCCAGACTCCGCTGCCCTGCGGTGGAGTCTGACCTTTTGAAAATGTCACATTTCAGATGCAGAGTTCAGCGTCGTCACGGTCGGTTTACACCTTTCGGCTTTGGCATTACGAACATTATGCTCATAATCGCAGGTCATGCTGAAAACGGTGGGAGTGGGTGAGGTGCATTAGGGAACAAGCGAGCATTTTGTTCTCAGAGTTGATGTTAGAAGCGGGAAAAATTGGACACGTGTAAGGATCTGAGCAACTCTGAAGAACCTGCAGCTCTTGTGGCGTATTCCTGGTCTGCAGTGGTTGGTTTTTATCAAAAGTGTTCTGGGAAAAGGCTCAGGTTCTCAGTCGTCCTCGTCACCGTTTGTCCAAAAAAGCTGAAAAAAAGAGCAAGTGTGCTAGTAGAGTTTCTTGAAGAAGTTTCATCCAAGTCGCTTCTTCATTTCTAAGAGACTGGCGGCGAGTTAGGAGAACATCTGCGGGTGTTGCTCATCAGAAACTTGCATGATTAGCGTCTGGTAGCGTCAAAGCTAATGGCTCATAATCTGTCGGAAGATCCGATCTCAACAGACGAGCTACCTCAGTGCTGGTTCTAATAGTACGGAGGTCAGGGGCTGTGTAGCTGCAGACCAGTCAGGGTGTCCATGCTGACCCCTGACCTCTGATGAAAGCTCCTACATCAAAACTGGACGTGGAAGAAAACGGTTCTGGTCTGATGGATCGTGTTTTTATTTTGCATGCAAACATTTAGGGGCTGTGATTTAAAACTCAGAACACAGAGTTTAAAAAGGTTCACGTGTGCAGCGCTGCACTGGAATCACTGGTGATCACAATATTGACACACGAGGAGTCTCAAGTAGTACAGACAGCTTGAAATCACGCTGGGACTAAACCGTATTGTTCCCGAAAAGGCGATTCCAGGAAGGTGCTGCAGAAGAAAAGCAAAGAAAAACAGAACGGAGAGAACGCGCCGGTGGTCTGTTTCTCGTTGGACTCGGGCCCAACTCTCGGACACCGGTTCTGGCTGATGTTGAAAAGCTGGTTGATCTTTAGAGGAATAAATGAAACACAGCCTCACTCTGTGTGTGTGTGTGTGTGTGTGTGTGTGTGTGTGTGTGTGTGTGTGTGTGTGTGTGCGCTGTTGTAGAGTGTGTGCTTCCCAAGCTGAGTCCCTGCTGAGCCCAAAGAGGCCCAGTGCTCCTCAGGCCAAACCCTGTAGTTCCAGTCTGGTCTGCTGTCTGTCAGCCGTCTGAGAGGGTACCACACACACAAAGCAGTGTTTCTATCTTTGAAAGGACTTTCCATTGACATAACGTAGCCCCTGGTCCTTTACCCTAACCTTAACCAGATCAACTACCTACCCCTAGCTGTAGCCCTAACCTAATAGTAACAGTGGACCCACACCTTTCATGTTCTGCAAGAGTTTGGGTAAGTGGAATTTGTGTTTTTATTTTTTGAAAAGACTTTCTGTGGACATAATGCAGTCCATAGCTGCTAACCATAAACTTCTCAACATGTAAACTTTACCATAAGACCAAGCCTTAATAGGTTTAACTCTCAAAACGTTGAAGGGCCCAGAAAAACATGGAGCCACAACTTGAGTATTCTGCAAAAGTTTGCAGAATACTACCCCCAACTATCTTTGACTCAATTACCCTAACCTTCTCAATGAAGTAACCTAACCTAAAATAACCTAACTGTTATATATAAAACCAAGTTTAACCTTGAAAAAATTGTGGGGCCCAGAAAACGGGGGTTTCAATCTTTGAAAGGACTTTCCATTGACATACTGCATCTTACTATAACCTAACCATAGCCTAACCAACAAACCTTACCACAAACTGTAAATAAAATCTCGTCCTATGAGATTTTAACCCTCAAAAACTTGTTGGGCCCAGAACAATGGCCCAACAAGGATAACATAGACCCACAACTTAAGTGTTCTGCAAGAGTTTGGGTACAAAAAACAACCATGTGGAATTTGTGTTTGTGTTTTTTTAAAAGACTTTTGACATAATCCAGTCCCTAGCCCCTTACCCCAAACGTTTCAACCAAGCACCTAACTCTCAACTGTAACATGTAAACTTTACCATGATGCCAAGTCTTGACAGGTTTTAACTCTTGAAACGTTGCAGACTTAGCCCACCCCCACAAATTACCCAAACCTTCTCAGTTAACTGCCTAACCACTAACCCTTACCATAACCTAATTGTAATATATAAAACCAAGTGTTATCAGGCTGAAAAAGTTGTGGGCCCCAGAAAAAGGGTTACACAAGGTCAACATGGGTCCCACAATGTTAGTATTCTGCAAGAGTTTGGCCCTGACAAGTTACAATAAACAAAAACGCACACACAAAATTTGTATTTCTATCTTTGAAAGGACTTTCCATTGACATAATGCACTACCTAAGGTTTCAACCCTCCAAACGTTGTGTGGTGCACAACAATGGCCCAACAAGGATAACATTGACCTGCAACTTTAGGGTTCTGCAAGATTTTGCAGTCCTATATTTCTGTCTTCGAAAGGGTTTTCTGTTGACATAATTCATTCCCTAGCCTCTAACCCTACCTAACCATTACTAACCCTGATTCTAACTTTTACATTTAAACCAACTCTAAAACAAGTTTTAACCCTCAAAAAGTTGTGTAGTCCAGGAAAATGGCTCAACAACTTTAGTATTTTGCAATATTTCGGGCCCTGTGAGTTGCTAAAAACATTCGTCCACATAAAAAGCATGTAATTATAAATAATTAAAGGCGTAGCCACTGATTATTCACCTGCTGATACTAATTATTTACAAGGACTTGCTTAAATGAAACATAATCCATAATCAGACACACACGGTCAATTGCATGCAAATGTGTAAACACAGTCAAGCTGTGTTTTCCCTGTCTGCTCACCCACTCGCCTCCTCAGGCCCTCCACCCCTAACCCCTCACTCCTGCAGACCCCACATTCCCAGCATAGTCGACGTCGGGGCCACAGGTCACACATATTGAATGAAGCCGGGACGGAGGACCCCATGCGGGGGTGCTCCGTCCAGCCTATCCGCCCTCGGCTCATGTATTGTCTGAAAGCAGACCTTGACTTTGACCTTCTCTGCGCACCCTCGCCTCGTTTCTGAGACAGATTCAAAACAACTCTGCCTTCAACTATGATACAGTTGAGAAGAACGGGCCTGTTGTGGTGAAATATCTGATGCTCAGAGTGTAAACAAGATAAACTACATTTCAAACATTAATGTGATATTAAATTAATCAAAAGATACTTTACTCAAGTAAGTGGCTTATCAATACTGATTTGATGGATGGATGAGTGGATGGATGAGTGGATGGATGGATGATGGATATATTCATAAATGATGGATGGCTGAATGGGCGGGTGCATGGATAGGTGAATAAATGAATAGATGGATGGGGATAAATGGGTAGATGGATATTTAAGATATATAATTTATAAGATATACAAGTTAATGTATTGTATAAATACATCGAGTAGCAGCAAGTAGTAAGAATGGGAAAAGACTGAGTGGGTTCTTCATGGGCCCAGCTGCCTTTATCAGAGAGTTGCTCTGAGGGACTGTTATCAGTCCAAATGAACATTTGTCCCAAATCTGAAGAAATTCCATCAAGGCCTGATTGAGATATCGTGTTCACAAGAATGAGCTGAGCGTACCCCAACGCAAAAATGTTGGCATTAAAATACAACAGTAGTAGTAATGTTCAACAGTACTGCAGATACGAGAGGCATGTTCTTATTTCACAACATGTATTTGTGTAACTAAGTAGCTCTGTACACTGGCTTTGTGCTTTACCCCCGTTCCGTTAGAGAAGGACACAAACGGCACTGAGGGCCATAGTCCGAGCACTTCGACCGACGCCCGTACCTCCAGGTAACGTCGCCTTCTGCCTCCGTCTCTAAAATGCTCTTAGGGGGTGCTTGAACGCGCGGATCCGCCGCGTCTCCTGGCCGTGGCTGAGGCCTGGGAAGCTGGTGGCGCCGGTTCAAAAACAATGAAGGTGTTATGACTGTTCATACTAAGCTTATTATGAGTGTCTCAGTCCGGGACAAAGGAGAGAGACACGTCCAGCCACAGCGGGGCCCTAAGCTGATTCCTCAGCCTCAGTCTAGACAACATGCCGACGGACAGACCCGCAGGCGGACACGGACAAACTGACGTCCGGTTAAATGTATATACCCTGATGGCTATCCACTCTGTCCACTTTGTTTGGTACTCTCTCTCTCACAGACTCTTTCTTAGCACCATTCTGCTTAGATTATGCAACGTTTGTGCTCCCCAGATCGCGGCGTCGGAACATCTGGTCACCCCATGAACACTACTCGCTAAAGGATGTCAGTATGACCATCGCTTAGGTGTTGTTTATGTTCTTTAAGTCCGAAAGGGAACATAACAAAATGTCTTCTTCGTTGGGCTCATAACAAAATGTACAACGTTTGTGCACATGTAGGTCAAAAGTGAACATACAGGGCAAAGACAAAACCACAGCTGGATGGCGCAACGTGGGCCTGAAATATAGGACGACTCCAGACATGTCCTTTACGGGAAGAATAATAACTTAAGAAGAGGTAATATATGTCAGTTAGCAGTTTAAAGGAACTCTATATATGTGTCACAGTAGAGGTTATTATAAAGCAGTAGAAGAAGACGACCAAGATGGAGATGTGTTCAAAGTTGCCGTCCACATGGATTCTGCCTTTGTTTATGCTTCTTTGTGGGATTTAGGATGATTTAGGACTCTCTGATCAAAGATCACCAATCAGGCATAACATTATGACCACCTTTTTAATATTGTTTAGGTCTTCGTTGTGGTGACTCATCGAGGAATGGACATGGGCCTTCTCAGGGTGTCCTGTGGTGTCTGGCAACACAGTGTTAGTGGGGGGCCTTTGAGGGGAGGGGCCTCTGTGGATCATCCCACAGAGTCTTGATCAGTTTGGGATCTAGTGAATTTGGAGGCCAGGTCAACACCTTGAGATGTTCTTCATGTTTTTTTGAGTTGTTGCTAAAGTTCCTTAAGTTTTGTGTGAGTCATTGCTATGGGGTGGGGGTGCCTGGTCTGGTCTAGGTGGGTGCTACATGTCTAAGTAACATCCACACCAATGAATGAATGAATGCCAGGTCCAGAAGTTTCCCAGTAGAACATTAAATTGTCACAAGATGGTCAGTGGTCTTAATGTTGTGGCTGATCGGTGTATATCACTCAGGTCAGTCACTGCCACTGATTTGTTGACGTCTCCCATGTGATTATTTCACACGGTGCAGATGGTTTTTAGACATTTATCGACGTTTATGATGCGTCAGAAACCCCCAAGGCATCCCAGAGGTTTATAAGAATCACCGCTATCGATACGATATCTGTATACGTCTGTATTAGCTTAAGTCAAGTGTAATGTCTTGTTTGTGTTTTAGTATGTTTAATGTATGCCAGTCTTGGCCAGGACTCCCTGGGAGAAGAGTTACTGTAACTCAATGGGACATTTCGTGGTTAAATAAAAGTCAAATAAAAAAACAAACCACCATTTAAATAGAAATTTATGAAAGCCTAGCACGTAAACAGCAGCTTTAGTTTGATATTTTAAATGAACTCCAATAAACTCTCTCTCTCTCTTGTGCTTCAGCAATGCTGGTGTTTGCTCCAGTGCTCCCTCTAGTGGCTTTGAGCTGAGACACACAAACTAGTCCTGTTCCTAAATGTTAAACCATGTTGGATGGTGGAGCTGTGTTCTTATAGCAGAGGAGTTAAAAAGAAGAAGAGACTAAAGATCAGGTAGTTTACCATGCTTTTATCAAAGAACAGATACAGATCTCCAGAACGAAAAAAAACAACAAAAAAACAACACAAGTTTAACAGTGCCTTAGATTATTTCTACAAGTACACGGGACGTACTGTTTATAAAAATATCCGTCTCTGAATGCATAGGTTAAGTCACACGGCTTTTTCTAGAACAATAAGTGACCCCACGAATACACCGTTAGTCGTCTCCTTTTCCACAGAAACAATTGTTAAAGTAAAAATAAATCTTGCGAACATGCGGCTCTCCTTCCCAAAAACGTCGCTTTCCACTCCCGCTTCCGCCTCCTGCCTCCTGCGTGTGGCAACAGCTTCACCGTTTAAAGCATTTTTAGTTGGTAACGATAAAATAAGCACTCTCGGTCGTCGTTTACGTCCCTCCACCTCGCATTGCACTTAGCTTTCCCCGTTGTCGAGCTCTCGCACGGTCGCCCCGTCTCTTTGACACAAACACAACAGGCCTGGCTGGTTAAAAGTACATTACAAATGAATAAAAACAGCTCGTAAAACATACAAATACAGTAAGAGCTTCAGGTCTGAACGAGTAAACAGTTACAGCTGGGTTAGAAACTCTTGATTGATTGTAGGACACGAGTCTACTACGCCTACGAGCCCCAGCGCCGAGAGTTAAAGGAATATCGGGTGTGGACGGAAAAAAAAGCAGCATCTAACGCACCTCGCCTGCGCCTCCTTCACTTCACTTTAGTGTTAGTACACATCATGTCAGTATCCGTTTAAGAAGTTAGTTTTTAAATTAAAAATAAAATTATACAACTCGCACTTTGACTGGCCTTGAGATCCAAACCGAACCCTCACACGTACTGATTTTCCATCGTCTCCAGTCGTTAAATAAACACACATGTCATTATAGGTTAGTATAAAATGAGGTGAAAGTTCCAGAAAAGAAAAAAAACAATAATAATGTTGATTAGTTTCGGAGGAAGCACTAAATCAAAAGCATTACTCCGTTCTTTGCCGTATCGTCTTGAGTTTTGGAGGGATAAATGCTAACAAGGCTGCGGTCTTTTTCTGTTCTAGAGTTAACATCTTTACAGCGTCTTTGCCAACTAGGTTAGTTTTTGGTTTGGATTCTAACTGAACTGAATGACGGCAACAGAAAATACCCAACAGAAGGCTTTACTTTACGAAAAACACTTCAGTCGTCAGGACATCGTTTTTTTCCGCATTCGTACGACCAACAGAAACCCTGGATTGACGTATTAACCAACATTTGGTTGATACCGCAGCGTCTTTATCGAGTCTAGGCTCAATGAATCGAGTCTCTTAGTTCTCCATAAGATACAGCTCAGACTCTGGACCAATAAATCAAACACTTCAATAATCTATAGACTTTACTCAGCTAATTAGGCCGACACCTCACTGAAAACTAAGTTGAATCAAGCCTTGACTTCAGTAAAGTGCAGATCTTAAATTCCCCTATACCTCACTGAGATCTAGTCAGTAAAGTCTAGACTTTATACAAGTCTAGGGTTTATTGAGGTCTAGAGCCTTGACTTGACGCCAATGAAGTGTAGAGATTGTTGAGCCTCGACTTTATAGAAGTCCTGACCTAGCCTCAATCAAGCTTTAACGGACATATACTCTGTATTGATGAAGTCTAGGGTTTCTGAGCCTTACTTTTATTTAAGTTTAGGCTCAATAAATTTCAATAAAGTCAAGACTTTATTAACATTTGGACTCAATTTATTGGACCTAGACTTTATTTACTACTTCTCGACTTCAGTAACATCTAGAAGTCTTCAAAGACCCTATACTCTATAATCTAATATTGAAGTCTAGGGTTTATTGAGTCTAGATTCTTGGCTTTCCTGAAGTCTAAGCTCATCAGGCTTAAGCCTTTGTCCACTTTCTCTACATTTTTAAGGCTTTTCAGTTTCTCCGATTAATGCCTGTGCTTCCTTTGTGTGTTCAACCAATCACCGAAGGTTCCTCTTGTGCTGGATCGATACCTAACCCCGAAGTAGAAGAGCTTAAAAAAAAAAGACCTCATCGATCCTGGTCAGTTCCTGTAACGCAGACAGGCAAGAAGAATAAAATAAATTAAAAAGGTCCGTTCTCGTGGCCCAAAAGCACCTCGACTCAACCTCAGACGGGTCTCTAGACTAGTCACCCTAAAGCGCTATTCACATTCTCGCTTTACTAATCCAGATAGCTCTAAAATGACACACGAATACTTCACAGTTGACAGTTAGATTTGACGCCGACTCTAAGGATTAACGCTGCAAAGGTCCGCTTGAACTTCACTGATGTCTCTGCGATACAAAGGTGCTAACTCATCATTCCATCTCCTGAAACGTGTCCATCCTCGTGGGGATATAGATTAAAGCATACTGTGTGTGTGTGTTCAGGCAATAAAAGTACTATTAGTCCATAGATACCTAAAGCTCGCCTGGTGTGAGATTAACTCCACCTTAAGAATTAGGCCAATAAAGGATTCCCTCTGCAGGAAAGACACTAAGGTTTATTCCTATACAGCATGTATGAAAGTGTGTAGCCAGAGTATCTGATATCGTTCTCCAGGACAGTTTGCTAGATATCCACTGTTCCGCGGCCTTGTGATGATCATATCAGTAAGAGTTATGCAAATCCTTCCCGTCGTCCTCTCGTCCTCTCGTCCTGTCGTCCCGCTGCGACCGCCAGTCCACAGTCAGTATACAAATGAGTCCATATAAGGCTATTGCAGAATCCCGTTCAAGTCCAGCCCGTGAGGAAGACAAACCAATGCCCCCCGCCCGCCCCATCCCCCTCTTCCTCCGCTCCGACGTCCCACTGGAGCCTTGGCACAAAGTCCGGCGGGTGGAGAGGCGGAGATAAAGAGCGAGGAGAAGGGGAGGGGGGGCCCAGTACGAGAACACCATGCATCAGTAGTCACTTAGAACCGGTTGGGTACACTAAAGCGTCGGGAGGGCCGGAGGAGGACAACAGCTACAGTTAAAAAGAACAAAACAAACAAATCCCAGTTAGGAAATTGGCAAAACACCAAAAGCCGGACGAAGCTGTAACGAGGAGCCTGGGAGGGCAACTAGTTATGGTTGCTTGAGTGTAGCTACAGAAGCCCGTCGTAAAGCGCAGGTGGAGGAAGGGAGGGGGGGCCTCAGGCTTTGTTGTAGCTCTAGTAGGTGAGACGGGACGCCTTCATGTTGTAGCAGGGTCTGTCTGTTAGACCGCCGGCCCCAGAGAACAGGGACAGGCCTTCGGCTTTCTCCAACACCACCTCCAGCTCCTGGAAGTCCTGCAGCCGAGCCACGTCTTTGTCCTGGAAGCGGGACAGGAGATCAATGCTAGTGGACAGGTCACACTCTGGCTGCCTCATGTGTATTTGTAAAGCAAGCAGAACATAAACTTATTGCTAGTGGATGGACGGAGCTAGATCTGCTTCTACTAGAAAAGAAAATACTGTCAACGAAGCTGAACGGGGCCTCGGTTGCTCGTTGCTTCCATTTTCAAACACACACAGGAAGCAGGGAAGGTTTCACAGGGAAATGACATTGACTCAAGCTAATTAGGGAGTCGGAGACAGTGTCACTTGCACGTATGAGTCAGTCCGACTCATGCTGCTTTCCAATTTCCTAATGAAACTGTAGCTACAGATCTCAAGCAGTGCTTAGAGCAAAGGAGCGGAGACATTTTTGTGCTGTTTTTGTGCAACTAAGATAAGAAATAAGATGTGCTCTGAGTTTTGGAGCTTTAGTTTCAGCTTCGGGGGATTTAAAGTGGAAATGAGCCGGTTAGTTGGCTTTACATGCTGCATATTCAGTCAATGTTTACTATCAGGGTTTCACTGAATATTTCTCCTTAACCGACTCGTGGGCGCTCGTTTCCGTACCTTTCTCAGCATGGTGTTCGGCAGCTTGCGGATCTTCTCCACGTGCTCGGCGCTGATGTCCAACTCCCGGCAACAGACCCGCAGGAGGGAGCGGTAGGTGAGCTCCTGGCGGTCCAGCTCCACCTCGATGAAGTCGTTCTCCCGCGCGTTAGGGTTCTGGATGCGCACCTTCAGCACCAACTCTAGAGAACAGAGCGATGCCGCGGTTAGCGATTAAGGAGGTAGAGTTTGTTTGTTTGTTTGTGTCTCTGCCTGTGAGGACAGACTCGCAGTATGAACACTTTCTGGTTTGACAGCTTGGATGCCAACACACAGGATATTACTACACTTGAGCTCCTATGAGTCACTTACCTGAAAATAACTAACTACGTAACCGTGATCAAAGGCCAAGCAGACACATTAATTATCACAATGGCTTGCTCTTTCTCGACTCCAATGATCCTGACGCACACGCGCTTTTAACCACTGGCACTAACTTAATGTGGTCTGCATTAGTTGCCTGGCAACCTCTGGGCAGCAGCTGCTCCAAACCAGGAACTCTCAATAAAATACGATAAACAAGCTATAAATGATGAATTCCTACAGTTTCTGCTTAATTCCAGTCACATCCTCTTTTGTTTTTATGAGTATTTCACAATAAACTCACCTTGCACGTTGACAGGGAAGGTGCTGGTGAAGAAGAAAGGCTGGAAGGCCGGCATAGGCCCGCCGCCCTGGCCGTAGCTCAGCTGCTGCGGGATGGACTGCTGCCGGCTCACGGCCGGGTTCGAGCCGGCCACCGGGGCTTGAACCTGGCCGCCGCCGTTGCTGGCTAAAGGGGGGCCGGGCGAGGCCAATGGAGGCGAGCACACGGCGCCGTTGTGAGCCACGGCGTGCGGGTAGTCGGCGTGGTTGACGAGGTGAGGCTCAACCGACAGGTCCATGGGCACCGTGCAGTTAACGACGGCGTGATTGTGGGAGGGGGCCGCGCCAGGCGACGCGCCGTTCTGCTCCGACACAGGGATGAATTCGCCGGCATGGCTGTGGCTGGCGGCGGGGTTCGGCGGAGGAGTGGCGCCGTCGGAGGAAGAGGAGGAGGAGGAGGAGGAGAGGCTCTGTGATTTCTGAGGCTCGTGCGTCGGGGAAAGTGACGGCGAATCGCTCTGAGTGTCTTCAGCGTGCTCCCCGGAGCCGTTTTGCGTAAGGTGCTGGGCAAGGATCATCTCCGACTTGTCGTCCAGCTTGGAATACATGAAGGGCGGGTTGGCCAGGTAGTTGGGGATGATTGGCAACTCGGGCTCCTTGACTTCAGGCACTTCCTCTACCTCAACTGTGGTAATAATGCACATGGAGAAGAAAAGAAGACACGTCAGATACACCAAGAACAATCCGAACGGAAGCTCCAACGTGCGACGAAGGTAATTTACCTCCGAGGAGTCGTTTGATCTCCGGTTTGGACGTGAGCTGCGAGGCCAACTCATCCTTAGCCGTGAGGATTTCTTTGTCGGCGCCGCAACTGAGTAAGTAGGACACTATGTGCTTGTGGTTCCTCTTGCACGCCCAGTGCAGGCATGTCCTGATGGGATTAATGGGAAAAAAAGAACACAGGTTAAAGAACCAATAAATAAATAAATGCTGCTAAAGTTACAGGAAGCAACTTGAGCATGGCTTATCGCTGTCACCACACAGGCTGCAGACTGAACCAGGAAGTGTGTGAAACTTTACTATGACTAGCTTGCTTTGTGCATTTAAATCTTTCATTTCACTCCACACTCATAGGTCACGTTTGTTGCTAGGTTACTTTAAATCTTCCCGCAAGCTAACATGGATTAAAAGCAGCATGGCTGGCTGATTAACAGGCTCTGCTAATAGGATCAGACTGAGCATTTAATCCCTGTGACATGGCACTTGGCTGCAGCTAACTTCTAATATTTGAGCAGCAAATGCACACGTCCGCGTTGAGCCTCCTTAATATTACTTGAAATAAAACCTACCACCCGTTGATTTCGTTCTGCGAGTTCACATTAACTCCACTCTCCACCAGCGTCCGCACTTCGTCGATATCCCCGATGGCAGACGCCTCTCTCAGCCGCTCCTGTAACTCTTTATCCAGTGAAGTCGTGGACATTTTGGTGGCGACAACTATCGACGATGCAAGTTGTCAGTGTGAATTAGCTAACAGTTTCTGCGCTGACGGCTCCCAGGTCCATTAAAAACCCCAAAACAAAACAGGCTGCTAACATTAGCTACCCGGCTAATCTTACCTATTGGCTAGCTTCACGGGTGGCTAGCTTGTGGCGGCTAACTGCTTCGGCTAACTTGCTGGTATTTCGGAGTTCACACGGCGAGTTGCGTCCTCGCCATGTACTTGTGTTGACGGTGCCACTGTCCGCTGCCAGCACACTCATTCAATCAGACAGGAGTGTCAGGGCTCGGCCAGTGCTCTGCCAAAAACACCACCGCCTCGTCGGGAGGGGAGGGGGCATATTTAGATGTGACAACAGTGAGCTCGAATGTTTAGTTCCCACCCGAATGCTCTCAGATTAACACCAGGTAGCATTGCGTATTTAAATATTAACTATTCTAATATAATTGTCACAGTTATATTAGTAATATTAAAGTACTCGCTTAAATTAATAAATATTAACTTTAATGTTATGCTGCATTTCTTCAATATAACCTCTAGGGTGCAGAAGAAACACACACGGAAAGTACACTAACGTACAGAAATAAGTGTAAAATAATAAATATAAATGTATGTTACTTTAAATTAAGATTATAGAAGGAATTTAGAGTGTCATTTGTGATAATAATTGCTATAATATACTGTTCATGAAAGGCGTTAGCGGTTCAGATTGATCTCAACGTCAAACAGATTTCATTCTAAAATGACACTTAATTAATGCTTCAATTATTGTTTCTAAAACATACACAAATAATATAACTGGTGATTTATCCACTTATTAGTTAATAATTTAGCATTAATGCGGAAATTATAGCTTACTTCCGGTAAATAATTTCATAATAAGGCGACGAAGAAACCGGAAGTCAGTTTCCAGAAATTAAATTTTCCCACATACGACTGGTTAATAAACACCGGTCATACATTCTGCTTAATAATATATTCCCACTATTTATTTATATTTATGTACTAATTTTTTAACCGTTGACAATTACGGAACCTTAATTATGTACACAGAGTCGTGGTAGACAAAATACTTTTAAAATAAAACAAAGTAGAAACTCGACTCAATCGCTCAAAATAGATATTTTTAATTTTGATGAGGATTTTAATACATGAATAATAAAGGCCACGCTAAGCTCTTCCGTGGATGTGTTGAATTACTATTAAACTACCACTTCCGGTTCAGAGGCCGTTGGAGCTGCTCCTTGTGGCCGGGTGGTGAGCGGGCGTTGTTGTCACAGTGTCTGCCATTTTGGAAAGAAGTACTTGGCGCAGTAGATGGTGTGAACTGGCTCTTCTGGTTACACACATACTGTAGTACTTTTAACCGAGGCTACACCCTTGCAGGCAAAATGCTCTCCGCCGCCCAGTTACTCGACGAGTTAATGGGCCGAGACAGAAACTTGGCCCCTGACGAGAAGCGATGCAACGTACGATGGGACGACGAGAGCGTAAGTTAGCAGCGTAGCTAACGTTAGCCCAGCTAGCGCGACACGCTAACATGCTAGCTACAGTTGATGTATAAAATCATAGCGTGTTGGGTTAAAGAAGTTAGCCGGAGTGAGTCACCTGGCGCCAGTTTAAATTTAATCGACCACACGTTGTAGTTGGTGACGTGAGCGTGCACCTAGAGTGCCGTCTGGGCACGCGTGGTAGCGGAATTAGCTTTCCAGCTAGCTAATGCTAACCCTCCCCGCATTTACTCTGATCTGCTAGGAGCGCGAGCGTCAGTTTGATTAACCGTTGTTGATTTATGCCTGTAACTTGTAACCGTTTATAAATGAGAACATATTAAACGCACTTTAATATATTTGCACATGTTGCCAGTCTAATTTGTTCCTTAGTAACCATTTAATTGTGTTTATTCAGGTCTGTAGATATTACCTGTGTGGCTTCTGCCCTGCTGAACTGTTCACCAACACCCGCTCAGACTTGGGTAAGTTGAGAATTTAAGATCCATAAATAAACAAGTGACAGATCCACATTTTATGCCTTACGTATAATAATATGTTCCGATCATGTTCCAGGTCCTTGTGAGAAAATCCACGATGAGAATCTACGAAAGACGTAAGCTGTGATTGTGATTTTTTTAGAAAGCACTTCTCTGCTCATCAATATTCATGCTTGCTAACTGTTTTTGACTTTCGTGCAGGTACGAGAAAAGCTCTCGCTTCATGAAGGAGGGCTACGAGCGAGACTTCCTGCGCTACCTGCAGTCGCTGCTGGCGGAAGTGGAGCGGCGGATTCGCAGAGGGCATGCCCGGCTTGCCCTTTCCCAGGCTCAGCAGAACGCCGGGGTGTGTGCTTCAAATGTGGGACAACGCACTATTTTTATTGGGTCTTTATATCTTCTCAGGCCCCCACACATTCAGACCGTTATGCATTAACATCTGACCTGGGCAATCGCATCAAACGTGACCAGCTTGAAGTTCAGGATGCACTTGAGTGATCCAGTCTCGGACCACGTTTGGAGGTGGTCCGGGACGCTTTTGACCTCGTTTCTGGGTCACCTTAAGGCAACAGAAGTGCGGCAAGAGAAACTGATATTGAACCAGTCACGTCTGATTAAATTGCCCAGGTCGAACGTTAACTCAAGGTCTAAATCTGTCTATTTGTGGTAATGTTGATTCTGCCTGAGGATACGGTGTGTTTATTACAGCAGGGTCCTGGTCCGTCTGGAAAGAACGAGGAGAAAGTCCAGGTTCTAACGGAGAAGATTGAAGACCTGGTTGTGCAGGTTAGCAATAATCTGTTGCGTCCGTGTGCAGCTTTTACTCCTCGTTGTCGGAGTAATTCATCACAACATGATGTTTTGGCCTTTTCCCCAGATTGAGGAGTTGGGGTCCGAGGGTCGAGTTGAGGAAGCCCAGGGGATGATGAAGCTGGTGGAGCAGCTGAAGGAGGAGAGGGAGCTGCTCAGCTCCACCCCCTCGGTGAGTAAGCTATCCAAAAGACGCTACATTAAAGCTCTGCTCGTGTTACCCTTTCTTTTGAGAAACGTAACCGTAATTATATTACAAACTTAACTAGATTAAAGTCCCATTCCTGGACCAGACATTCATCAAAGTTTAATTCATGCAAATTGTTTCCTCAGACCATTGAGAGCTTTGCCGCCCAGGAGAAGCAGATGGAGGTGTGCGAGGTGTGTGGGGCCTTCCTCATTGTTGGCGACGCGCAGTCCCGAGTGGACGACCACTTGATGGGCAAGCAGCACATGGGCTACGCCAAAATCAAATCTACTGTAGAGGAGCTCAAGGTAACCAGATCACACGTTACATGCAGATGTAATAAAGTGAGGTTATCTCACCTGGAGTAGGTTTGATATCGGCGCCGTCATGAATCGATGTTTCCTTGTTCTCAGGAGAAACTGCGCCGTCGCTCCGAAGACCCTCAAGGCGAAAACCCGGCGCTGAAGCGGGACAAAGAAGACCGCGAGCGCGAGAGGGAGGAGAGGGAGAAAAAGCGCAAAGAGGAGGAAGAGAAGGAGAAGGAGCGCGAGAAGGAGAAGGAACGGGAACGCGAGAGAGAACGGGAGCGCGAGCGGGAACGAGAAAGAGACAGAGACAGAGAGCGGGAGCGAGAACGGGAGAGGGACAGGGACCGGGACCGAGACAGAGACAGGAGGGGACGACGAAGCCACTCCAACAGTCGCCACTCCAGCCGAGCGTCGGACCGGAAACGGAGCAGATCACGCGACCGGCGGAGGTCCAGGAGCAGAGACAAGGAGAGGGAGAGGGAACGCAAACGCAGCAGGTACGACTGACTTCTCAACGACACAGAGGAGAGAATCAGATATATAATTATAATGTTCTGTAGTTGACGCTTTTACATTTTACTAAGAAAGGAAAATTTATTAAAATCAGTACGGATGCACTGAACCATTTTTGCTGAAAAACCGAAAATGCACTTTTGGGCCATTTTTGTCCTAAAACGCTGCAGTTGTTGCTTGAACGTGTTGTTTTGGTCATAAAAGTCTGAAAATGTTTGGCAGAAAACGAAAAAAAAAACACAAATGCACCATTGGGCCACGTTCGGCTTTAAATCACATCATCACAACATCCTGTTTCAGCCTCGTTGTTTAGGTGAAGAAAAAATTTCAGACGAAAATGACCTGAAAGTGCATTTTCGTGTATTTTTCGGGCAAAAATGTTCAGACTTATCGCCCCAAACCAACGCATGCAAGCAACAACTGCAGCAATTTCCGGCTGAAAATGACCCAAAAGTGAATTTATTTTCAGGCCAAATTTTTCAATGCATCCCTAAAAATCAGCAGTTAACAGCAGACCTCATGAATAACATCATCAGTGCATCCACCTTTTTTATTAAATGCTATGTACTCTCTCTCGCAGGAGTCGGGACAAGGACAGGGAGAGGAGGCGCAGCCGCGACCGCTCGGACAGGAAGCGTCGCTCCCGCAGTCGCGACCGGAGGAGGTCCCGCAGCTCGGAGCGCAAGTCTCACCGCCACCGCAGCCGAAGCCGCAGCAGGGACAGAGACAGAGAAAAGGAGAGAGACAGAGAGCGGTCATCAAAAGACAAAGGTGAGGACCCGCGTCACTCGGAATTAAACTTTTATGACGTTCTGTCGGCAGCTGTAGAGAAAACCCAACACGTTAACTGGTCCCAGGAGAAAAATCTGCTCATCATGTCTACTTGGTGTCCTTATTAGCCTGAATTAAATAAACATTAACAGATGGGGTTTGCCTCAACAAGATGTTGTTGGGTCCAGATTTAGGGAATTCGCACAATATTTTACCTCGCCGCCAAAAATAATGGATTAATCCAAGATGAGCTTTCTCCTTAAGAAACACCGTGGTTTTGTCTGACCAATGAGAATTTATTTAAGAGGAGTCTTTGTAGCCACGTCACATCTGTCTCCACCCGACTCTGCCTCCTCTGCTCGGTTAATTGTAGCGCCTCTTTTAGAAACGCTAACCTGATTAATGTTTGCTTTCTCAGACCGTAAGACGACAGAGGAGAGGAGCAGCTCTAAGAAAGACAAGCACTCTGACGGCGACGCGGCCTCCATCAAGGCTTCCTCCGAAGCGGAACCGATGCAGACGGAGGCGGCTGCCTCCTCCCCTCTGCTTAACGGCCAGCAAGAGCTCCTCCATTCTGAAGGTGACACTCAGTCCAATTAAAACTGATCTGATAGGACCTCAGATCAGGCTCAGGTAAGTGCGTCCTCCTCCTCGCTCTACCCTGGCTCTCAACCCCAGCCCTCACACTCCCTCCCCCCTTTACCCTTCACCCCGTCCCCTGCCCTCCCCTCCCCCTGTTTATGTTCAGTTCAATGCCTATAATTTTTTGTCTTATGTACTCTATGCAAATATCTTTATCCTGTTTTTGAATAGTGCATCATAAGTATGCACTGAAGATGAAGGACTAGTCCCGATGAATGAGAAGAAGGTAGAAAACATTCACACAAAGCCAAGAGGGAAAGGCCAGTGTAGCCCTGAGCAAACATGCCCGGAGGTACCCCTCGTTTTGTATCGGTTTTTGATCCTTTTATAGATGTTTATTTGTCTCTGTGGACAAAAACGGCAGAAAAAAAATCATATAAAAACTAACCGATCAAATTTTCCTGCCTGTATTTTTTTATTTTTATTTTTTCCTGTTTTTACATTTATTTATTTTTTTAATTTCACTTTGAAGTAGGAACAATGTGATGACTGCTGCTTTATTGAGATATTACGTTTCCATACAGGGAGGAAAACTCTGTGTGTGTGTGTGTGAACGTAAATCACGGCGGTTACTCTGAACACACAGACTCACACTCAGCGCTGGCTAGAGGTGAATGTGACCAACGAAGCCGTGTCTTTTTAATCATGCCTCAAATGCCGTGGGTTTGTTGTCCAGCTGACTGTGCCTGATGATGCCATGCAGTGTGTGTTATTTATTTATTGGGGTTATAGCACCGGGGAGAGGGGACGGGGGTGGGATGGGTGGCGGGGAGGGAGGGAGGGCGGGCTAACGTAACTAACTAACCGGAGGGGTAGGGTGTATCGAATGAATTGCAGCTGACTTCCATACCTCACACAGCGTTGGTGTTGTGAGCGAGACCACATGAGAAAAGGGCAAATTAAAAATCATGGATACTCTGACTGTCAAACTGTGCAGGTACTCACCCCAGGTACTCCTTTCTCTACCCACATCCATTTCTGAATGCTGTTGCCTGTCAGAATCTGTACTTCTTCTGCAGAACATGAAAGCTTGATGGTGTATATTTTATTTTGTCGTTTTTTAAAAGCTGTTCCTTTTGTGTTTTTGGGAAAAAAAAGGAAACTCTGAGACACATTCGGCACACACCTGCCTGCTTGATACACCCTCTGCCAACAGTGGAAATAGTTTCGTGCACATTCCCTCGCAGCGACGTTTTGGTATTTTAATGTAAAGTTAAAATGAAGACGCTTAAAAGGCGTCGCTTCCCCTTTGGCAAAGGGAATATCATGTTTGATTTAAACTTGAAGTAGCTCTTGAGGAGACTCTTTAGGTTTCAAATGACAGAAATAGAAAGTTAAATATTCTGGCCCGAAGGCAGGCAAGACTTCAAACGTCTGTTGTGCTAGTGAGCGGATAGTTTTGTGCATTCTTAGCCGTGTCTCTTGTGACTCTTTGTGTTTTTAATGCTGCCGTGTTCGTTGCGGTGGGACCTTTGCTAACGTTGCATGTTTGTGGACGTTCTTGCTCCACAGGGGAAGCTGGCGGAGGAGGAAGAAGCGGAAGAGCGCGCCCCATCCTTACCCCAAACCTGACACATCGCTGCTTAAAAACAAGGTGAACCACAAAGCGTGTAGAGGCTTATTTAAAAAAATCAAATAAAAATATTAAAAAAAAACAATTCCCAGGAGGAAAAAAATCACTTTGATTTTTTTTTTCTTGTCGCATCTTTCGGCCCGAAATGAATTTGAGGGTAGTTGTGGTTCATCTGATGGTTCATCTGGTTTCCTTGGTCTAGATGTCGGCTCAGACGTCACTTTAAATACCAAACCCAGAGGGAGAGTTTTGTTTTATTTTGAAAATCTTTTACACATCCTCCGTGTTTCTTGGTATTTAGTGAAAATGAAATTAAAACAGTGCTTGTGGTTTGTATTGATTTGTCGGGTTCTCACTTCCTGACTTCTTATTTTTATTTTTTATTTCTCAAAGTTACAAAAAAATAAATAAAAAGTTAGTGGAAAGCGTATGTACAATGTTAGCGCCTTGACAGGAAGTGTCCTCCACTTAGAGCTCGCATCGGTCGCTCTTGTCCAGAAACTGTAAAATATTCTTATTTTCATCAAAAAAAAAAAACGTTTTGAAGACTGAAATTTTTTTGTTTCACTTTTTTTGCCCTGCTTTTAATGTTCATGTTGTCTTGATGAATAAAAAGCAAAAACTCGTCAGTGTTGTGTTTTTTTTGTTTGTCCTTTATTGAGGCTGTGAGCGACTCTAAAAACAAAGAGCAGGTCTGTTAGCAGTCAAAGATAAACTGGTGAATGAGAAGATTTGTTCATATTTGATTATTTTCTGCATGAATAGTTTAATAGAAGACGCCAAAACTATGAAAGGACACACATGAAGTTATGTTTTTAACCTAAAAAACACTAATGAGAACATGTTTTATAGTTAATATTTGATAGCACCTCATCACCTGTCTGTATGGTCAATGTCAAATTACCAAATTAACCCTAAATCTACGTTTTTGGATTGTGGGAGGAAGTTCTTATGAGAAGATGAAACCTGGTTGGTGGGTTCAAACCCAGAACCCTTTTTACTGCAAAGTGTTGTCGCTTTCAGAGCAAAACTATAAAAATACATCTTCAGTTTCATTGTACAATAACATTAAAGGCATTTTAATTAGATTCTCAAGTCCTGAGGCACAAACGACCTCCTCAACCTGTCCGTGGAGCAGGACAGAGACACCCTGGCGCTGATTCAGCTTCTCTGAGTAGTGTCCTCTAGAGGGTGCTGGACATTATTCATGATGGATCTGAGTTTGTTCAAGCTCCTTCCATCTACCACAGATGTCAGAGACTCAGCTTGTCCAGCCGTGAGGTGTCCTTCTTCACCCAGGACACCACAGCGTAGAAGAGGACACTGGCGACGATAGTCTGGTAGAACATAGATATTAAACCACCTGAGACGGCTCTGACCTTGTTTATACTGGGTTTATGTTAGCCCACCGGTCCGGTTTGTGATCCAGATGTAGATCCAGATATTTGAAAGTCTGAACCACCTCTACACACTCCCCGTTGATGGTTACAGGCTGCAGGAGAAGCTACCATCTCATTGGTTTAGCTGTGTTGAGCCAAAGGTGGTTCAACTCTGGTTCTCTCTGGTTCTCGTCGTCTAATCACATGGACGTCCAGGTGTGTGCTCACATCTACGCACAATTAACCTTTTCTGGACAAAGGGAGGAAGCTGGAGACTCTGGAGATAATGACACAGGCTCAACATGCAAATATTATTAAATATTATCCATGAAATGATGAGGAGGAGGAGGATGCATCTGAGACGATGTTCATCTTTCAGACCATGGTGAATATTTGTGTAATAGTTGCACAGCTTCAATATGGGAGATTTGTAAAGTAAAACTCGGCACAGAAAGGCCCAAACTTCTCAATAATTACTAATCAGTCGTATAGACACAATAATACGTCATAAACTTACACATATTTAAGGTTTATTCAGGCCTGTATGGTCGTAAAACATTGGCGTCAGTCTTCCTCACACGCTAACACATACTCCGTCTCATTTAGCCTTGGCTTCTTATTCACATCCGTTTATTAAAGTCACAGACTCCTGCCCAGGTCTGTTTGTTTTGCTGTGGCTCGACCTTTTCAAAGCAGCTTCCTGTGGAGAAACTGGCAGAGGCTGCTTTTTATTTCAGGTTAATATCTGATTATGAGGCAAAAGAGAGTCTGCACAACCAGGATTGACTCGATGTACGCCCAAGAGTCACTACAGATGTTTGACGAAATCAGTGACCATAAACCTTTGGATAAAGATCAGGGAGGAATCTGTTTTAGTTGTAGAGAGAAGTGTATCCACCATGAAGTGACGACTCCAAATCAACGAGATGACGAATTAGTTAGCGTCACCTCTGTGCACCTCTCAAGCAAATCACACACATCAATTACCCCTAACCACGTCTGATTGTTCCACTAAACCGGTCCCAGCTGTGACCTCGGCGTCAACAGTCTCGCTGTCTGAGCTTTTTTGGCCTCGGATCCGGTTTTTCTTGTCCCGGCACACCAAAGCAGCAGGTGTCCTTCAGACGGTCTGTTAGCTTCTAAAACCAAGCCTCTGATACAGAACGGTGACCCGTTAAGAGCTGGATCCACGGTGCAGGTGGAGATGATTAGCTGAATTAGCTGCAAATCGTTTTTATGATATAAAATGCTGCTTTAAAGCATTTGCACCGCTGAGAATTTTCTACATTTCTGCAAAAAAATACTCAAAACAGAAATGTTGTGCTTGTATTTGTTTATTCAGGGAAATGAGCCAATATTACATATATAAGGTGCAGAAGTAAAGGTTAGGGCGCACCTAAAGTTAATTTCCAGGCCAAATTAGAGCGTTTCCAGTCAATGCAATGATAGTTAGATGTCGTTCAGTTCCCATTTTTGTCTCAGTTTGATCAGAGCTCAGAGAAAGAGTTGTTGTTGCTAATCAGGGTGGAAAAGATCACAAAACCGTCTCTAAAGAGTTTGGAACCCACAAATAATCCACAGTCAGACAGATTGAGAACAAATAGGAGTGGTCCACCGTCTGAGACGTCCCAAAGGAACCCAGGGGAACTTCTAAAGGCTCATTTCAAGTAGACGCCGTAACGTACGTACCTACGTAGCATACTCCGGTGCGATTCATTTATATTTGTGCGCTCGTCAAACTGCCTCACACTTTAAAAACACTAGTCGGTGCTGTGTCTTAATTGCCAGTCGGGTTCATTGTTGTTTCTACTTCCTGCTTTACTTTCAGCAATGGCGACTGAAACGTTGAACGCCAAGACAAGTCGTACAAAGTTGCAGAGCTGGAGAAGCAGCCAGAAATACTAAAGCGGAAACACGCTACTACCAAGCAGACCAATCACAGCTCTTGCGTAGTTATATTTCTGGGGAAGTGCACGCCTATAAGCAGCTAAAGGCCTCTCTCTCATTGGCTAATGTTGATGTTGATGAATCCACTGAACAACCATGATGCTCTCCAAGAAGAACATTTCTGCCTGTTTCATCAGCATCATGTGGACAAGACAGAAGACTACTGGGACAATATTTAGTGGACAGATGAGACCAAAGTAGAATAGTTTGGTTTAAATGAGATGCGTCATGGTTGGAGATGAAACACCAGAACCTCGTCTCGTCCATGAACCATGTAGGTAGAAATAATGTTCTTGTTTGCGCCTCTTTTGCTGCATCTGGACCAGGACGGCTTGAACATCATTGATGGACCAATGAATTCTAAAAGAAAAGGTCAAGACATCTGTCTATGAGCTGAATGTGAAGAGAAGTCATGCAGCTGAGGATATTTATTAGGAAATGGGCTACAACTGCTGTAGATGACAGATCAGCAGTTACCGAAAATGTTTAGTTGATGCTATTGCTGCACAACAGATGCTGAAAACAAGGGTTCACATAACTTTGCAACTCAAATATTATAATTATTAATTTTCTTGAGTAGAACATTTGTCTTTCTTTCAGGACTTTTAATGCAGAAATGTGCAACTACCTTTAAGCAGCACTGTAAATTGAAATCCTGCAGCAGTAATCTTTTCAGACGCTGGACAGCAGGAGGCAGTATGCACCCACTCTCTGAGTGAACTGCTGCAGGAGGAGGCCTCAGCAGTGCAGATTTCTCAAGACGTGTCGTGCCCATTATTGCAGACACAGGAGCAGAGAGGAACCTCGAGAATAGTAACTCCTTTCAAAGCAGTGTCACACTCAGGCACCGTTAACATCCCACTCTCTCTGCAGCAGATGATCTATCCGCGCATGCCATTAGCGGAGCAGTATTTCCCCAGGGTGAGGAAAAAAAACAAGAGGGAAGCAACAACAAGGAGACAGTGAGCTGAGAAGACAGGGGAAATGAAAAAGTGATAGAGCAGGAAACGAGCGGAGAGACGGAGGGGGAGCCGGGCCTCGTGCGACGGCAAATAACCGGGATAATGGAGATAGATTGTCGCCTCCTTTCTCGACTCCTCCTTTTTTTTGTTTTGGTTTTTGCATGGACGCCCAGTCGAACCCGAGCGGGGCGTGGAGGAGCGTGCAGTGCAGCAGAGCGGGCAGTTCGTCGGAGCTGCCGGACTGCTGTCTGATTAATAATCCAAACGCCAACATGCGCTCGCGGCTTATGTCAGCTGTCAGTCATGTTCTGGTGGGGGAGTATCGTTTCCCCCTCGGGGCATCTGTCATTTGTGCAGAGCTAATGCCTCACACACACACACACACACACACACACACACACACACACACTCCTGCGCAGCTGTGGCAGCAATAATATTTGATTAGTGATACTGGGCGTCTGAGATGATTTTATTTTTACATATGCCAGCAGGTTTTCACTCTCGACTACCGGCGGCCTGCAACTTTTCGCAACACGACTAGCCCCATAAATACTTCCCCCATCCAGGACACCACCATCACGTGCTTCCCGTTCAATCTGGCGCTGGTGTTTCTTCACGCCCGGACATGAATTCGTCACCTAGTTGATCGTGGTGCCCCTGTGTTCATTACAGGACATAAAATCCCCACGTACCGATGCTAAATCAGCAGGTTTTTATGATGTTAAACAAATTAAGCGAAGATAAATCCTGTCGGAACTTTAGTGGCTTTACTTTAAACTTATACCCTAGGCAGCGGCACTGAAAACCGTGAGTGTGCACCTCCTTCTGTAATAAAAGGGAGGCTGTGTTCGGATTCAACGTCTCCTGAACCTCGTGAAATAAAATAGTAACCTCCTGCCTTCGCCTGAAGTGATAAACCATGGACGAGAGTAAAGACGGTCGTCAACAAGTGGAGGAAAATATGGCTCCAGCAGTGACATGATCAATAAAAGGATGTTCTTAAAAAATGTCAATTCACTGTGGAAGGAAAACAGGATCAAACAGTCTCCTCCAGTTACAAGTAAGTATCTGAAGACATGCAACACCCACACATGTTCCTATTTAAACCCCAAGTCCCCACCAGAACTAAAGACTTGGATGAAACGTCCTCAAGAAACTCTACAAGTCCATCTGCCCTGGTTTCAGCTTCTTTTTTTATGGATAAGTTGGTGAGATTGTTGCAGAAGAAAGACTACGCAGCAAACACGGTCGCCAAAAATGGTGCCAACAGGTGACATTATCAACAAAAGGACGACCCAAGAAATGTTGATTCATTGGTTACGGCTTCAGAACGGTTTCCTTCAGGTGCAAGTAAGTATTTGGTTGAGTTTCAGATGGGTAACACCCAAAGATGTTCCCAATAAAACCTCAACCCTTCACTCATCTTTTAGAGCTGAAGACTTAGATGAAACGCCTTTGAGAAACT
The DNA here is from genome assembly GCA_005024645.1 of Planiliza haematocheilus. Taxonomy (NCBI): domain Eukaryota; kingdom Metazoa; phylum Chordata; class Actinopteri; order Mugiliformes; family Mugilidae; genus Planiliza; species Planiliza haematocheilus. Next base: position 645,349 of record SRSE01000371.1, on the reverse strand, counting down.
CTCCAAGTCCAGACGTTGATAGGTCATTGGGTTTGTTGCACAAGCTTGATGCTGGGAGAAGGGACATAAATGAAGATAACATCAAATTAATTTCTGTCTCACATGTCCAAATATGTTCATATTGAGTCATATTTTAATATCGGTGGCTTTAGATAAACCACAGACGGCAATGGAGAGTGACTCAAGCCACCCAAACACCCAAAGATGTTCCCAATAAAACCCCAAGAACTGAAGACTTCAAGAAACCCAACAAGTCCAGATTTCTTTCATCCAGATTCTCATCGTCATCATTGAGGTCATGATGTATCCCACAAAAACAAAAGCTGAAACAGGACTCAATGGGGTTCTTGAAGATGTTTCATCCAAGTCTTCAGTTCTAAGGGACTGGTGGGGAGAACATCTGTGGGTGTTGTCCACCTGGAAGTCAAATAATACTTAACTGTAACTGGGAAAAACTCTGAGATATAATCCGTGACCGATTTACAACGAAGTCTGGACAACATCCACAGATGATCCTCTTTAAACCCCAACTCCTCACCAATATAGTAGAACTAAGAAGTTGGATGAAACGTCTTCAAGAAACTCTACAAGTCCAGCTACCTTCGCTTTGACTTGTTTTTTTGGATAAATTGGTGGGATTATTGCCAAACCTTGAGGCTGGGAGCATCATGCATGCCCCAATACGTCTTTATTGAGCCATTTAGGAACTAATTTAACTTTGAAGACATTATATAAACTAGTGAAGCGTGACAGACCCAAGCCATGCACGTGTCAAATGGGTAACACCCAAAGATGTTCCTGTTTAAACCCCAACTCCACACCAATCTTTTAGAAACGAAGACTTGGACGAAACATCTCCAAGAAATCCAACAACCCAACTTGACACTATAAGAAGAGACATAAATAAAGATGGATCAAATGAAGCTTTGCCTGTGGGCCATTCCCATGCCAGTACGTCCTCACCTGAGTTATTTATGAACTATTTCTACCTTCAAAACAATTCAAATAATCCAGAGAGACCTATAGTTTAAATTGTGTCCACATCATAAAATCTAAATTCTCCTCAGCGTGGACCGAACCATGAGCATTTGTTCTCCTTGCCATCTCAGCGCTTCTCTCAGCAGATGGCTCCACCGCAGGAATGGGCTCAGAATCGACGAGCAGCAGCCACACAGCCTTTTCTTTTAGTCTTTCTTTCTAAATACCTCCTCCTTTCTCTGTTTTTTTTTTTTGGTCTCCTCCGCCTCCTGCAGTGTTTGCAGCCCTGGCCCTAGATGAGCCACGGGGGAGCCAAGAGCAAGAGGGGGGTGAGGGGGGTGGGCTGCCAGGGAGAGTGTTTCAGTCCTGCCACCTGAAAGTCCTTTTGTATAGCGGCTGATGGAGCGAGGACAAGCCTGTCACCCAGTTCTGTAGCCCACTCTGAAAGCTCTACATGGAATAACCGGACAGAGAGAATGACAAGTGGAACATGGAAAAGGAAAACGGAGGCAGAGACGTTTCCACAAAGAGACACTGCATTATTCATCATATGCTAGAGTTGGGGAGTGTGGACTGGAGCTCGGAGAAAACAACGGAGTGAAAAAAGGAGGATGAAATTCACCGGGTTCCTGCCAAACGTTTTGATTTGTCACCAGATGAATCCGGGAGAGGGCTTTTAGTTTAAATTGCCGGCGCTGGTTCTGCTTCATGAGCCCTTGACACGCTGTACAGTTCACATTTCAGACCCCGCGACACCTCCGGCCCTGACCCCGTCTCCACGGCAACGGCTCCAGCTGACCGTGCCTAATTTGTACCACAACAACCGGCGCGGGTCTTGGGAATATGCGGCAGGTGAAATAATATGAAAGAAAAAAACAAGGTGGAAAGAGGAACGTGGAGGAGAACCGGTGCAGAACAAATAACCCATCATACCCTGCCAATGTCTGGCTGACTGATGCATCATTGGAGGAGATTGTTGTTTTCATTGACCATTTAATTGTAAATGGTGAAGACTCAAATGCACGCTTCATTCCTGCTGCCTGATGCTTTTTAGCCCTTTGACCAGCGTCATTAGAGATCCATTAACATCTCCTACATGCAGCCATCGATCCCAGACCGCTGCACCCGAAGCTCCCTCATTATTGAATCTACGGGATCTTCTTCTTCCTTTAAATCTTCGTCAGTCGTGACTGATCATTGTCCTCCAGCGTCATTGATATTTACTCACTCATTGTCTGATCAGTTCATTTTGCGCCTGTATGAAAGCGCCATTGATCTGCCTCTTGTGCGCCAGAGGCTTTTAGTGATTTGGGTAGATTTTTATTAAATGTCAGGTTTGATTTGCGCTTGATTTAAAAGGCGCCTGAGCCAGTGCATCGCGCGGCGCTCGAACCCTTTGCAGCTCAATCGGGCTGTCTGAGCCGGAGAGAGTCCATTTATTAAATTATTCTGAATGTAGAGTAAATTCTTTGTTCCTGACACTTATCACCCACGCACAGGCTGAGACTGAGTACACCGAAAGACCCCACATAGGAATTCACAGCCCAAATCATTTGATATTAAACCAAGAGGAGATGATATGAAGCCCCCCCCCATATAATAATAATGCAACATCAAAGTATATTTCTGCATTGAGTCTCTCTGTGGAGTACTTCCTGTCACCACAAGGGGGAGCTCTCTGGACAGGGTTTTTGAGCTGCTACTGAGATTTCTATTTTTAAAGAAGTCACAAGCAGCACACTACTAGAGCTAGCTCAGTTTGGATTTCATTACGGCGCCTTTTTAAAATAATACAGTGGAAAAATAGCATTTCACCCAGTTGCAACCAACCAGTTCTGGCAGCACAGGAAGATCAACTCAAGCTGGACCTGGCAGACCGGGACACCTTCTCTAATGACGTTCTGTGACATCAGCATGAAGGATGAATGGCCTAAGGGTAGCAACAGAAGAACTGGAAACATTCCTTATGTACATGTCCAACATCCATACATCTGTGCACCATTGATGACATTCCTGTTGTGAGAAGGTGAGGATGGTCCAATAACGTTTCAAAAACCATAACTGGACTAAAGTTCTGAACTTCTGAACTGAAGTTCCTCAGATGAGCGGTGAAACGTCTTCTCAAAAACAAACCTTGAACCTTTTTTTGGATATACCATGACCTGTATGACTGAGAACATTCACAGATATTAGACCAACAAGTTCATCATGATTTCTTTTTCTCCTCCAGCTACCTTGGTCGCAGTCAGAAATACATTTTTTGAGCTAATGAGTTGCAAAGTGTTTCTGTGGCGCATGCAAGGAAAATGTAGACACAAAACGCCAGTTATTAAACTAACATCACTCACCAGTCTGCGTGAATACTGACAGCATTAAACGGATCACTGCAGGACCCCTGGAACAGAAACACATATTTGGACAAATCTCTTTTCATTTCACTGTTTATTTTCCAGCTTCGCCCCAACCTTGATTTTTTTTGTTGGCGCGTCGATGGAGCGCGCGCAAATCATGTTTCACGTTGGTAAAATGCTGACGGAGCAGTCCTCTAACCTCGTCTCTTTCACGGCGGCGCATGAATTATGCATTTGATTAATTAGGCTCGTCATTACGATGCATGGTCAAATGGAAACTCCCCTCTGTTCTAGTTCAAACACAACTCGGGCGTTTTCTTCCTCCCCTCTCTCCCCCGCCGTCATTGTGTTATAGATGAGAGGGTGGTGGTGGTGGTGGTGGAGGGAGGGGGTATTTGTTGTACCCCTCGGGAGGTTGCGTGGCGTCGCGCTGGGGAATACAATGAAATAACAAGATAACAAGATAAAAGCCTCGTGTTGGACTTCAAAGCGGAACGGCAGCTTGAATAGGAGCCTTGGTGATTTCAAAGAACACGTCTGCACGCGTCCACGGGAGACGAGTGGGGGGGGTGGGGGGGTGGGGGGGCTCGGAGAGGATGTGCATACACGGGACGGGGTGCACGAACACGTGAACGCCTCAAACCTCTGACTGCTCCTGCTAATCCTCACCGGGACGATCTGAGTTTACCCCTATAGTCTGGAAATACGCTGCTGCTCTGTGCTTCAGACCCGTTCAGTTACATATACACCGATCAGGCATAACATTATGACCACCTTCCTAATATCGTGCAGGTCCCCACAGATGCTTGGTCAGTTTGGGATCTAGTGAATGTGGAGGCCAGGTCAACACCTTGTGCTGTTCTTCTTCCTAAAGTGTTTTTGTGGCTGCATCCTGCTGGGGATGGCTGCTGCCATCAAGGAGTGTCATTGCTATGGGGTGGGGGTGCCTGGTCTGGTCTGGGTGGGTGCTACATGTCTAAGTAACATCCACACCAATGAATGAATGAATGCCAGGTCCAGAAGTTTCCCAGCAGAACACTGAAGATGTTGACGAGACGGTTTAAAAGTTATGTACTTCTCCTGTCAGTGGTCATGATGTTGTGGCTGGTCGGTGCATATAAACAATTTCTGCACAACTAATGCACACAGAATACTTCACTGCACTCCTAACACTGAACTCATCTGTAATCTCCACATCCACTGCGTCTACCGCTGCATATTTCAACGCTGCGCCGAGTCAACAGCGTTTAGCTCTGCGTGCACCTGGGCGACAACGAAGTCTAAAACGTGGGGCCGTCGAATGAATCCGAGCCGACGTTAAATCCGCCACAAACCCGTAACAACCCCCTTTGGCCGAGTTGGAGACATTTACGGTAAATCTGCGTTTCATGTATCGATCCAAAAGGCGGCGGCTCAGAGACAGTTAAACGTCCACATGGGTGCACATATAGACACTGAAGCGGTGTGTGTCCGTGCAGATTCCAGTTGCTTTTCCCTCTCGCTCGTTTTACAAGCTTTAATGCACTGCTCTCACACCATGAAGTAACGGCCGGGGGGGGCGTTGGGAGGGATCTGCATTGTGAATCCTTTGGCCTTTCATCGATTGGAGGCCTCAGTAGCTCCGTATTGATCGTCCCTCTTTCCTTGCACAGATCCGTCATGCACCTGTCCACCGGCGCTCTGCAGCCTGGCAGTGACAAGCCTGGGGGGGCGGCAAAGTTCAACAAGCTAGGCCGTTATGCTAATTAAACGCACGCTCGTTTAAGCACGCTTTAGATTTTTTAAACCGGCGTGCACCTGCGTGTGCGTGTATTTATTTGCTTCATCTTCCTGTAATCATCCCTCGTACGTTTGCCGGTGAGTAATGAAAGCGCTGTCTGTCTGGCGGATGCTGTTTAATCATGCAAATCGGCAGCAGGCTCTCGCTCCCGCCCCTGCGAAGATATTACAGCCCCGAGGCCGGACGCCGAGCGAGGCCGACCTCCTCCTGGCTGATTTACTCGGCCCCTCTTCCTCGCTGGCCCTGCCAATGACGCCGCGGCGCTAACGTGGAGGACGACAGGAGAAAATTAGTGGCGGATGGGGAGAAACAGAAAAGGTGGGATGTTGTTGTGTGCGCGGTGTAATTTGTGGTTTCAAATTAATTCTTTTTTTTCCCTCCCATAAAAAAAAAACAACCTCACTGGATGGTTTAGTATCTTGTTGGTGCATGTACAACCACAATAAATAAGAGCATCACTACCACAGCTACTGCAGTTATAGCAGTGGAGCACGTGTGTCATTTGTGTCCGAGTGTGTGTTTTCTTTTACAGGATGAAGTCGACAGGTACTGACATTTGCACTGAGGCGCACTGAAATGGAAAATTCGACAAACACCTGACTCTCACCTGAAAACAAGAAGCAGGTCCACTCACATACAGATACAGCCTATCTATCTATCTATCTATCTATCTATCTATCTATCTATCTATCTATCTATCTATCTATCTATCTATCTATCTATCTATCTATCTTTCTTGCATCTTTGGTTTTGCCATTTTTGGTCACTTCTGGCAAAATTCATCTTTGATTAATCTAGTTTTGTGCAGGAGCTGCAACATTTGAGACACTAGCACCACTGACTCTTAAAAGCAATTGTTGGTACAACACAGTCAAGCTTTTCTTATTGGCTTTTCTGCCGATATCCGATATTCCGATATTGTCCAACTCTTAATTTCCAATACCGATATATTCAGTCTTTTTACAGCAAAATTATTAGGTAACAACATAACATATCACCTATTATGGAATTAACACATTATGCCTAATTTTATTGCGATGTCCCACTGGATGCAAACATAAATAAGTTACAGTTGTGTTTTTAGAGAGAAATTTTTGCCTCAAACAAACTACAGACAATGTCAAAACAAGAAAGACAAATGTAGCGTATAACTCTGCATGATTCTTCTTGAGGTGGGTGATCACATTTGATGTATTAAAGGAAGACGCCTTGTTTCCTCCTCTCATAACCACCTTTGCTTTGCAGTCATTAGTAGGTGACACTTGGAAATACTTCCAAACCACGGACATCTCATACACCGGGCGAGCTAGCTTGTTAGCCACGGTTAGCAACCTACCAGACTAGCGTGTTGTTGTTGTTATACGTCATCAAGCACGCGCCTGTTGACGTCCCATGCTGCGTTCATGCAGACTCGGAAACGCTGAAGCTACAGAACAAACATCGAGCATGCAAGTTGCAGCTTAATCCCACTAATTAAATCCACTTCTATGCAACGATACGTTCCCTTTTGGATTTTCCCTCTTGGAGTAAAGTGGGTTTGTTCGTAGGTTTTCTCTCCCTGAACCTTGAGAAGACCCAAAGTGCAGCCTACAGGTTAGTAGCTCCACCAGCACTCTCCCATTTTCACCCACTCAGACGTGGACCTAAACTCGAGGGTAGCACTGCACTAATCATAGGGGTTTCCCAGAGAGGCTGAGATTGGTTCGACACGTTTCTTTCAGGTTCAGCTAAAGAGCATGCACGCTGCAGCTTAGATCCACCTCAGCATAACGATACGTTCCCGTCCTAATTGACTTTGTCGTCAGACTTGATTTGCTCAACGGAAATAGTTATCTTCCCTTCGAACCTGGAGAAAACCCACAGGATGGGTTTGGTTAGAAGCTCCACCAGTGTCTGCAAAAAACATCAAAACATTTTTATAATCACTTACTAGTGAACGTGAACCTAAACCAGAGGCTACCGCTATTACACTAATCACAGGGTTTTTTGAAACGAGGCGAGTCAAGATATCCTCCTTAATGGTCGGTAACTGTTTATAGACACACTGAAGAGCTGAAGCCATAAACTGAGCATGCAAACCTGCAGCTTAAATCCACTAATTAAAAGGAGAACTACTGTTTTTTTACAACCTGGACCTTATTTCTGCCATAAAACACAATCGTTTACTCACCCAGATAACTTTGGTGTCATTCGGATGATATTATCTATATAGTGGGAGTCAATGGGGCACCGAAACGCAGCCTCTAAATAACACATTATCTGCCACGAAACCAGTTGATTTCACCAATATTTTGTTATGATGCTGTTGCCTCTGCATCCTCCTTTGCAACCAGCTCCTCATCCGTATACTCTGGCTCAAAACGGTAAGGACGTCCGTCATAAACAAAGTCGTCGTCCACAACCTCAGAATTTGGAAGAATATTCGGCCATATTGCAAAAAACTAGCAGTAGCAAATTACAGGTAAAAACAAACCGACTGTCGCTGGCAGCGCTCAGAGATGACATCATCCGGGTCAGAGGTTAGTAGGTCAATCTACAGACCCCGGATGATGAGGAGGTAACTCCTGTCCGGTGCCCCATTGACTCCCACTATATGGATATAAACGGATCTTCCGAACGACTCCAAATGACACCAAAGTTACATGGGTGAGTAAACGTAATTGCATTTTATGCCAGAAATAAGGTCCAGATTGTAAATTCACTTCTTTGTGAAACATAAAGATTAACAAGTTTTTGCTTTTAATAAAAAATTCTTGAGAAAACCGACAATGCAGCCAATAAAAAACACAGTGCAGGCTTTATTCTGCACAAACATGTATAACTCCCCAAACACACACACTGTTACTACAGTGCACAGCCTTGTGAAAATAACAAGCTCACATAACCCCAGGTGAGCGCTGGACCGCTGGACAGGCTCCTCACTATTAAGCTGTCAGGAATCTGAAACTCAGCTGCAAACAAAGCTGAGGCTGTTGCAACCTTTATAAATATATTCACACGTGCGCGTTGCCAATGGAAAAAGTGTGTTGTTAAAATGCTGCTGCTGCATGAAATGATGTCCCCAGAAACAAGGAGTAGGACCAGCAGCTATCACTTGACCCCTGCTGCTTCTTATTTGTCCACATGTAAAACAACATATGGCTGCACATGAGTGTTGCCGTGCAGTCGTACTTGCCAGCGCCATAACATAACCTCCATACACATGCACACTCCCCCCTGTCATTTCCAATAGCATCCCCTGAGCATAAACAGCAGCAAACAGAAAGTGGACATCCACCTTGTTTTTTAGTCGACCGCAGACCATATGTGCAGCGGAGGAAACATCTGCCGCGGAACGGGCACGAGAACAACAGATCTGCGACTAGATCCGTTTACCCCCCACCCCCCTGGGAAACGAGCGGAACGGGGTCACGGCGCACGTTTCCAGCCCGAGCACGACTAATAAACCGAGGAAATCAGCCCGCGGTGTCGCCTGAGACTGTACCTGTCCCAAAAAAAACTAAAAAACACAAGCGTTCCTCCGGGCGCGCCGTGCCTCAGCGAGCCCGTTTAAAGAGCCACATTGGATTAGATTTGAATTTGTAAGTGGTTTAGTTTTCTTTTTGGGGCAGAGGTAAATTTGTGACGGTCTTTGTCGGGAAGTTTTTGGACTCGCAGACTTCAGGACATCTAAATAGATTGTTATTGTTGCAAAGTTTTTATCAAACATAGGTTTCTGATTGACTTTTATGCCAATCTATTAAAGAATGGGGTGGTTAGCTGATGCCTCACAGCAAGAAGGTTCTGGGTTTGAATCCAGGCCGACTTGGGGTGGAGTTTGCATGTTCTCCCTGTGTCTGCATGGGTTCTCTTCAGGTTCTCCAGCTTCCTCCCACCATCCAAAGACATGCAGGTTAGGTCTGTGGTCTGTGTTAGCCCTGTGATTGACTGGACCTCGCCTCTTGGCCGATAACATCTGGGATAAGCTCCAGCAGACCCTTCACAGAACAAGCAGTTGACAGAAGATGAATGAATGAGCATTTGCTAAACTTAGTGCCACAAAGTCGTAGCTTTGCATCGTCGGCTTTGATGCAGCCTGTGCTCTTCTATCTCAGCTGAGTGTTTTCATTTCTGGTTTTAAAAGAAATACTAAAACATGCACGGCCTACCCTCACTGTGCCCCTTCTCCTCACTGACAAATTCTCACCTGCGTCCAGCAAACCGTATCTACCCTTCTGTTCTCTGATCACGCTCTCTCTCCCTCTTTCTCTGTAATCTCTTGTCTCTACGATCAAACTGGGATCAGCCTGTGTTTTGCACCGAGATCAGAGGTAAGAGTTTATTTGAATTGACGTCCATCCGTCTGCGTAGCCTTTCTCCTTCGGTTCATCTGAGACGCTTTGTTCTCCTCGCATTCATTCATTAGCGCCGCAAATACCTCGAGCCTGTGCTTGTCTATACATTATAATGTACTTATTTATGTAATGAGACAAGAAAGCCGATCCAAAGATGAGGCCATTAAGGGAAAAGAACCCCCCCTGCAGGGTTCATGTTCCACCACTGATCTTAGCATCTCTACGCCACAAACACGTAATAATAAATTCAACTCCTTGAAGCCTCCCTGCATCAGATCTTTCCTCATTCCTCCCTCCCTCCCTCTCTCCCTCTCTCCCTCTGCCCTTTAGTCTCCCCCTTTCCTCCCCATTAGCATCAAAGCCGCAAAAACATCAAAAGTGCTGCTCATCTAAATGCACTTACCTCTTCATTCACGCCACGGAGGCTAAGTAACACACGAGGACGTGCATCATGTGGGCATCATCTAATAGACTGGTATGGCATCATACTTAGAGCCGGGGTACATTAACCCCTGCTAACTGTCAAAGGCAGGTCAGATACGTGAATGCAATGTTTAGACTTTGGATAAGCGTTCTATCTTAAAGGGGAGCTTAACAAAAGAAAGACAATCTATCAGGGCTACTCTTTAACTTGGACCATCAACGACTGCACTGATTTCACCTTCATCCTGCAAAACCACGCGTTTCCATTGTTTCCTCCGCAGTCCAAAAGGTAATAACCCCTCATAATGCCCCAATCTGCTACTGGCCCGGCCCATCTGTCAAATACTAAAACCGAGTGTGGCCCTTGTCCACCCCTGGTATAGAGGGTACACAGCAAAAAAACATAAAAAAACGTCTAGGGAGCTCATTGAATGAAAGTTAAACTTGGTTAACCCCCACTTTGTGTCATCAAATGTATGTCCAAAAATCTGCCTATTTCACATTTTTAGATGATTTTCATCTCAGTGTTGCCTTCCTTCTCCTCACCCTGTTTTTGTCATTGGCGGAGACATGGCGGAGTGTAATTTCAATATGGATACATCCTGTGCATGAAGCGTTGGCTTCAATTTCACTTCCCGAACTCCTGTGGATATATAGCATATGTTCGAAAGCTAAATTTGGCCTTTTTTTTTTTCATCTGCCAGTGGAGTTTGCAGCATAGCCGATGCTTTCTTAAATGTTTTTGGCACCCTTCTTTGCCGCATTCTCTATTTTGGTTCGGCCTCATTCATCTCTCCACGTGTTCTTTACATTCCTTTGTCTGCGGCTCTGCCTCTCGCTCTCCTAAACTAGCTCTGTCTGTCACAGATATTGTCGCCGCATTCGACTGCAGCCGCTGACACGGCAAGGACAAAAGGCAACATTTGCTACAAAGGAAGCCCGGGTGGCTTCTTGATCTGGGCTTTTAAGAAAAAGGCTGGAGCACTTGACAATCAACGGGCGCTCAGAACCCCTATTTCAGTCCCTTTCTCTCCACACATCTGCACGCACATGGCAGATCCCTCGGTTAACAAGGAAGACAGGCTCTCCGGTGAATGAGAAATGCTTGCCCACTGTGGGCCTACATGCTCAGCGGAGCAGCTAATTGCAGTGATAAATATGAGATGGTGGAGACGAAGAGTCTTAGTAACAAACCTGGGATGGGAGGAGGCTGAGTTAACGCATCCAGTAAAGTAAAGGATGCACATATGAAGTCGGGTTAAACATCATGTCGACGAGTCACCTGATTATGTGACAATAACAACATGGATGCCCCTAAGAAGACAGGTGAGGAGCCCGGTGGGTCGTTGCAGCAAACAAGCGTGTGGGAATACTTCACTAAAGATGAAGCCCATAGTACCGTGACATGTCAGTCCTGAAATACAACAAAAGTACTACTGCAATGCATCCGCTAACGCTAGCAGAGGAACAGTCCAAATCCTCAGTTAACAACTTCACCAAACGAGCTGTGGTAACAGATAGAAAGAGGCTGCACATCAACTATTTGATAAAGTTATTAGACCTTTAGCTGCTACACTATCCCATCTAACAACACGCTGTGGTGTACTATTAAATGCTATTAATGGTGCTGCATGTTTTTATACAGGCTATACACGTCTGCCGTCTGTTCTCAGCATATGTGTTGAGGTCAAGAATATAGATTTCATTACTTACTGTGGTTTTATTAGTGACGCTACCAGAGGCTAGTCAACTTGACTTTCATCGCATAATTGTTGATTTTTAAAAAGCTCGCAGCGTGAAATTTTTATATCCAAACCTATGAAAGAAAAACAAATGCAACGCGGAGCCTTTACGCCGAGATATGATCTTAGTTGTCAAGGTAACATGCAGGGTGAAGTTCTTTCTGTATTTTTGTCTGTTTCCATCTGGCCTTTTTCTCTCATTGTTCAGCATCAACACATCATAATCCAGACACGAAGGGCTTTACAGGGCAAATCAAAGGCAGACGGGAGAAAACACATCGTAGATAAACTTAATGAATAAAGCAGATGAAAAGCATCGAAAGAACAAGAGGATTTATAAAGATTAATTCCTTAATTTGTTCAAAGTGACTGGAACGCAGGCATTTTTTGTTTCATGCTTCCTAAATATCTTCACGGCCGCCTCATGCAGAACCGACAAAGACCAGAGGGCGAGCGTGAGTTAATGTTTCGGGACTGCAGCTGTGGTCGTGATTAAATTCCAGACGCACGGTGAAGACCGCAGCCCGTTTCATACATATTCTCGGCGAACTTCTCGGCCTCTTCACAGTTTGCCCTCCGCCCCAGCCTTGTGTCAGTATGCAAATTTCTAAGTGTCTGTGTTTGAGCTGATGTCCTGCCTCCGAGTGCTCTCGCTGTCAGTGGGCTCACGGCGCAGCGTGCACGAGGGTCTGCGGCCAAAAGAGCTTAGCGGCTGTACAAGTCGAAGCTTTTTGAAATGCAGAAGGCGTCAAACACTCAAAAAATCCACTTGGCTCTTCTGAAACATTTAAAATATCTTGTCCTAAAGACTTCTCTTTGGCCAGAGAGTAAAATAAATGCTTACTGATTCATTAAAACCATTATTTAGGTCTCATATCACCATGGTTAACATAATTAAAGGTCCTACTAAATGTCTAATAGATAAATTCCATAGATAAAAACTGAGGATTGTTGCTCAGGGTTCAGTGGAGTCAACTTTCTTCCAAGTTCAGCATAAAACTGTGTCCGGTAATAACTTTCTTTCAAGGAGATGATTTATTTTTCTCCCAATACCTCTGCTTTGCAAACAGCTGAATGTTTCTTGGACGTATTGTGTTCCTGCTTGAATGCCGCATTCGGGGAATTCGATCTGAGCGCTGTTCTTGGTGCGAGATCATTAAGAGGAGTTGGGTTGCGCTGCCTGGCATCTTTCTGACTTTCTCTCGTATCCAGACACGATGTCAAACAAGCGTCCTTCAGCTGCAGCAACATTCAAGGACGCTTGTATTACCTTCTGCCCTGGAAGCCAGCCCGGCTTCCCCTAGCCCACGAAACCTGTGAAGCAGAAAGTTTGTCTGGAGTCTCTCCCTTGAGAACTAATTATGCTCTGGCAAAGATCTGTCAGGCCAATCAAACTGTTTGGTCAGGTTTTATACCTGATAGACAGAAGAGTAAGAGCTGTCATCTGAGCGCCGTTGAGTTGGATTAGTTTACAACAAAAGTGGCTCTGATTGATTGTAGGGCTTTTTTTAGGTTGAAACAGCCCCATAATTAAAACCCTGTGGCACGTTGCATCTGGTTGGCGCCTCCTTCCACCGTCCAAAGACATGCTCGTTAGGTTAATTGGTGATTTTAAATTGGCTGTAGTCCTGCGATACAGCCCCAATGGGGAACCCTCCAGAAGACAGGCGGTTATAGAAAATGAATGAATTTATACATGTGGCTAATCACCCTCTTCTAGGTGGAGTTGTCTACAAAGCTCTTCATGGTCGTGATCCTGGTTCTCATGGCTTAACCTTTGAACCAAACGCTGCTGATGTGACGAATTTCACTGCATTTCATATGAAACATGGATTAATTACACTAGTTCAGAGAAAAAAAAAATGAAGAGATTTTGTATGGAGATGACTGGAAACGTGTTGGGCTGCATTTCTGGTAAACAACATATGTCTCTGCAGAATTACAAAGGGACTGCGTAGAACCTCTGATGAGCCACATGCTGCTTTCATTAGCCGTGCAACTATTCAAAATCACATTTGTTTGATTATTACCTGTTCCAGGAAGGAATGTCTAATTTATCCAACAAAGGTTCAAAAAAAGGCATCATACTTTTGAACTCAAAAGTATGATCTTTTTCCTAAACCTACAAAGTGAGTCAAACTCAAACAGTAAAATACAACTCACTGAATCTCATGCAAATCCCTAGCATGGAGGCCAAACCATTTTCCTTGCCTACAATGTTTTGTGGCTGAAAAGTTGGTCATTAACTCCAACACTGGAAACTCATTATGCTGTTGCAGATATCTACAAGTCATTTGGGTGGGGCTTCATGTCTGTGATGGACAGAAGAATAACCGCAACGTATGCCCAAATGTCATCCAAGCCCCATGGAGTTGGATTTGCGAACAAAAAAAAATGGTCGCTCCCACAGAAGCGAGCTGTTTAGGGTCCTCTAGCACAAACTGATCAACAGCAATTATTGCGTTTGTTTAAAATGTCTTAATCGCTCGATATGACAAACTTCATTGCTCTAATTGGTTGTAGGATTATCAAGTTGGGTGCAGAGGTATTTTTATGTCTGCATGCCCCATAATATAACCTGAATGATGTGTTACCAGACTCAAGATTCTGATATGAATTGAGTCCGTCTACCCTAGGGTAGTAGTGTGGTGCTAGCTGCAACTTTATCTTTGAAAGAAATCTCTCTCACAACTCAAAAACCCTGTCCAGCAACCTCCCACCTTCTGGTGACGGAAAGCGTTGCACACAAAGAATAAGAATTGAGTTTGGATAGGTCAGAATACCAAACCCCAGTCTCCTGGGCGAAAGTCTTCCAACCTCCTTTCAAAGACTTTGTTGGTCTTACAAAGTAGAAACACAGCACAATATAGCCACAGGTGGGTTAACATTAGAGTCAAGTACACCTGGTGCATTTCTCTGACACAACTCCTGACACAACAGCAGACTCTGACTCTCTGAGGATGAGAGGACGTTTGATGGTTATGATAAAACACAGCTCGTAGCTGCTCTGAGCTTCTTGTTTGGCAGGTAAAATAGGGGTCAGGCTCTCAATCACTCAGCAGTAAATGTAAAAAGAGGATTTCTTTGAAATACTGAGCGAGTTTTTGCCATGCTTGAAATTTGTTTTCATCTTAGGAGAAACTGCAGAGTTCGAAATTCAAACAAAGCAGAGACGTGACAGCTGGGATTTCAAACACAAGCCCCGGCGACTGTTTGAACCGCCGGAGCTCACTCCTGATAAATCTTTCAAAGCGTAAACTGGGCCGCTCGGCATTGCTACTGTATTATTTTTCTCTATTATCTAGCAGAACAGCAGCCCAGGTGTTGAGGAAAGCAGTCAATCATCCATCATGTTGAACGCACAGCGAGGCTGGAAGTAGCCGTGTCAGCACTGCTCCCAATCTCACTGTTTCAGCTGTCACAGCTTCTCTTTCTCAGCAAATGGCTTTGAGCTGCAGAGGAAGGAGTAAAGAGAAGAAGAGCGGCGAGGGGGGGAAAGTGGCCTGCGAGGGGATAAGCTTCAGCCATTACTGACAACACACTGTGGCCATTGCACACTCCTGTTATGTGCAACAAGGGGGTGAATAAAGACGCATGCACAGATGCACATTAAACCTCACAAAGGTCAAAGAACAAGAGACAACTGAGGACACTGTATCAGCTTAATTCATATTCATAAGGCCCTGGCAAACCCAAACTGACATCTACGAACTACCAGCAACAAAGGCCAACGGCATCTGGACCAAAAAGTTGCACTTGAACTCAATACAAAGTCTACAACCAGTGGTACAGCTGGTATCATTGTACGTTGTACTCATAGGTGACAATAAATAACACTTCATGCCAGCAGGTGGCAGGAGTCTTTATTCACCATTCAAAAGGAGAAACAGGAGGAACTGCTGTTAGCTGGGAGGCTAGGAAGTGCTGCTATTAGCGGGACGTAAGAACGCTTGAAAGAGCAGCTATTAGCTAGGAGTCTAGGAAACTGGGAAGAGCTGCCATGGGCTGGGCAATGAAGCTAACTAGGAAGAGACACCTTTAGCTGGGAGGCTAGGGAGTGCTGCTATTAGCTGGGAGGCTAGGAAGCTAGTAAGAGCTTCTATTAGCTGGTAGGATGGGAAAGTAGGAAGAGCTATTGTTAGCTAACAGGCTTGGAAGCTAGCTAGGAACAGTCACCTTTAGCTAGGAGGCTATGGAGTGCTGCTATTAGCTGGGAGGCTAGGAAGCTAGTAAGAACTTCTATTATCTGCGATTCTAGGAGACTGAGAAGAGCCAGGATGAGCTACTATTAGTTGGTAGGCTATGAAGCTCTGAAGCTACGAAGAGCTTCTATTAGCTGCGAGGCTGGGAGACTGAGAAGAGCTAGGTTGAGCTACTATTAGCTGGGAGGATGGGAAAGTAGGAAGAGCCGCTGTTAGCTAACAGGCTTGGAAGCTAGCTAGGAACAGTCACCTTTAGCTGGGAGGCTATGGAGTGCTGCTATTAGCTGACAGGCTAGGAAGCTAGGAAGAGCTTCTATTAGCTGGGAGAATGGGAAAGTAGGAAGGGCCACTTTTAGCTAAAAGGCTAGGAAGCCAGGATGAACTACTTTTAGCAGGGAGGCTATGAAGCTAGGAAGAGCTACAAATTCTAGATCATCAGCCACTCATGGACAGCCCTGTCCCTTTGCACACCATCCCATCATTGACTCAGAGAGATTTGGCCTATAGGGAGAGGATTTTAGGTGACAGAGGAGGAAACCGTGCTCCTATGAGACACTAAAGGTGAAAGCAAAGATACAACAACAAAGACTTGTTAAAATACATATTAATAATAAAGAGAGAGAGAGTCCTGGAGATTGATAGCCACTTTCTCCGATCAGCTCATTTCAACCGTCTTTTTATTCATCCTTTTGTTCTGCCACCCTCACAACCTGCCTCCATCTCTGGCTCCGTCCCCGGGGCCCGTGATACGATCAGTGGCTTCGGACAACTCCCTGGACAGTTAGCCTTGACGGCTGACAGGAGCCGGCGTCCACACGCGGCCTTGATGCACGCCATGCGTCCGTCAGACTCAGGCGTTGTTGTTAAGGTTTCCCCGCCTGATGCGACTAAATAAAAGAAATAAAGCATGAAGGCAAGGGGAGCAGGGGACCTTCTTTCTTACCATAACAATCCCATAAAACTACATTAAATAGAAAATACTGCTCTTTATTTTCCAACCTCCAGCAACACTGCGAGGTAGAAATTCCCATACTGCTCGCTGACCCTTCAGGCTTATCCCGTGTGTGATATATTCAAACAATAACAACTTAATATCACTGTTTTATCGCCCCTGCAACTTACTCAGGGCATTTCTCTGCACATGGAAGACATTCTTCTGGTTTAAGTGAGTCATTTTAGTGATGGAGCTTTAAAAACATCTCCTAATTTATTCCCTTTTTTGGATCTTCCACACCTCCCCCAGGGGAACGTCAACAGCAAATCTGTGGTCTGAAAACAAGTTGTCAGAAGATTCCAGCTTGAGATCTTGTGCCCAGAGACAAACTAAAATAAGACATCCGTGCAGATATTGTTAATCAAGACTTAATACTTGCTTGACAAAACATCCGGGTAGATATTCCTTTGACAGCGCAATATACGTCTTTTCATTTCCCAACTACCTTTCGCCCAGACAGCTCTGACAAAGATGAGGATCTTCTTTCTCGGACTGGTGCATTTGAAGCTCTAACAGCTTGAGCTCTTCCCTTGCAGCTGTAAGACTATTACATTGCACATAAAAGCTTTGGCCAGCTGGATTCCGAAGTGAAGTGAAATAACGTCTTGTGTCCGAGGAGTCTTGATGTCCCCGGCGGCCCAGTGTGTTGCCACGGGAGGGGATCGATAAAATCAAGAAGCCCCCGGGAGCTTGTGTGCTGGATACTGACCTTTGGCACTTATGTTGCAAGAGGGGCACTTGTTGTCTTTTGGCCCAGGAGGAAAGAAACCACATCTAAAGCCCAAACATTTAAGATGTGGTGTTCACAGCCTTGCATGTGGAAGTATTTGGTGAAGTCCAAACAGGAGACTGTACAGTTAACTCGGTGGAGCATCTGGTTTGTCGTCGTTCCAACCTAAAGACCAGGGTGGAGTAGTGCCACGTGGAGAATGGTTGAAGCTCTTCGGAGGTGACATTTGACAAGCAGGGCGGGTGGAGGGGACATCTGTCAGTCTAGCAGGGACCCCTGCCGTCTCTGCTGTGGTTTCCACTTGATGTCCCTTTCCCAGCCACCGGCATTCTGCGACACAAAGGCCTGGAGGCTCGGCCTCCCGCTGTATGATCTGCCGTGATCTCCAACCATCCTTTTGATCCGTTGTCAGTCTTCAATGTGCTGCATCATGTACTCTTAGTCTGTTCAAACCTTGCATTAAAATCTGACCTGAACACATTATATATGACTGACTCAGACAGAACTCAAACCCCAAGCTGTTTTTTTTTTGTAATTTTCTGTTTGAAGTGAGAGAAAAATCTCTGCTAATAAAGTTAAATAAAGCATCAAGAATTAATCACCTTAAATAATGACATAATCTCACACAGTATACACATTAAATAATATCTAGTTTAGATTGATTTCTTATTTATATTAAGCATATTTTAAAAGACTCTCATTACTAATGAACAGACATCACTTACAGTGCTGTTTTCTCTTCAGGTGATTATTTATAAAAGCATCTGTTTTACGGCGCGTGTTTTTTTCCTGAATAAATGAGGCAAAGCGCTGTTTTAATGCGACGCGAGACAAAGAAATGAGGTCAGATGTGTCCTAGACCATCTCCACAAGACTGGATCACTCCAATGGGTCCTCAATGCCTCCTAGGTGTGTATTTTAAGCTGGCCACTTGCGATCCGATCGCCCAGGATGGATGTTAATGCGAGGTCTGGATCTTTTAGATATGCTGCATGCATCCTGATGCTCTTCAGTTTTAGTTTCTGTCCTAAACGCCCTGCTTATATAGGCCTCAACAATAACACCCATTATACCAGCAGGTGGCTGCTCAAGGTTTTCACCACCGTGCCTGGCTCCAGGTTTTGTAAAGTATCTTGAGAGAATTTGAATTGTCATCAATGCTTGATGCAGAAAACAAAAAATGATTTGAATTTAATTAATTAATTTAATTTTAAGAAACAAAAAAATCACCATTTAGGATCCGAAGTTTTTAACATATTCTTACTAGTTTCATGCTTTTATGTGCCTCCATTTCCATTTTGTTCCATTGACGCCAACATGGAATGGGTGGAGCTTATGACCTATACTGCAGCCAGCCACTAGGGGGAGCTCTACTTGCTTTGGCTTCACTTTTGAGTAGCTCTGTTCCTCACAGCGCAGCAGTTTGACATGATTAAAGTGGCTGCACTATCTCCAGGCGACCCCCATCGGGAGAAACACCTTTTCCGCAAACCGGCCGACTATTTACTCCTCTAAAGACCTCGCAGATATCCACTCACGTTAGCACACATGAGCGCACTCGAGGCCTCGTAAGACACGCGCCCACACCTCCCAGAACTCCCCACTCCACCCTGCAGTGGCATTTGAAGGACAGGGGCCTGGAAGGAGGACTGATTTTGAACGGTGAGGTGAGGTGAGGCGCAGGGGCCTCGGCTTGCCGGCTTGGCTGAGGGTGTGAGGTAAACAACACCTCCGAGTTCAGCGTGCATGACTAATGCGCCTCCTTCTCTCTCGAGCGCTGACGGCTCCGCTGGGCAAAGCTGCCGATGACAAGCTGTCTGAAGGAGTCTGCGGCGTCTTACTACCTCCCGTCTCTCACGCTGTCTGGTAGCTTTACTCCGTCAGTGTCAGCTCTGCACACTTCCCCACTGTCCTGACTCAACCCCCACCTCCCACCTCCCCCACCCCCATCCCCCGCTGTCATGTCAAATACTTATAAAACCACCAGATATAAAGATGTAGCGCATTTTAATATTACATCAGATGTAATATTTGATATCGTCACATGTTGGAAGAAAAACATTTTCTTTTTTTTTCCCCTCGGTGACTGGTTTTTAGCAGCAGTCAAAAACACTGGGGCATTCCCTTTCAACTTTGTACAATTTTATGAAATGCATACTAACGATATATTCAGGGTCACTGGCAGCAATGCACACATGCAGATCAAAATACAAAGATATGTACAAACGTGAATTGTACACTGGTAAGGTGTGTTCAGGCTGAAGACAAAGCAAAAATTTTGGGTACAAAGCAGAATCGGAAATGTGGAAACTTTAGCAAAAAAAATATTTTTTTTAAAAAGTGTGCTTCTGCTGTTCATCGAAGAGAAAAAAATATTCCGGTAGGTTTATAGTGAGTGAGAGCTGCAGCAAACACGTACTGTACGAAGGCACACTCTGCTCACAGTCGTTGTTTAGCATCTCGCGGCGTTCGGGCGCGAAACGCTCCGGAATTTGTGCAAAAAAATAAAATATGCGACAAAAAAATAAAAAAATTTGCTTTGCGTTCCGTCTGAGCACAACTTTACAGCTATCTTTAAAAATGTTCTCTAGTGGTTTTTACCCCCCGACCTGAGTTCAACAACCTCATTTGTTCACGTGTTCCGATTGGAGCCCATCCCCCTTCCTCCGCCCGGCCGGCCCGCGGAGGAGGGGCGGCCGTCCGATGGGTCGTTAAGTTCAGACAAGCAGAAGCAAAAACAGAGAGTGGTGAATACCGCTGTATTCTGAGGAGATAAAAATCACATTGACATCGTTTACACAGGGCACACATGTAGAACATTTATTGCTGTGTAGTCAGGCTTTAACCTTTGATGCCATATTCATTGACACAAGGATTTGTCTCAGAAAGATAGGAGGATATATCTTTGAAGCTAAAACAGCCCTTGGTTGCTTCGCGTTTTCTCCGTCTTCGACCTTTAACCTCAGGAATCCTCGCCGACGAACAGGACACTTCAGGAAAAGGCAATCACTTCACCTGAAGTCATAAACACATACGCACGCACACGCTCGCGCCGCACACACACGACTCTCGCGCTAAAACATAGTCATCAAAGTGATTTTGCATGATTGAAAAAAAAAAGAAAAAAGGTCAAACCCCTCGGATTTTCTCACATCACCTCGTCCTTTTTTTGAGAAAATTAAAAAAAGCAAGGCAATGATCGAAACACTCGGGATGCAACAGTCTACCTCTAGAAATCAGGCTTAAACATGAGCGTCTCCGTTTTTTGTTTTGTTTTTTGTTTTTTTTGGACGGAGCGGTCGAGCGAAATAGGTTTGCATTTAAAAGATGCAAAGCGCGGTTCGCCCGTTTACAGTCTTTTGATTTAAAACTATAATGTGCGGAATGGTTTGCTACAACATACTGTGTGTGTGAAGAGATGGGGGGAGGGGGGAAGAAAGGATGAGTGCATCAGGGTGTCGTTTCAAGAATAAACATACTGTATTGCAATCCCATGCTTAAGGAACACTAATGTGTCCGATATGTTGTGGTGTAACTCTCAAATTAAAGCTTTCGTAAAGAGATGGTTCACGCTGTTCATTATTTTTTTCTTATTTTTCTTTTTTTTTTTAGCATCGAGGCTAAAAGCAAACAAAGTTCCCTCCCCCTTGTGCAGGAATGTCCGTGAGTCTCGGCGGTCCCCGTGTGGTGAGCGAAAATGCGAATATGGCTGTTCCCATCTCTGGTTGTCCTCTGAGACGCCAAACATCTGAGAAAAAAAAAAGAAGAACCCCCGAGGAACCGGTGTTCCCAGAGAGAAATGTGCTGGAGGGAACAATCACTTCAGCGCGCAGAAATTTTTTGCTTCGTTGTTTTATACACGTGTCCACACCTTAAAAAATGTTATAAAACTGGAAGCCACTGGCAGACAAAAAAAGTCCTAGACAACGAGTCGAAGACACTGCATGGGTCAAATGAAATCGGGACAAACTAGCGGCAACACTTGCACGTGCCTATTCTCTTTTTCTACAAAAATAGTGGAATATAAATCACATGGTTATCACCCAACATTGACATCTCGATACACTTCTGTATATAGATTTTTTTTTTTTTTAAATGCGATCCCATCATGCATTCAGAAGTCCCTTCGCACGCTTGTGGCTTTTTGTCCAATCATCTTAAATCCTTAAACACGGTGGGTGAGAGGAAGGGGTGTCAAAAGGAGTGTGCTTAAAGTTTATTTTTTTGTCCAAGTCGCCATGAAGCACGTTTCGGGCGCACGCAAAGCCGCCCCCATGCAACACGCCAGCCTTTCCTCCCGATTGGATTTCGTAAACGCTCCATCCAGCCATCCTCTTTTTTTTAAAACTCATTCCTTCTTGTTGGTGAACGAGTGAGAGATTCTGGAGATAGAAAGAAAAATAACCAATTTCACGAATCGCCCCGTGTACAGTTATACCCCTGCGATCTGTCAATTTCTTTTCATTTTCCGTCTCCACCGAAAAAACATAAAAACCCAAGCTGACAGGCGCCACAAAGCCTCAACTCAGTCAATACCCATCTCCTGTTTTTTTAAAAACACAGAGGTATGGTGCAGTGATGAGAATGATTTAATTCATGCCTTGGATACCTGAGGCAGTGCTGTCTCACACTCAAACACAAACATTCCTCCACCCCCCCCCCCCCCCCCCCCCCCCCCCATATCTCACATTTTACTCTGATCTCAGCAGAAGGTCCGGTGCCGGAGTGAGTAGGACCTGTTGTTTCCGTCTGCCAGAACAGATGGACATTAGATCCGCTCTCTGCTTTTCCAGCCAAACGAATAACCGCCCTTCTCCTTTCACGGCCTTCCTTCCGCCTTGATGTATTCCGCCATCATCACAAAGCCTCCGCCCACTTACTTTCGCTGCACTGCCTCCGAGACATAAACAAAATGAAAAACGGTCTCTGTTGGCATGGGTAGCTATGTCAGATTTGGGTGCTTCTATTTTTGCATTTTTCAACCCCTGTGAACCTGAGCCGTCACAGAGAAAAGGAAACTGCAGTAGAGCAACATCCCGACTCTTTGCTGAGTCTTTGAGTTTAAGCTCTTTTGCATCTGCTCCTGTGGACTCCCTGATATGAACGGACCCCCTGGTTCTCCAGTCAGATCAGAACCTTCCAAGGCCTCCTCCAGAGGGTATGAGGGCCGATCTTCAGCCCTTGGGCCTTAACTCTGCAGGCCACTTCCTAACCAAGACCACTCCTCTGTTGGTAGCACAAAATAGGACGCAGGCTTGTCACAAATTAACAGAAAGGGGGTTTGGGGGGGCAAGATGAGGGTTTGGTTTTGGAACACAAGACATCATGTGTCATCAAACCTCTCTCTCGCTGATGAAGCAGAGAGAGTAAGAGGAACAGCAATGGGTTTAGATCCAAGGAATGGAGAGACAAAGAAAGAGTAAACAGCAGGTTTCATCTGTTTTTCCGACAAGGCCCTACCGCTGTTTGGCTTGAGCTCTTTCCTTTCAACCCTTGCTCCCTGTCCCCTATTTGCCCTTGTCCCTCTCCTCGTCTTGTATCAACCAATACCCCTGTCCAGGGGTTGGCTAAGAAGCCCTGCGGGTCCATAAGCTCCAGGCCCAGGATCTCCCTGCGCCCTTCCCTGCCCCGGGAGGACAATAGCATCCCACCTTGGTCCAGACTTCCTGTGCTGTTGCACTTCTTCACCGCCCCTCCCGGATACACCAGAGAGCTGGGCGACAGCAGTGACGTCAGGGACAAGCTGCTCAGCGCCTCTGACAAGTGTTCACTGTTGCCCGCTTGGCTGGAGCCACAGCCGCCGATGGACGACCCGATTCCTATTCCCAGGTCCTCGTCCGATGGGTCGATGGAGTCGTCCCGGGTGTAGCCTGGGCTGGTGCTGCCTCGCCCGCTGCTCTGGCTCCGCTGGTGACCCCTGGTGGCCAGGAGGGTTAAAGCTGACGACGGGGTGGGCCTCGGCCTAAGGGTTCGTACTGGAGAGGAAATGGCGGTGCCGTCTTCAGGCAGCGGGAGGGGGCACGTGACTGGTAAGGTAGCCGACGGCAATGGCAACTCCAGGTTCTGTGGCGGAGAGACACTGAAGCTGAGTCCTTCTTCCAGGGTGGTCTGAAGGCTGCCCTCTGAGCTGCCTGTGGCAAGGGATGAGTCACTGTGGGACGGGTACTGTCGAAGGAAGCGAGCAGAGAGAAAAAGTAAATTAGGAGTGCCATTTGAAACAGTCTACATCTCGGTACAACCTCACACCTAGCATCCAGTGTCATCTGACATATTGTAATGAGTTTGACCCCCTCTTTCACTTACCTGTGTGCAGAGCATCTTTCTGTGGGCTCTAGGGGAGCGGAATGAGGCCCAGGAGGCCGGCGAGGTCAGCCTAAGGCCCCTTGCCAAGCGTAGGCTCCTACTGCGGGGAGGTACCGGGATGGCTGCCGCTGCATATTTATCTGGAGCGACAGGAGTTCGGCAGGTGTTAACATGGACCAGACTTGCTGCTGGATGCCCAAATGGCGATATACCAGTGAATGCATCTTCTGTGGGTTTACTCACCGGGGCTGCAGCCAGGTGAGCACATATGTGTCTGGTGTATTTGCATTTCCATCTCCTGCAGCTGCGTCTCCATCTCAATGCCAACGCTGAGGGCCCTGCATGGTTGGCCCAACCCCTGCACCTGGCTCTGCACCACGGTTTGGTGGCTTCCTTCGTGGCTACCACTAACACTGGCCTCCTCTGAGCTGTGGGAGTCACTATGGCATCTTCCCTGGAAGAGAAGAGATGGGTGGACTTTTAGGATAAAAATCTAGGTTAGATTATTGAAGTAATTGTTGCTGAAAGCTTATGTAATTAAGACGCCGTCAACGTAGCTTAAATGATCTTTAAACTCTCATTTCCTCTCTGTAGGGGCAATTAAAGTTTAGGATTTGCATCGCACACTGTAAACGTGACAACTCCTGGTTGATAGCGAGCCTGATAGAGAATAAGAACAGCTCTTCAGGCGCTGTGCAGATATTAAATATGGCCTCAGATTCACATCATCCCTCTGGCTTCTCATTATAGCTCCAGTCAAAGGTTGAGAACTGATTATGAGCACTTATTGTCATGTTAATTTTATATGTCGAAACATAAAAGCCTGGTTAGAAATTTGGCTGTGAGACGGCGGCGGCAGCTCGAAGGGGGGAAGAAGCGGGAAGTGGATTAGTTCCGATTTAAGCCCATGCATGTGTGAGTATGTATGTGTTTGTGCTTTCGTGACTGTATTGTACCTGTGAGTCATTCAGTTCAAGCCTCTGAATTTCCTTTTTTTTTTATTATTATTATTGAAGCAGCAATCCACCCACGCCCATACTTACCTCAAACAGCCTTGGCAAATACACTTGTCTTTCATTTCAGACATCACATTGACTTTCATTTATTTTTTTGGAGAGCTAGTGTCTACCCTGGATTGACCTTTGCTCTTATGTTAAAATTAAAACTTTAATGATATGTCTTTTCCCCCTAGAAGTCAAACAAAGGTACACACAACTAAACAATGTCTACCAAAGAAAATCCCTAATCTAAGATTCTGTCTCACCTTCTGTCCATCTCTTTCCATCTCCCCACCTCCCTCCGCTAATGAGCACTGGTTCACGGCCACGCTTGCTTGACTGCAGACTATCTGGCTAACCAGAACCAAGGAGCATTACCCCATTACAGAGGAGGACATCCAGGAAGGACGGCCGATAGGGGCGGGAGATAGCGTGGCTAGAGGGAGCTGCCGAGCATGTGTGCAATTACCGAAGGGAGGTAGCGCCGAGAAAGGAGAAGCATGAAAGATAAAGTCTAAGAGAGTGGGTTCAAGAGGAGGAGGCAGGAGAGCCAGCCAGGAATGCGACTAGGGAGTTGGCGGTGGAAGGATTTATTCATGAGGAGGACAATCATGGTGGATAGGGAGCCTGATGTATGGGGGAGATAATGTAGTCGTTGGGACTCAAGGTTTATGTCCGGCAGCATACGCATGGAAATGATTTCATTTCTCAATTGAATACTGAGTACTGCTACTACTGCTAATAATAAAATCATCATGAGCCTTTGCCATTGCTTGCACTCACCCTCTACGGGGGAGTACGACAAAGTGGCTCGTAGAATTTGAAGTATAAAGTTGTGGCAATACTAGAAATTACCTCTGATTTTGTGCTGCAGTCTGCTCTGCATCATTTTTTTAACACAAACTTATGTTTGCGTGAAACAGTATTTAACAAGCACGTACTCAGCTTAGCGTTATCCAACTCGTCATTTTTTTAGAAGGGGTAATGGACAATGAACAGACCATTATCATCGGGAATTAATGGACGACGCCGAGTCCAACGATGCGTTAATGCGCCGGCTTTTTAAATAAACCGAAACCCGACGCCCCGGATGGTTTCGTTGCGCCGAACCACCCGAACAAAACGTCCTCGGAGACTGTTTGGAAAAGGGCAGCGCTTTCAAAGGGCAGGTCCCTTCTGGTTGTCAAATGCTGTAGACGGTGTCAAGACACAAATGTCTTTTTGATTCAGTTTGGACTGTGCCGTGCATCACAAGGACGATGTGAAAGATAATTTAGTTTGTGTCTCGTCTTCCACAGTACACTGACACCACCTTCGTCTAGGGCTGCACAGCGGCTTCATAACAACCGTGACCTCTTACATATTTGTGTACATATATATGAAATTCGTAAAGGTCTTTGTGTCCAGATATACCAATCAGGAATAACACGGTGGTATCTGGCAACAATATATTGTTAGTGGGTTCAGGGGATCACTTTGGGATCTAGTGAATTTGGAGGCCAGGTCAACATATTCTTCATATTTTTGTGTTTTAGTTGTTCCTAAAAGGTTGTTGGTCTCTCTATCCACAGTTTGGACATCTAGCAACCTGCCAGTGGATGCCAGAAGTCTCACAGATTTCAAGACAATCCAGCTGCCTTGCAAGGTAAGAAAATCTAGGCATGTGTACCTTAGTATGTCTGAAAGACTTGATTGCTAGAGTCAACTTGCACATCTCAAACCTTTGACCTTTAAGGAAAGGGTTTTTTTCATTACTGCAAATTTCTCAATGCATCTAAGAGTGAGTGTGGCTCAGCAGTTAGAGCACGTTGTCCACAAACCAGAGGGTTAGTGGTTTTGATCCCTAGCATGTTGACGTGCAGAAGAGTCCCTGAACAAGACACTAATCCCAGACTTGCTCCCAGTGCTTGGCGAGACTTTTTCTTCCCTTCCCGCCTCAGTCTGCTCATGCATACCTTGGCCTCTTGCGGCAGCAGCTGGTAGGCGGTGTGTTCATCCAGGCTGAGGTCGTCCGGCAGGGCTGGCGATGAGGACTTGTCTGAGAGTTGCTCTGACTTAAGCGACGCCTGCTCTATCTCTGCCATCCTGATCTGCTGCAAAGAATCCACTCAAGTTATTAATGGATTTAAAACACAAGGACAGTTCTTGAATTAATTACTAGTAGGAAATGATTTAGTCTAGGGTTTTTGGAGCAACCGTGACCTCTTACAATATTTGTTTACATAGACATGAAATTCATAAAAGTCTGTGTTTCCAGTGATTTCTTCATTCTCATATACAGTACCGCTTAAAAGTATTTGAACCCTCAGAATTTTTGACATTTCTGCATAAAAATAACTCAAAACATCAACAGCAGTCGTGGAAATTGACAAAGAGAACCCAGCCAAACAGAAATATTATACTTTGGTGAGTGTTTATTCGGGAAAATGAACCAGTACTACGAATCAGTGAGGCTCAAAAGTATATGTAGGTGCGACGCTAGGATTACAAGTTAATTTCGAGGCCAAATCAGTTCAGAAGTGCTTCCATCAATGTAATGAGACTCAAGTGAGGTTCGTTTCCTGGTTTAGTTTTAAATAAATCAGTGATTTGTCTCAGTCTCATCTTCACAACACATGTTTGTGGAAGTGTATGACGGCAACGAACAAATGAGCTTCGTGAAGAGCTCAGAAAAAGAGTTGTTGTTGCTCATCAGGCTGGAGAAGATTAGAAAACCATCTTTAAAGAGTTTGGAAGTCACAAATAATCCACAGTCAGACAGATTGAAGATGACTGTTCGCCTCCACAGGAGTGGTCCACCAACAAAGATCACTCCATGATAGTCTGAGAGGAACCAGAGGAACCCAGGGGAACGTCTAAGTACCTAAAGTGCAAATACTTTTGAGCGGCACTGTATGTCGACATGAGCTACACAGACAAGAGAGATAAAACCTCCACTGAGCCACGACACGCTTCGCCAGATGCTGACAATTCAAAAGCGGCCATGGTGGCCGTGGCACCTGTCTGCAAAGAGAGATTTCAAGAGCGTTACTTTGTCATCATCAACCGAACAAACGTGGCACAAAGAGAGGTGAAGGAGGAGGCTGGGTGGGAGGCGAGGCGGCAGATATCCAAGCAGCGTGTACCTCGGCATCTGCACGTAAATGTGAGGAGAGAGGGAGGGAGGGAGGGAGGGAGGGAGGGGAGAGGCACCAGAACCGCACAATTCTACACCGACAGCCGACTGTACTGTACGTGAAATCAAAATGTTGCCGCGTGGTGTCTCAGAGCGCTCTTCGTCAAACTCCCACACCCCGCGCGGCAATCCTCGCCAAACATGAAATAAACCGGGATGTGACAACTGTGCCACTCTCCTCCTTATTTGTTCCAGGCTCGGCTCCAGCTAGG
Source organism: Planiliza haematocheilus (assembly GCA_005024645.1). Taxonomy (NCBI): domain Eukaryota; kingdom Metazoa; phylum Chordata; class Actinopteri; order Mugiliformes; family Mugilidae; genus Planiliza; species Planiliza haematocheilus. Next base: position 617,127 of record SRSE01000371.1, on the reverse strand, counting down.
TTCGTTTCATTAGGACCGCAGGTATCTCGGCTCACGCGGCTGTTGAATTGGTTTTAAATTACCGCCACACAAGACTCCTGCGAGCTCGAGCTTCTCCGCTGACACCTCCTCCCTTTGTGGCTTTTTTTTTTTAATCGTGCAGAATTTTAAAACCCGTCGCAAAACAGTGAGCTGGAGTGGAATATCAGGGTTCTGGAGGTAGCAGGGATGTGTTCGAGCGGCGTTTTATTCAAAAGCAGTAAATAGCCGGAGAGAAAGGTGAGGGGATTAAAAGGGCCAAGTGAAATCCGATGAAGCGATGCCGGGCCGGCGATATAGCAACACGTGCTGGTGGGCGAGAAGAGACAAAGAGGTTCATGGAGGAAGATTCGTGGCTGATATGAGGCAGTAATTTACCGCCGGCCGAGCCCGCGAGGGGTGAGAGAGAGAGAGGGAGAGATGGGATGAGGCAAGGCGAGGAAGCAATGCAGAAGCACAACAACTCATTAATTTAGAAGAACACTTTGTGGGTTTTTCTTGCTCCGTCTCCACACATCAGCTCACTCGTGCTACTATGTGACAGCACCGTACGGTAGCTGCGACTTCTCTGGTGGCGGGCCGCGAGAAAGGTCCCTGCGAGTCATCAGCCGGCGCATTTATCGACAGGTGACGGCAAAAAAACGCCGCCTTTCTCTTCCTGTGTTCTCGGCTGTGCCTCCGGGGGGAAAAGCACAACGGGTACAGGAAGGAACTGCTTCACCACCACCACCACCACCTCCGCCTCCACCACCACCACCACCTCCGCCGCTTCCAGAAATATTGAAGGCTTCACTAACAAGATACAAGCAAAGAGTCTACTGCAGCCTGGAGAGCGGCGGGGCAAGGGCATGGTTCTATTCAGCGCTGCAGTGAGGAGAAAATAAAATATGCATAGGTAATATCTCACGGCAGCATCGCATTCGTCATGCTAGCCGGATCACGGCGAGTGGAGGTGGTATCATATGTGCTAGGGATAATTTACTGCACATGCACGACCGGGTACACCTCCCCGGCGCTTTTGTTTTGCCGTCAGCAGATCCTACACATCAGTGGTTTAACTGATTTATTTTAATGATTGAGCTAAAGTTCCATCAAATCAATCATTTTACACGGCACAACAGCTGCTTGATCCAAGTCCCTCTCACGTCTCTTAAAGCTGTTTATTACCTTTATGCTTGTATTCAGTTTTTCAAGGTTAGCAGATTTCATTAAGGACTATTTTCTAATCAGTTCCTTTTCCCCATGCACACTGATCAGGCATAACATTATGACCACCTTCCTTAATATTGTGTAGGTCTCCCTTGTGGTGACATGGGCCTTCTGAGGGTGTCACGGGAGTTTGGGATCTCGTGAATTTGGAGGCCAGGTCAACACCTTGTGCTGTTCTTCTTCCTAAAGTGTTTTTGTGGCTGCATCCTGCTGGGGATGGCTGCTGCCATCAAGGAGTGTCATTGCTATGGGGTGGGGGTGCCTGGTCTGGTCTAGGTGGGTACATACATCCACACCAATGAATGAAGCCAGGTCCAAAATGTTCCCAGCAAAACACTGAACTGTCTAAAGATGGTCAATGTCATAATGTTGTGGCTAATTTGTGTATTTTTTTTCCATCGTCTCCCCTTGTCGCTTGGCTGTCCGTGGCGCAACCTCTCCATTGTCATCCTAGGAGACACTTCTATCGTCTTCTCTCTTGTCTTTGTCTACCTTCATTGTCCAACCACCAAGCTATGACCTTGCATGTACTTAACCGTGTGTTGTGTCTATCTAAAAAAATCACAACAATTAAAGCCTAAACAAGGGCATCTGGACTTGCAGGGTTTCCTCAAGAAGTTTACCCACTCGCCCAAGTACAAGGTCGCTAACAGACCCTAGTCATACCTAGAGTTTCAGGTGGGCAACGTCCACCAACGTTCCTGTTAAGAATTCCAACTTCCCACCACTTGTATAGACCTGAAGACTTGAACGAAACATCTTCAAAAAAAACCCACAAGTCCAGTTGCCGTTGCAGTCGCAGCTCGTTTTTGGGATCTGCTAACATGCTCGTGTGTCAGCTTTGTTCAGTAACTACGACTCCTAGTCGGCGGCTAAGTGGGTGTTTTGACGACCTCTGTGTTCCTGTGGGGAGCCGGAGCTAATAAATGTTGAACAGTTACATTTACACAGAAAAAAAACAAAGAGAGAAGACGAAGGCTGAATCTTCTGCGCCGCTTCAGCTGCTGAGAAGACGTAGACAAGGGATTGACCTCCAGACCAGTCATGGCCAGTCAATGCGCGGTTATATTTCTGGGGAGGTGCACATCAGGATCCAATGAAGAAACATTATCAGGACTTAAGTTTGTTCTTTCGTCATTCTTTCGTCATTCAATTTCCCAACTTCCCCCTCTTGTCACTTCTTTTCTTCTACTTCCATCTTTTTATTCCAGGAACACATGTGGACAAGGACCCAAGCTTCTTGAGACGTGTCCCCACCCCGAGTCTCACTCCCTGGGTACCTCTACCATCATCATCCATGCATGCATTCCTTCCCTCTCATCCCTCCATCCATTTCCTGTACGTCCTTGTCTACCAATAAACTCGTTTGCACCAACTGAGGCGTGGTCTTTGTTGGTTAATCTTTAGTTTAGACGACATATCCAGTATTAGTGTTAGGGGTTAGGGTTAGGGTTACGCCTCTACAGTGCTCTAACTGCAAACACAGAAAAGCTCTTGGGAGTTATGCAGTTCTTGGGAGAGCTAACATCCCTCTGAGATTCCCTCTTGAGGAACATTGCTGTTCTCTTGAGGAGTCTCTCTTTGTGCCAGCGACCAAATATCTCCACTGCTCCATTAAACGGTTCCCTGTGGTCAGTCTCAAGCTGTGGCTCATCCCAAATGCCGACTGGGCAGTTACTTGATGAATATTTCCACTGTCACACACACACACACATTGTCTCTCTGCACCCCGGTGTCCCGCCGAGCCTCGTCGTCCCCTTAAACACAACAACGCTGCACGTTAAGTCGTCCGTCTCCGTGTCAGAAAAAATGGCTCACACCCACACCGGCTTTTCTGCCGCACGCAATCACACCTAATCTGCAACTGCACCGATAAGATCATACAATAAATCAGAGCGAGACAGAGGGATAGTCGGAGGAGTGCAGGGACAAATGGAGAGAGGAAGCATATAAAAAGAGGGGAGGGAAGATTGATGGGTTGACAGTATCTGCAGACAGGCAGAAAGCATGGCTGACAGGTGTGGAGGTGTGTGGAGCCCAGTTATTGCTTCTTCTGAGCTGACCCGCTGCACTTTGTCACCGTGATGGACAACACCGACACAGGACTCATGTTTGTGAGTGTTTTTTTTTTATGCAGCGGCTCCTGTTTACAAGACACCCTAAAAACGGAGGCGCAGGTAAAAGGACATCGTCGGTGCGTGCATGCATACAGAACGGTTGCATGTGTGTACAGTACAGTGTGCATGCGCGGGGGCCTCATTAATCCACATTTCTGCACACACACACGGGAAGCCGCCTTTGTTTCTTACTGGATAATTAACGGGCTGCGATTTCCTGTTATCGCGCAGTCTAACAGCACATACAGGATGTGACACGCTGCATAAAGCGCTTCCCATTCAGACTGCTTTGTGTGATGAATGAGGCCGCTGGATATCCATGGAACTACGTGCAGTTGTTGCTGTTGTGTATTTTCCCTGCATGCATGCAGTCAGGGTTAGATTCTGTGTTCATCAGTGTGTGCGATCAGAGGTTTGCAGAGGTAATAGTTAGGTTGACACACGCTAGAATGAGATTATTGACACTATAAACTGCAGAGACTGTATGTCTGTATATAATTATACACACTTATACATATATTTATATATATTTATGCAGAGTAAAGAGATGATGATTAAATTTCCATCTTCTGAGTATTCGGGGAATTTATTTGAAACTGCATTTACTGACATATTTACAAAGCATCTTAGGAAAAAAGAGAAAAAAATAATAAAATATAATAATTTATAAAAAATAAAATTATTTAAATAAATAAAAAAATATCTTTAAATAAAATACAATTATTGATTTTAAATTAAATTAAATTAAATTAAATTAAAATTATTGGCTACCAGGAATGAAGAATGCTGCAGTGTTTGGCATGTGCAAAAAAAATAAAAATAAAAATTGCAAAACATTTAGCAAAAACACAACAATTTTTAACATGAATTTAACAGGAAACTGAATTCAAACGCCCTCAACACTACGTTCTTGCAGATTTGTGGTTGGTCATAATTTTGCAGGAAAGTTGGGCTTTGGGAAAGAAATTGCAAATTAAGCTTTTGCAGCAAATATGAGCGCTGGCATTTAATTATAATGTAGTCGTCTGCTTGTGGATAACGAGCGTTCTCACTGCAAATGAACTGCTGCAGTCGGGCCACTCTCTCTAACCAGGCTCAGCGCGGTTCATTTGTTAGTTGATGGAGTACGAACGATTGGTGTGAACGCACCCTGATACTTCGATACGTCTGCTTTTTAGTCGACCAAACCTGCTGCTCTCTTTGATTCTACCCAGAGAACTGCACCAGCAGCAGCCAACGACTGCAGACTGCAAATTCACCTGCGACTCCTGAAGCGAAATTATAACGTATGCCCAGAAAATGACTAGATTAGCTGCTGGGCTTATTTTTTTAAATCTATTTATTTTTAAATAGCACTGCTAATGGGGTCATAAACGTGTCAAACTCGTGACAAATTGTCAGTGCCAGCCGCCTCACTCTGAGGTGGGAGTATTTTTAACACTGGTGAATTATTCAGCGTGATAAATTGAAGTGATTCTTAGACGTTTGATTGATATGTGGGACTCCAGGCTGGTCCTGTGAGTAGCTCCCCTCACAAGTAAATGTTCAACCAAATAAATGAATCCGTGTGGTTCTGTTTCAAGGATGATGTGTGTGTGTGTTGCATTCATATCCACGTGTGTTCTGGGTGGTACCTCTTGCGCGTGGCCCTTGCAGTCTTTGCAGACGGGCGGAGGAGAGGAGTAGTGGTGGAAGACCGAACCGGAGAGGTTGTCAATCATCAGCATCTCCCCCTCCAACGTATCCTTGATGAGGAGAGATACGCTGTCCAACCACTGGCTCTCCTGGAACACATACACACAAATACACACACATACACGCACGGACACGTACACACGGGACGCAGGCCGGCAGACCAGAGTGCACGCAGGGGCGCAAACATGTGCACATGCGAAACATGCGAGGACAGAGAACACGCAGGGAAATGCATACACCATCGTAAGGGTTATTCAAGAGCCCGTGTGCGCACGTACGTAAACTTTACTTTAGTTCCTTATACGCTCACACACACACACACACACACATTATGTTCATATGCACACACACACAAGTACATTTCACACCACATCCTCATTTCTGTTTCTCTCTAGCTTTTAGTGTAACCACCTATTTGACACTTCTACATCCATATTCCCGCACAAGTTCCTGGAAAGATGTAGGAACTTTTTCGTTCCTCGGTAGGTACTAATGGCAGGTAGTAGTAGACTTCTTGACATTGTTGGTTGTCCAGAGTTTAAATATTATGCAGATTCATGTGCAGCCAAAGTTCCTGGAACTTTTAGTCCCAGGAACTTCCTACATATCATTGGTTGCCCATGTTTCCACCACCAAGTACATTTCACATCACATCCTCATATCTGTTTCTCTCTAGCTGTGGGTATGACCACCTAACTTCTACAGCCACGTTCCCACACAAGTTCCTGGAGCTTCTAGTCCTGGGAACTTCCTTCAGATCATTGCTTACCTATATTTTCACCACCAAGTATATTTCACATCACATCCTCATGTCTGTTTCTCTCTAGCTGTGGGTATAACCACATAACTTCTACAGCTGTATTCCCACTCAAGTTCCGGGGACTTCAAGTCCTAAGAAGTTCCTTAGATCAGTTAGTTCCCTATGTTTGCCTCACACTGTAAAGATTATGTGCAGGCAAGTACATTTCACACCACATGCTCATTTCTGTTTCTCTCTCTAGCGTTGAGTATAACCATCTATTTGAAACTAAAACTTCTACAGCCATATTCCCACACAAGTTCCTGGAACTTCTAGTCGTAGAAAGGTGGTAATGCATATAATACACAATATATTGTACACCGAATACTCTCAAAGTCATCTGATCTGTTCCTCGTTCTAGTTCGGAACCCACAAACATCGTGGATTACTACAGTAACGTGACACATTTCAAACCAACATTTCCGCATTCCCACCCAAAGTACCTGGAACTTTTAATCCCAGGAACTTTAAGGCTGTAAAAGTTATTGCTTTTTTGCTTAAGTTGCCACTGCGTCGTAACAATTACTCATATTATGCCATATGCGTACAACTACACAACAAACTGCTCCGCTCCAGTCCAGCAGGTGGCGGTAATGAACTAAAAAGTTCCTTGTAATTGATTGGCTTCCTGAGTTTCCACTACGTTCTGACGATTATGCAAATTATTCCATAAGAAAAGATGTATCTGTCATTATTTTTCAATTTTATCAGCTGTATATTAAAGAAAACTATATATTTAAATTTAAAATTTTCTGTTGATGTTGTCCACCTCATTTTGGCGCACAACTATGCGACAACCTGCTGTCCAGTTCCTGTGAATAAAGGTGGTAGTAATGCATGTAATCACATCTAATCTGATCCATTTGTCTCTCTAGATTTGAGAATATAAACATCATGGTTTACTAGAGTAATTTGACATTTCTCTAGTCACGTCTACACTGAAAATACCAGGAACTTTTAGTCTTAGGAGCCGGTTTCAAGGAACTAAAAGGTTCCTTCGCATCACTGCTGCCTCATCTTCACATGCGCCCACACACATCACATATGTCTTTATTTCTAAAATCACTGCGCAGAAATGAACACATCTGATCACGTGTTCTGTTGCTTATATTTATTAGAGCTAAACATTTTCCTCCACGGCAAATAAATAAAAAATGTCTCCTCAATAATAAAACTCCAAACCCTCATTAGCCAAGTATCACATAATCTTACTATCAAAGCCTTACGCGCGGAGAGAGACGCAATTACAGTTGATATATCACCTCAATTAGGCTGTTCAATACCTCGTTGAAACAATTTAAGATTTGAGCATTTGCTTTGCGCTCCGGGTATTATTGGGTCTAAAGCAATTTAGATGGAATCACTCAAGGCTTTTTTATTTTATTTATTTATTATTTTATTTTCTGTGCAACTTAAATGATCCCTTGCTTGCACGGCTCTCGTCTGCCAGATTGTCTTTCCCAGAAACCCTTCTTGCATTGGAAGAAAAAGAAACAACAGCAACTGCTTAAAAATGTAAAAAGATTTCCGTGTTTCTTGGCAGGGCGCCGTATTTCACAATGAAGTGGATGCATCGCGCCCGCAGCACAGCCGAAATAACTCCATTACATCAGCAGATATATCCCGATAGATGGATAATAAGGTCACTCGTCTTGGATCCACCCCTACGCATGCCAATTTTCATAACACGTTGCAGCGTGCAGGACTATACTTAGACGCGTTATGCAAAGACACATTTCTGACTCATGTGGTTATATTACGATGGCTCGTGCTTTGAAAATGAGGGGGTTCAGTCAGAATGCACAGTTACTGTACTCCCAGCGTTGCATCTCTCTTGCTTTATGAAACAGCATTGCGGTGCTGCTGTTTGGCACCAGGACCGGCGGCCGTCTCCGGCTCGATACATGCATGCATTAAATAAACTCCCTCTCCGTCTCGCGCTCACAGACGGGCCCAAGATAGTCTGTTCTGCGTAGGTGGAGGGCTTAATATAAAAATAATGTTTGATTGACTGCGGTGGCCTGTGTGCTAGCCTCCATTAATAACTGTATTAGTGGACAACAATGGGGCTCGTCTACAGGGAATGGAAGCACAGAGAGAGAGAGTGGAGGGCTGAAATTAATTACTGCCTCCATCTGACTGTCACTGGCTCAGCTATTATCTCTCTTATTCCTTGACTCTCCCTCCCTGACTTCTTACAGTGTCTCCTTTAGGCCCTCTGCAATATATTACCAGTGTTTCACCACTGCAGTCAAAAAGAGAGACTCTTCCACTGCGTAGAAAATGGCAAATTACAGAACACATAAGCTGCGGTTGAAATATTTCCTGCACTCATCAGACCTCTAGCTTTGAGTATAAACACATCATGACTGTATAAACGCGACATATTCGAAACCGACATTTCTACCGCCATGTCCCCACTGAAAGCACCTTCGTCCTTTAGTACCAGGAACTTTTTTGCAGCACTCCCTTCACATCACCGGTTGTTGTTGTTGTTTCCGCCATGTTCAAAAGATCTACGTTTCCAACACAGTTTTAAGATTGATCAACATTTCTACAGCCATATTCCCACACAGGTTCCTGGAACTTCTAGTCCTAGGAACTTTTATTTAAGGAACTAAAAGTCACCAAACTGATCAGTAAGAAAACGGAACGTCTGTTTTTCTGGCTAACTCTACAACTACCTGACAGCACTCCTGTCCAGCAGGTGGCAATGATGCAGGTAATATAGAATACATTATATATATATAGAATACTCTCAGAGTCATCTGATCCATTTCTATATTATATAAACGTCTACAGTAATTACTACAGTACGTTGACATATATGAAACCAAAATTTCGACCACCACATCCTCACTGAATGCACATTCATCTTTTACTGACCAGGAACTTTTTTGGGGAACACTGGTTGTTGTTTCTACCATGTTCAAAAGATCTTCGTTTCCAAAACAGTTTTAAGATTAACCAAGCATTTCTACAGTCATATTCCCACAAAAGTTCCTGGAACTTCTAGTCCTAGGAACTTTTATTTAAGGAACTAAAAGGTACCAAACTGATCCGTAAGATAAAGGAACGGCTGTTTTTCCAGCTAACTCTACAACTATCTGGCGCCACTCCAGTCCAGCAAGTGGCAATGATGCAGGCAATACAGAATATATTAAAATACTCTCAGATTCATCACATCTCATCTGATCTATTTCTCTCTTTAGCTTTGGACATACAAACATCATGGATTACTACAATAACTTGACATTATGGAAACCTTTAGTCCCAGGAACTTTTTAAAAGGCTCTTTAAAATCGTTGGTTGGCTGTTTCCAACACATTATAATAATTATGCTAATTAGACATGTTTGAAAAATATTTTCTATCATCACATCTGCACACAGAACTTTGAGTTGCAGGAACTAAAAGGTTCCTTCAGACTACTGGTTGTCTAAAGACAAGTACAGATTATGGAAATGAGTCCAACGAAAGAACGTCTGCTTTTCTTTCCGGTGATTTTTGTACACAACTATAAGACTACCAACTCTGCAAGACGATGCAACTGTGATCCATACGGGGTCATTGGGTCAGCGCTGGAATAGAAACAAGCAGTAGAAACAAACTGGATTCAAAACGCCCGAATGCTACAAACATAGTCTCTGTGCAGTCAGACTTTTCCACAGAGCACATTACAGAATACATTAGTCTCTTAAACTCATTTCTGATCTATTTCTCACTCTAGTTTTGAGTATAAGGAAACCATGGACGACTATAAGAAGTTTACAAAACAAAGTACTCTATTGCCACGCCTCCAACCATAGAAGAAGGAAGTTTTAGTCCCAGGAACTTGTCTCAAGGAACTACAACATAAACATGCAATAGTAAGAAAATTAAAACTCAGAACTTTCAGTCCCAAGAACCCAACATTACTGCAGCCATATTCCCACATAGAGCATCTAGAACTTTTAATCCCAGGAACTTCTTTCAAGGAACTAAAAGGTTCTTTAAAATGCTTTCCATGGCAATTAAAAACCCATGAAGCCGTATAAGGCATCAGTACAACACTGCAACAACCACAAGCATTGAGGAGGCGTTGGCGTGGTGCTGTTTATTTGCTTTGCTGCAAGTTCCTGTACTTGAAATATACTAACCGCCTGAGAGGGAACTTTTTGGGGGTAAGACGACAATAATAATTTCCCCGGAACTTCATTTAGACCCTACTCCTGACACTGCCGCAGAAACACCTACTCCTACCTCCTACTCAGTAGTTCCTGTTGAAAGTTCCTGGAAATTTCTAAATATAGCGCAGCAAGAACAATTATTTTTATTTATTGGCAAAGCTCATACAGTTATAAAAATGCGCGTTGTCACAGTGTTCGGGACAACATATTCCTCCACAACTGGCACACGCTCAAACCCAGGAACTGGATAAATCTCGCCGGGCCTGCCACATCGCTCGCTGCGTCACTTGTAAGACAGAGAACCAGAGGGAGAGAAAAAGAAAGAGGGGGAGGATGCTGCCAATGTTTTCTCCCTGGTCCGCATTAACTTCCCTCGTCAGCCAACACTGAACTAAAAATGGCTCCGCGTTGCCAAGTTTAGCTCCACAAAGGTGAAACTCTTCACAGGAGCCGGTGAGTCATCTTCATGTGTGTTTCAGCACGGCTCTCTCAGACTATCATTAGAGATTTCATAATGTGTGTCCCCGCTGAGCACAAACGAGAGAGGGGGAGGGAGGGAGAGAGAGAGGGAGAGAGAGAAAGAGAGAGGGAGGGAGGTGTAGGCAGAAAAACTATGATCTCAAACATGTAAGCTGTGCACTTAAGTCTGCAGATGCACGCATGTCTCGCGTGACTGCCGAAAGGTTAATAAAGCTTAAATGAAAAAGCTTAACAGTTTAAAACGTCTCACCCCTCCTCGCCCGACAAAACCGGTCGCTATGACGACGGGGAAGAGAAACCACACGACCTAGCTTTTCATCTGCACAACATCGCCTTATGTTTGCGGTTCAGTTTTGGGCGACTCCTGTTTGCAGCTGTGCAACATTTGTCACAGTGTCTCTGTACTTTTACGTACATGTCTAACCTTCCTGCCCTCTGTTTCTTTACACGAAAAAGGAAAAAGAGAGATGCTCAACAAACCGAATACTCAGTCAGTAAACGCCCCAGAGAAGAAATAATCAGCGCCAGTTCGGATAGACACTGTACAGAAATTACTGACATATTGTTTACCCCTTTTGTATTCTCTTCCAGCTCGTGCATCAAATATGTAATTTTCTCGGCGTGAACTGGTGCACTGATACTGTGTAAAGAGACGCAAACTGACAGGCAGAGAAGACGTACAGTACAAGTAGGGATGTCTCATTTATGGTTTCTGACCCAAAACCTTCTTGCTCTACTATCTGCTCATGTTATGTCCGTCCATATACACCTGCATATATATATTGCTCTACATACTCAGTAGTATGCCTGTATTACATTATTAAAGTATGGGTTTTAAGTATCTAAAGGATTCGTTTCCATCATTTCCTACTACATGCTGTCTTATGGTAGGACAGAGTGCGCTGCAGAAAGGTGCCACTACTAATGCAACTTCTCTTTATCGCCACAACTACAGATTGCAACCAACAGCAACACTTCAGAAGTGTCACATAGCGTGACTTTTCTGCAAGGGTACCAGACAAATCCCTGCGAGGGGAATTTGCAAGGAGCCAAAATTACAACACTTTTAAAAGACTTTTAACTGCAAATTTTTCAATAAAAATAACTGCGATTCCTAATGTGTCCACTAGGGGGTCAAACCGTTTTAGTAATGTTACAGACATAACACGACACCGAGACCCAGACCTAAACACTAGAAGGCAGCAATGTGCCGAAATTGCGCATTTAACGCTAAAATTAAGTTATTTCTGCAACTGGAATTACATTTTTTGTTAATATAGAGAGTAAAATAACAAAAAAGTAAAATTTATACTGAGTCTCCGGGAACTGCAAAGGTCTGCCAATGGGCGGGGCTTCATGTGGTAACAGACAGAAGAGTGACAGTAGGTATCGATTGAAGTACACCTCATAATGAAATCCAGCCACTGCGTCACCGGACACATATTCTGATAACTGCGATACCTAACCCAACCGCTGTCGGCGAGACGGCTTTGGAGCATCACGTAAGCGCTTGGTTACGTCATCGATTGGGAGTTCTGGAACAAGCATTGAGTGTTTATTTAACACAGCAACTTGTGAAGCAACCGGTTGACATGTCACCGCATCAGAGGATCGACAAAAAAGTTGAAGCCGACTCAACTTTTACGTCTCACCCTGACACTTGGCGACAAGAGTGTGTCGTATTTCGTCTCATTGCTGGTGCGAACGTAGCATGAAACTAAAATAGATGCGAGGGACGTTTACGTTTTTCATTTCTTTGCCCAAAAGCATCTCAAGCTTATATTTTTATTTTTGTGACCCCGTGCGTTGTCTTGAGACATCCCTACTTGCAGACACAAACTCACCCTCACACACAAACGCCAAACATACACAATATGTCTTTCACACCATCCCCAAACAACCACACTCAGACAGACTCACTTGTGCTGGCGAGTACAGGCTCCGGTTGGAGTCGTGGATGTTGTACGTCCTCTGTGCCTCGTGCTGCATCCTCCTCCCTCCTTCGCCCCTCTCTCCCCGGGAACCTCCTCCATCCTTAACCCCGGCCGTGCCTCCAAGTCCCGATCCGGGGCCGGCAGCAGCCAGCCCTTTGTCCGGCACCCCGCTTCCAAAACTGGGGGCGCCCATGCAACAGAGGGTGCCCTGGGCCATCTCCAGCTCAATTTCTGCATCCATCTCCGCCTCCTCTTGGGCCTCCTTGTTGGAGTCGTCCAGGTGCTTCATCAGCACGGCCACCACCACATTGATGAGCACAAACTGGGCGGTGAGCACAAAGGAGACAAAGTACATGGGCGAGATAAACTGAAGGCTCGGATTGCAGGCATAGTCCACGTCGGTGCCGTGGTCTGGCGGGCACTCCCGCAATGTGTCCTGGAGGGGCAGAAGAAAGGAGGGGGAGGTCAGGAGCAGCTCCACGTGACAGGGAACAATCAAGGTAACATATTTTATTGTTTAGATGAAGTTACAAAGGTGAAAAGGAAGATTATAAATGATCATTTTAACGAGAGACTGATCTCCCTCAGGTTTAGTCCCAGAGGGATCTGTCCAGGGGTACATCCCGGGGTACATCCTGGGATACACCCTCGGGTACGCCCTGGGGTACACCCTGGGGTACACTCTCGGGTACACCCTGGGGTACACTCTCGGGTACACCCTGGGGTACACCCTGGGGTGCACCCTGGGGTACACCCTGGGGTACACCTTTGGTTGGGGTAGGAAGCTGGAGAACCTTGAGAGAACAGACACAGGGAGAACATGCAAACAGAAAGGCCCCAGTTGGTCGATGGATTCGAACCCAGAACCTTCTTGGTTCTGTGAGACATCAGTGCTAACCACCACAACCCCCACGCTGCCCCATTTCCTTCCATGCAAAACATTTTTCAGTCAGACCAGAACCAAAGTGTTTCCTGGTGGAAATGCATGTATCTGACCCGGGCTATGACCGCACGTAGCCATCCTAGCCCTCTGAGCTGAAGCTGGTCTTTTCTGCCTAATTTAGATTGACGTTCACACTCCCTTCACTCCCGCCTCCGTCCCAAGCCTCCATTTCCTAAAGCCCGCACATGCAGCTCACCCTTCCCTCGACGCTTTTTAATTTTTATTTTCCCCTTCTGGAGCGGGGAGAGAGAATAGTAAGTGGTCAGGTCCTTTTAACCCCTCTCCCCTTCCTCTCATCTTCCCTCTTATTAGAATTTGCCAGGGCCTCCTTTTCTCCCGACTGCACTCTCCCTTGTTATTTCCTCTCTCTTCTCCGCCGCCGGTGCATGACTAATTACCTCCCTGCCTCACCTGCCTCTCACCAAACCCAAGACTAGTCTCAGAGCTCGGGCAGTGAGTTATTGGCTAAAACGGCAGAGATTTACTCTGAGGGGGTAGCATCTGTGGCCCGCTACCGACCACGCCGCCTCCATCCACAGTGTGTTTAATGGTCCGCGGCCGACCCGCTCCAGCGCAATCTTCCTATTCCCTCCGCAGCCGAGGCTTGAGGAGGAGACGCAGTAGCTGGTGGGGCGGTAGGGAAATGGGAGTGTGTGGACGCTGTGAGGCAAACTCACACTCCATTACATCTGTAAGAAAATCTGTGATCCTGAAGCTGAGCAAGCACATTTCTTTCTCATTATTAAGTATCATCGGAGAGGAATGGTTGGGAGTCTGCCTGTTAACGCACCGTAATGTAAAGCAGCGTCAAGCTAATGGTGCATTCACATGCTCCTCTGACGGACTCAGATCCCTAGTTGGGATTTAGTTTTCTTCGACATGGTTGCGTTCGTGTGCTTTTCACAGCTCTTAAAGTGTTTCCACGACAATGCAGAGTCAACCGGATCAGGGGAGACATGACACATGATTCATCAACTAGGGACTTGTCTCCCACATTGGCATGCAGCTCGCGAGCAACAGAATGAGCTTGGGTTAGGACTAGTTTCTGTGTGCATGCTGTCTGCAGCTCGGCAAGTCAAAGTTTTTGCCGACTTTAGTGAGAACCACTTTAGTCTCGGCTGTATCTGCTCCCTTTCGTTTTCGGACTTTGGGTTTTCATGTGCGTTCTTGTTTTGGGTTGAAAAGACTCCATGTCCCTGTGTCTTTTTGTTGGTTTTACTTCCTTTCCGTTCACCCAGCAGCACCCTGTCATTGGTTCTACCTGCGTTTTGTTAACCAATCAGCCCTTCAGTTTACATATAGCCTTTCCTTTATCAAGTCGTCTGTGGAGTTAAGGCTATTATATACTCCACGAAAAGTGTGAAGGGGCCGAATTTTATTGTCTCGTGTGTTGTCCGGCAACTATTTAGTGATTGGTCAGAAATTGTGTGAAGTGGGCGTGGTTAATGCGGAAAAGCATAAATGCTAGCAGCCAGTCTGTGAGCTTTCAGATGCTAATATACGCAGTTTAACCATTCGTGATCTGACGGACGCTACATCATAGGGATGTATGCTGCAGTGAGAGGGACTGAAGAGGGACCAGAATGAAAGAAACTAATTTTTTTGCTTCTCGCAGAGTATGTAACAATCTATCAATCTCACTTGATGTCAAGGTGTTCCTGCTAGTAACCGCAGTTTTTGCTTATTAGATAACACTCTTTTTTGTTGGACTTATGTTTTTTTACTTTACCTTCTCACCTCTGTGAGCACCTTCTGTTTTTACTATTTGTAAGTCATGATCAAACGGAGTTGTTCAGTGTGGCATTTGGGTTCGACCTTGCTTTCTAACACCCATGACGAAGGCAGCTCAGCAGATGTAGAGGAGGCAGATGTGAGGTGAGCTTGACTCTGTGGCCTAACTAATCCAGCACAACGTTCAATTTTATTGTTTTTTGCTTGAACTTGGGGAACTTGGTGATTTCAACGCCACATGGACACATTAGAAGAACACAACAACAAAAAAGGCAGCATTCAAAATAAATGATGTTGTACCTTCATGATGCCATTCCAGTTGTCGCCCGTGGAGACTTGAAACAAGGTAAGGAAGGCCATGCCAAAGTTCTCAAAGGTAGCGTGACGACTCATACCCTCACATGGGTAGTCTTCATTGCAAACTGAGGGTAAGAGTGAGGTCAGTGGATGGAGCGGGAGGAGGAGGAGGAAGAAGGATGAGGAAAAATTTGAGGAAGTGGTGATGGGAACAAGAGAAAGAGGAGAGGAGACCAAGAGGAGATAAAATTATAACAACCTTTCAAATGACAAAAACTACAAACAGACATGCACCGTGTCTGGACCATTCTCCTAACCAGCCAGTGCAGACACAATCCGTTCTCACATCAGTAATAAAGCGTGTTTATATCTCAAGATAATCTAAAGAACGGCCTCAAGCACAGGAAAAAAATAAAAATCTGCATTTGCCACTAATCCTGCCATTCACAAGCAACACCGGCGCTCGCTGTAGCTGCGGCACAAAAGGGAAATGTGACAGTTTGGGGAAATATATCATCCAGCCTCCATGTGGATATTTCAGGGACACTGCTTGTGTATCAGAATACCAGAGTGTGGGCTGATTCCCTAAAGGCTGTCTGACTGCAGGAGACAGAACGCACAAACGGAATAAAGGAAATACTTGCACGGCAATGCCAGTACAAGTGCTTCTATGCGCACAAGCCGACTTCATCATAACGAGAGCACGGGAATCTGAAATCACATTTTTATTTACCCGCTGGGACAGATGGGGACATATGTTGAATGTCTGCGTTAAATATCCCCCTTTCCAGCAGCAGGAGTAATCCTTTCATTACAAGACGTACGCGATCAAGATTAATCGAGCTAGAAGAAAGTCTAATGCTTTTACATATGTTGCTGTTTTTTATGTCTTTAAAGAGCTTTAGGGTTTGCATAATGGGTAATAAATTATAAAATATATCATTAATATTACTGCAAGAACAGGCGGGTTTTGATGTTGGCATTAAAACCACAATTCTGTCTCTATATTTACTAGTATTCAACTAGCAGTCAGAGTAAAATGCCTCAATCAGAAGAGACTGACGAGAAGGAATACTGAATCAAACTATTTATATATTTTTTTTGATTTACTGGACGTATGTGTACGTGTATTGTACAAATTCCTCATATGTGTGAACACGTGGAAATGAAGAGAATTCTGATTCTAGAGATAATCTGTTTCTCTCTGGTTATTGGAATAAATCCATTCTCTCCGAGCATGTCTGCGCCACGCGGGGTTAAAAAAAAAAACATCAGGTGAGGAGTTTCCAGGAGGGACAGAAACACGGAGGTGGAAAAACAACCAGGCGTGTTGAAACAAGAAGCTGGAATCCATGTGGACAGCAACGTTGGAGACGTGGAGACATCTTGGTTCGTCTCACACTGGATCAGTTTAATGTTGTGAATAAAGCCGGAGGAAAAAACAAACTTCTTCTCATGTTCTATTTCCAGCAGAGTCGATGCTCCACAGCAGCAGAACCACTTTGATCACAATGATTTGAATTGTGTTGAGAATTTCTGCAATTTTCTTTTTTTTTTTTTGAAAATGGGTCAAAAGTGAAAACGTGGAGGAGGAGGAGACAGCTGGTAGATGAAGAGCTGCACACCTCCAGCTCATCAACCAGGTCACGACTCCTGTTAACAGACTCAAATCTGATCACGTCGCTCACAGGACTAAGCAAAAACTTCCGACTTCTTTATCAAGAACTACAATAAAT